>BOPP01000221.1:701212-824937 GCA_017312745.1 Gryllus bimaculatus | reverse complement strand
AGACCGTTGGCGAAGACGGGGACTGCGCCGGCGACGAATACTGCGAGCAGATGGTGGTGGCGTTCCACACTATCGCCAACGCGCTGGCGGGCATGCAGGACTCCATGCAGACCATGCGCACCACGATGGCCAAGACGGACAGCGCCGTGCAGGGCGTCAAGGACACGCTCAAGGTGCGTGCGCACTCGTGGGGCGGAAAATCACGCTCGTAGGTTGTAGCCGACGGCTGTTATCACACAGGGGTTAATGTTTAATATGCGGGATTATGCGGGATTAATGTTACAATCTTCTAACGTGTTGAGAATAATTTATCTTGACTCCTAACTTGGGAAGGAAAATCACCTATATTGAAGTTCAAGTGATTTCTAATGATCGAATGCAATTGCTCAGTAGCAATATCTGTTGCCTCGGACGCTTTGTTGATTTTGAAGTTCTGGGATTGCAGTCTCGACGGTGCGAGGAGGATTTTCAAACGCCGTGCAGGGCGTCAAGGACATGCTCAAGGTGCGTGCGAACTCGTTAGGCGGAAAATCACGTTCGTAGGTTGTAGCTGCAGGTTGTATCACACAGGAAGCCGCGGGATTAATGTTACAACCTCCTAACAACGTGTTGAGAATAATTGATCTTGTTTCCGAACTTGCGAAGGGAAATCACCTGTATTGAAGTTCAAGTGATTTCTAATGACCGACTGCAATTGCTCAGTAGCAATTTCAGTTGACTCGGACTCATTGTTAATTTTGCGTTCTGCGACTGAAGTCTCGACGGTGCGAGGAGGATTATCGACATTAGCCGCGTAGCGGAATTGAAGTAAAACTACTGCGTGTTGGAGAATTGAACCGTCGGTTATTCTGAGCGGCAGATTTCATTGGAATCTGGAATCAAAATCACGCGAATGCATTATAAATACAGAAAATGTTCAAAAAATATATTTGCCCTTGCAATACTTCAAACCTGAAACTTTACAACTTCAGAAAAGTATTGTAATATGTTGTTATATACATATTACACTAGTTTTTAATAATTAAAAATTGTTCTTTCGATTATTTTGCATTTTATTATGGTATCAGTCTAATATCCCTCATTTGTTTTCTCTGTATGTCAGTTCGGTATTTGTTTGAAAATGTCCACTATCCATTATTTATATTTTATGCGGCGTATACTAACTATTATTTTATTACAATGCATTTTTCATATCTTACATGCATTTTTGTACATCTATTAAAGACAAAACCCTTCAACACGCGTATTTCAGGCAAAATAAATTCTAGAACTAACAATAGCCACTTGCTACCTTGGGTTCCTGTAGAGTCAAAATTCGTTTGCTACGGTAACGAATGATGGAACGGAAAAATTGTAGAGAAAGAAAAGTAGATACATCACTCCTCTCAAAACGTACTCTAGCCGTAATGAAACTTTAGCAAAGTGCCACTGCATTCCACGTGTTCGTAGCAAATGTGCCAATGGTCCCTTGCAGACGCATGTCACGATGGTGAAGAAGCTGAAGTGGCGGGTGCTGGGGCTGGGGAGACGTCGAGAAGCAAACGATGAGGCGCGGATCGTCTCAAAACGTATACTACCCCTAGTGAAAGTTTGGCATACTGCGTGTGTGTCCTACGTGTTTGTAGCGCAAGGTGCATTGCAGACGCACGGCGCGACGGTGAAGAAGCTGAAGTGGCGGGTGCTGGGGTTGGAGCGGCGGGACGCGGAGGCGAAGCGCTCGTCGAGTCTGCTGAAGGCGGTGCGGGCGGCGCGGGCGGCGCGTGAGGAGGGGAAGGGCGCGGGGGCGAGCGAAGGCGCGGACCCGCCGGCCGACCCGGGGCTGCGGCTGCCGGCGTCCGACTCGGCGTCGGCGTCCACGTCGCAGTCGGCCACGGCGTCCAAGGCGGCGTCGGCGGCCTCGTCGTCGGTCGTGTGCTTCCCGCGCAAGAACCGCCCGTCGCTGCTGCTGCAAGCCACCTCCCGCTCCGGCACCTCCCGCACGCTCAGCCTGTGCCGCCCCTGGTACGAGCGCCTGCTGCCCGCGGGGTGTAAAGCGGGGATACTGGCCTCTTCACACCGAGCCTCGTGCACGCAACGCTCACCGTGCTGGATACTCGCTCTGATATCAAAGTTTACCAGGTTGTTCAGAAAGTTTTAGAACACCTATATGCAATCTTTTAAGTGCTATGAAGCATTGCAAGTACGTTTTGAGATAATTAGTATTATGATCTTCCATGACATCACTGCCTGTTGATTCACGAATGTGCTAAAAATATGTCAAAAAATAGAGTGTAACGTCAGTATCATAGTGCACCGTATACAAGTTTCTGTCTCAGTTTTTTGATAAATAGCATTATTTTCGTTTTTAGTACAACTGACTTCAGTAGAATTATTAATTACGCGTGTCACTCTGCACTTCAGAGTGAAAAGAGACCAACGAATATAGCCTTTGCCGTCAGTCTGGTAAGAGCGAGCGGAACCTGACACCGATTGATGTACGTCGCAAAACGTTACTAGCGCTGCTGATGTAACGGTTTTACCACTGCGGGAGGCGCGGATGTCACAAAAGGTCTTGAAGCTAAACACCTCTACAACACTATTTCTAATACTGCATACGTCTTCAATATTTGGATATGTGGGTTTTGCAAGGTGTTCTACCAGCTGACGAAATTTCATGAGAATCTGAGTATCCAGCATGATTAGTGTTGGTGTTAGCATTGATTCCGAGTGGCGCGTCTGCTGGCAAAGCATTGGTTTAAATGGAAGTATTCACACGCGGTGCAGTGGTACTGTTGTGCCTGTTAGATGCACGCTCCCCCCACCAGTAGCACACATGTGCTTTCAAGCCATCGTCAGCAGAGCGTAGTTATAAATGGCAGTCTTCTCGAGAGGCCAAGTAGAAACGTCACGTCGCGTAATAGACGCGTCACTGATATCAGCCACGTACTGTCTTTAGGCCGCCTCCGTGGCGAGACAGGCGAATCCTTCCTTTCTCACGCTTATTGACGTCTGTGTGAAGGGGCCCGACGCTACACGTAACTCTCCGTGTGAAGGGGTTCGAGGCTGTTAAGCTCGCATATATTAACAGTATCAAACACACTGCCGAGAAACAAAATATTTTTGTGTAGTTTCACCGTCGAATTTCGTTAATTAACTTCAGCGTTACTTCCGGGCATTAACTGTTTTATCTGCAGCGAATCTAGGTCCTAGGAGGTTCTTCGAGTCGCGATTCTGGCGGATTATGAACACCAGCTTCATAGCCAGGTTAAATTCAGCCTCTGCGTGGAAGGTTCAGTTGCTCTGATTTATAGTTTTCCGCTGTTTTTTTCGGTCATTGCTGGGCGGTTCACTACCTTGATAAAAAGGCACAGATCGCGCTCTTTCCTTTCGCATGCTTCTCCCCTCGCCTCTCTTTACGCACAAATTTGCACTTAAATGGAATACTCTACCAAAACTCCAGAGGATTAGTTGGGCGTAGAGCTTGTCCCGTCTGGGGTGATGGCTCGGAGGAGATACCTGGAAGTTTCAAGCTGACATATAAGTCGGCGCTGAATCTAACATTTGTGCAGAGAGTAAAACTGCCACCGTCAAATTATAAAATAGACTATGTTTACAACACTAATGACCATAGCATTTGAAACGTTCGGAAACATAAGATTTCTGCCTATCCTGGAGCTAACTAGTGTTAAAATAGCAACCTTCGATACAAACTAAAATGCAGAGACTTGCCATTTAAAAATATATACATCAGGCGCTACTAATCTATTATATTTCATATTCTTTCCTTTTCGTAGTATTTTACGTCAGCAACGTTTTTTAAGTTTACTGTTCGCCAATGTTTGTTGCTATATTCTTTGTAACCTAAAGAAATATTCTTCGAAACGTTAATAATTTCTTTTTCGATCGTGTAAAGTGAAGTTAGTTTTTTTAATTATTTCCGAAAAGCATGCCATCATTGTGAGTGACATTGCGACTGATTTTTACGATGACATCTCAGTCCGAAAAAGACTTTTACTCACGCAAGGCGCCTTAAGTAACAAAATAAAGAATACAATGGCGAAACAGATTTCATTGCACTATTATTAAACTATTCCCATTAACTTTTTATTTATAATTAACTATTGGAACATAATTAGCTCATAACCCTTAATACTATTATGAAACTCGTAGAAATTCTCTTAGATGTACGCCTATCATGATAATTTTTGTTTTCGTAAATACCTTAGGAAGTTGAGTAATAAATTAGATACTGCAACCTTCCCAGATTCAAACATGTCTTGTGGAATGTAAGCATTACTTTTAACTATTTTAAATTCTGTTATAGGAAGTTCCTTTCGAAAAATACATGAACACTAGGGATGAAAGAAATCATAATTCGTAATATTCGTAATACATGCATTTTTACACGATTGTATACAAATTCTTGTTTGTTATGAATCGACCTGTCAAGAAAACTCTCGCGGCTAAAGTATCCTCCAACGCATTGCATAAAATTGACAGACACTGTTATTCTTTAGACGTAAAAAGTGGAAGGCGTTAGAGCAGGGTTGTCGGCCGCGGTTCCATTTATTGTGACCCGCGAAAGATTATTCATCGAAAGCGAAAACCCCGTTCATGCATGTCGGGCAAAAACATTGTGTGCCCAACGCACACATCCCACACCCACACATCCCTCAACGCACACATTAGTAAGGCCATTGTTCCCGTAATGATATTTCCCCGCTGGATTAAAAGGTCAGACTCCGCCGTCAAACAGGGCTTTCACTCCGCCTCAACCAGGTATGTCCCATAAGCGGTGCACCACCTCAGCCGGGACAAACTATAAGCTCCCGGCATATAAGGTATTGCAGTGCGTGCAAATGTAAGTGCGTGTAGGGGGTGAAGATAGGACAAGGAAGAGGAAGGAAAGATCGCGCGTATTTCGTGGCCCGTTTGTTATGGTACGTCTCCGGCATTCACCTGGAATCGATACAAGAAACCATAAAAAAACTAGCGATCCGAACAGCCGACCGTTATAGTTCTCCAGACGGCGCCTGAGGTAGGTAGGACATCGGTTTTCCGGTTACTGATCGGAGAAACCACGGAAAAACTACCGATCAGAACGGCCGGCCGCTAGAGTTGTCTTCCAGACAGGTACAGAACTCGAAATAGCTGTGTAGCTCGTGTCCTGCCCGGTCAGAGGCGCTGCAGAGCCCTCGGTCGGTGCCCTGAGCCGCCTCTCCCGGTGCGCGCGACGGCTTTCTTTTGTGGCCCCTGCCCTGGAGGCTGCGCGCGCGTGCGTGTCAGGTCGCGTCCGCGCGTGCCGCGCTCGGTGGAGGTGACGACGCCGCCGCCCGTGGGCGCCGCGTGCGACGAGCGCCTGGGCGCGCTGGGCGTCAACCTGCTGCGCGCCGCGCAGGCCGGCCGCCTGCTGTGCGTGCGCGGCCTCGTCGACGCCGGCGCCGACCCCAACTTCGCCTACGGCTGCAAGTGGTCGCCCCTGCACCGCGCCGCCGCCAAGGTCACTCTCGCGCGGCAAAGCGCGCCCGCGCCGACCTACGGACGAACTTCTCTAGGAAGGGACCTCTTTGAACGTGCGCGCGGCGAGGGTGTAACGGTTAGCGTACCGGACTATTCAAACCCGATCGAAGCCGTGGATTTGTGAGGGCGAAACAAATCCTTCGTATGCCTTCCTTCGGAGGGGAAGTAAAGCTGGCTGTCCCAAGTTAGTAGATTTATTCGCATGTAAAAGATCCTAAATGACGCCACTGAGCTAAATGGAAATGGCTTGTTTCTCGCCCAAGAAATACCTCCTTTCCAGTTGGTGAAAGGAGCGTAGCGAAATTTGCGTAGTCAGATGGAAGAGCAGGCCTAATGGCCTGAGTCTTGCCACGTAAAGTAAGGCATTAATTCAATTAAATTTGAACGTCATGCAGGGCAGTGACATTGCAAGAGGCACCGATAAAGCCGTTTACAAATGGGCTAACTGTAAAATGAGTGCGTGGACGTTACTTGCAGTTCTATTGCCAGCAGTGGCCAAGCAGGAGTAGTCAAACCGGTATAGTAAACTCTCTGGTCCGCCTGGGAAACCAGGCGCTTCTGCGAGCACAGGCTACTTCCCTGACACCGTTCTCATTTCTCCTCCTAATGCCGAAAAGGGTGTACACGCGCAAGCTGAAATAGTGCGAAGCGGACATTAATGGCTTCACCCGAAAATATATTTGTCAGATTTACTCTCTTTTACCACGCATATTTTATTGTATTTGTATTATTTTCAGAGTATTACTATTTCTTGTTTATTTTCCTTTGAAATTGTAAAAACTAGAAAAAAATGTTTGCCAGTTACGTTCCCTGGCCTGATTATAGGAAATTAATGAAATAATTGTACTGTTATGTAAACCAGTTACAAAATCAAGATACATAAGACCCAAAATGTTTAGTTTTACACTTAATTGATAATATGAAATCTGACAGATCTATTATTAATATTTTAATTGACCAATTCTTTGCATTAGTAGAAGAAATGGAAATTAGTATAGCTAAGGGCGGGGCAATAACTGACTACTGTCATTTCCAAAAGCCTGTCATAGACCAGGTATCTAGCAATGTACCGCCATTCCGGAGCAATTTGTACAACCCTTTCTTTTAGATCTCGCGCCACTTGATCTGGCCACTCTTCCCGCAACCCCTCGTTTGTTAATTACCTCGCCCGCGACCTTGTCATGCTCTAGTGTCACTGTCCATGCGTGTCACCGGCGCGTGCAAGTTGGAGAGGACATCAAAAGACCCTCTATTTATACAGCTGTCTCGGACTAAATGATGCGCACTTCAAAGGGATGTAGAGGGTTACAAAATGATAACTTTTTGTTGGTGAATTTATAATTGGAAATTACGTGTGCACAGATGTGGCTTATCTGACACAAACATATGACTCTTGATTGTCAGGTAACCCCGCATGCGAAAAGGCGGGTGCGTCAAATCTCCTTGATCGCGTGACCTTCCGAATATCTGTCTCTGAGAAGTTGCCTAATCAGGAGGAACTGTCTCAGTTATTGCTTTGTTATATGTGATTTCCCAACCAAAGTTCACGCAGGTCGACGCTATGTGATTTAAATGCTCGCGCTTTCTATAATCTTAGAAAAGCCACGTCATTTTCATTATTGGTGTATTGAAGTTAGTAATGGGCTTGCTGCAGATTATAAAGGTAAATGTATGTCTCAGCTGTTCATGAATTAAATAACATACTCTTGACAATTAACATAAATCTATTCAATGCAATCATGCAAAACTCGCCACACATACATTGACAAACCAATTGTGTATGATCTTAGGATATATCACGTACAATCAATTTTTAAATACTGATTGGAATAAACATTGGCCTACAACAGTCGCTGGCATCATCTAATAACTCGTTCGTAAATTGACATGGTCCAGCAAGATTTGATGCATGTAGCAGATGACAACATTAATCAATCGTTTCATACACATGCTGTCTTTTAAGCACGTTCCTCTCTGCGAACAGCGCTAATGTGTCGCTCGATTTGACAGCGCCATCATACGTCTGCCACGAAGATGGGTGCCGATGGGTACATTTATTCCAGTTAGCACGTCGTTTACGTTTGTAGAAAGAAACGAAATTAGGAAACGCTACTGGTTGCATATGAGAATATTTGTGAGATATATCGCCCCATCCACTCCCGCTAAGACGACTTCTTTTGCTTCTGCCGTTGTGTTCGGCGGGCACACAAGATAATTGCGTGACGGCGTAAACTGCCTAATCAAGGGCAACCAATCAGGGAAAACTACGGGGGATCCCAACTTGGAATGAGTCTTCCTTCCTATCACCATGTGCTACATAGTGGGGGAACGCTAATCCCTTTGTGCAAGAACGTCCTGAAAGATCTTTCCTAGATTACGGTGTAAGAACTATAATGCGTATCTTTTTAATGTCAAGGAATTTTATATAATATCTTCTTACGTAAAAATAATCGACTCTCCTAAATGCAGAGAAGTTTGTTACATTTATTGTGAGGCAACCCGTAGTTCTGATATATTTTCTTGACACTTGTAGCTGAACTGATACGAACCTTTGGTTTTCAATTGAATCGGTTATTTCAGAAACTCGTCAAAAGCCAACATCTAAAAAACACTTCAGCGGCAGAATATTGTTCTATGAAGATAGCCACATGGATTATTGAAATATTCACATGAAAAATATGAATTTATTAACTTTTTTCATATTAAAAATATTTTGAAATCTGAAAAACTGGGACTCTATTTCTCAATTTTCTCGAAATGGGAAATTTGACGTTCGATGGATTTCTAAAATTAAGCTATCCAATCGAAAATAACTTCATAAAGGAAGCTAAATGCGAACATTGCTTCCTTCCCTTTTTCAACAAGCTCTGCTACGGAGTAGGGGAACGTTCTATAGCTTTTCGATAGGATGTGCAAAAAGGTGTGATTTTGTAGATTACGGAATAAGAATAATGCTTGTCTATTTAGGGACATCAAATTTCACACCATATGTCATTTCGTCAAAATATTAGACCCTCCAGCATTCCAGCAATTTGTGACATTTGTAGTGAGACACCCTTAGTTCTCATTTCTGTTCATGACACTTGCAGTCGAACTCTTACGAACGTTATAAGTAGTCATTTTTGAAATGAAAATAACTTCAAAACGGAATTCAACTTTGAACAAATCTTCCTTGCCTCTTTCAACAACCTCTGATGAGGGGTGAGAAACGTTCAACCACTTTATGATAGAACGTGCAAAAACGTTGCATTTCGTAGATTACGGAATAAGTCACAATACGTGTGTGGAATTTCACATAATGTGATCTCTCGTTAAAGCAGTTACTCTCCAAAATGCCAACAGATTTGTAACATTTATTGTGAGACATACTGTTGTTTTCATTTCTGTTTATGCCACTTGTTGTTGAACGAACGTGTGAATAGTTGATTTTAAAGTGAAAATAACTTGATAACAAAACTCAACTTCGAATAATTCTTCCTTCTCTCTTCCCTTAACTTTTGCAAAGTAGTTGGGGAACGTTCTACGCATTGTGATAAAACGTACATAAACGCTGCTTTTTGTAAGTTACGGAATAAGTCACACTTCGTGAGCGGAATTTCACATAATGTGGCCATTCGCTAAAACAGTCGCAGCCTTCCAACATGGCAGGGAGACGGGACCTTAATTCCGAGCCGCCCCGCTCGCTCGCAGGCGCACGCGGGCGTCGTGTCGGAGCTGCTGGAGCGCGGGTCGGACGTGCACGCGACGACGGTGTACGGGCTGACGCCGCTGCACGTGGCCGCCTACCACGACTTCAGCGGCCGGTGCGTGGAGCTGCTGATGGAGGCCAAGGCGGACCACGTGCGGCGCGACGTGCGCGGCCGCACGCCCTTGCACTACGCGGCGGAGAACGGCAACCTGGTGGCGGTGCGCGCGCTGCGGGCGGCCGGCGCCAGCCAGAACGCCAAGGACGACCGCGGGCGGGCGCCCTTCGACCTGGCCAAGAGCGCCTGGATCCGCAGGCTCATCCGCTCGTGCAGCCGCTGCGAGTGGAGCCGCTCGTACGTGTGCAGGCTGAAGAACGCCAAGCGGCAGGGCAAGGCCGTCACCGAGGTCACCAAGGTCACCAGGAAGAAGCACGCCACCCGCGAGACGCGCACCACCTACATTGAGGTGGTGTCCGAGTCGGCGGAAAATTGAGTCCGAACCGGGGGTTGCCAGAATTATCGAACGCCCCATTTAGCGTGACTGATCACCAAGTCGATGATCAGATCAACGTTTCTTATCAAGATGTCGATAATCGACTAAATGCTAAGCTTGAATGCCACAGTCAGTATCTTCAGTAAACGCTGTCGCCAGGGCATTGAAAGAGATTCGGTGACCGACGTGCGTCATTGTGTTCATAAACGTGACATAGAAGGTCGTAACCAATAGTCGCCGACCTCTCCAAGACCTGCAGCAGCACAGTGCCAATTGGCACGACCAAGGTTACCAAAGTCAGCAAGCTGGTGAAAAAGAAGCCTGTGAACCGAGGTGGCGGTGCGATCACGCTGCCGATATATCAACATGCAACGTGAAGAGCCCACACTTATGATAGCGGCAATTCTACTGAATCACCGTGGTGATATCCATGGAGTATAATACTCGACGTATTTCATGAACCGTTGGCATTAATCGCTGTGTGATTATCGAGGGAATGACTTCAACAGTTGCATCGTGTACATCCGTGTTATTTCATTTTCTATCCGAAAATATATTATAATTACCAGCTGTTGCAAGCTGTTGCAAGCGATTCACAGTTCAGAACTTTGTCATGAAGAAAAGGACTCCATTTAAAAAAGAATAGAAATGACGCAGGCTCTAAACACCATGCTGTTGTATAGGGTATTAGAGACAGTTAATTGTATCTTCAAGTATTGTCCAAGAAATGCTCTGTCATTGAGAGTTTTCCTGTGAATAGTGAGCGCTCTATAGTTTGTTCGCTGATTATTTGCAATGATAATCTTGCTGTGTAACAAGTAAATAAACGTATTTCTCAAGCATGTATTAATTTACGTAAATGTTTGCACTTCAAATTACCATCTATGAGAAATTCATAATTTGTTCATAAAGATACTTTGCAAGTAATGCTAGTTACTATTCTTGCAGCATTTTCTTGCACAGTTCTTGTACATTCTTGCAGTATTCACAATGCAGTAGAAGGGAGCGTTTACGACCAGCAGACAACTGGTATTTGGGTAATTCGGTGCACAAGTAAATAACTGAAACTCTTCAAATAATTGTGAAATGAGAAAAAACGCTATCAACGATTTCGTGCGCGTCAATTTCTACGCACATTCGAGCCGTTTTTGTTTCTTGAGTGGGGGGTTTATCCCGGGATGTGGTGGTGTTCCTCCCCAGTGGACGACTCCAACCTTCACGTCCGATTGCGGTGGATTCCCTCCGCATGTATCTCTCCCTGCGGGGCACCGCCCCATCCGGGATAACCTCAGCCTTCGGCTGGACTCCCGACATATGTGGTAGTGTAGTGGATGAAGGAAGTGAGGATAGGACAAGGAAGAGGAAGGCATGATCGCGCTCAGCCCGCGAGACGATTGTTAGGGCTCCTCTCCTGCATTCGCCTGGTATTGATCGGAAAAATCATTAAAATCTACCGATCAGAGCAACCGGTCGCAGGAATGTTTTTTCATGCTGAATTCGATGCAGCTAACCCTGCCACCATCGTCGCGGCTAGAAGCCTAGGACCTCTCGGCCAGAGACGCTGCAGAAACGGCGGCAATGCTTACTCTGAGCAAAACGCAGCTTGTATGCAATATATCTCGCCATCCACTCTGAACAGGAAACTCAGTCCAGACACTCAAATATGGTTGCCAGATGCCAACGTTTTGAGTGGACACTCCGCTTTTTTCACATCAAGTTAACTATTTTTGTTTCACAAAATAGTGGACATTTTTTTAATGCAAACACTTGATGATGAAATGACACGTAATCTAAAGCTGTACAGTCTAAGAGAATAAGGGTAGAAGAATCGCGTTTAGTATTTTTTTCGTAAGTTAGAATGAGACAAAGATTGCATATCCATTTCTCCGAAAAATATAATCATACTTAATTGTTTCACAAGACATTTAATAAAATTATTGATATACTATTTTTCTTAAGTCGCATTTACCAATAATTTTTATATTATACTTTTTTTCTTAGTTGGGTAGGTGTGTTTTGGAATACCCAATAACGTATCATTTTGAGGTTCAATGAGTACTAGCCTTAACACGTAGAGCACGAATTTCTCAAACCAAATATTTTGTTGAAGTATTATAAACAAAAAGTTTAATGCAATTTGTGACAATTTCTTGAAGCAAAACATTTTTAATATATATATATATATATATATATATATATATATATATATATATATATATATAAATATAATGTATTAGATGTTTTGAATTAAAAGTAAAGTTTTGAAATGATCTGTTAAAATGTTTGTAGAATAACAAATAATTTTATATACTTTATAGAATATGTATAATTTTAAAAAAATCGTTACTACTTACCTCCACCCTCTTGTCCGCTATTCTTTGCAAGCAGACGTGGCAGCCCTCCACAAAAAAGACCGCGGAATGGAATGTTATTGCACCCCGTCTGTGAGAGGTAGCACTGACCCGAAACATCAACCGCCAGATGCCAAAGTATCACTCTAAAGTTTTGCATGCCAAATGAGTAACATTGGCTTTGCCTGTGCTTTCTACACCTTTGCCCACAATTGTGGAATGACTTCAAATAGGGCTATTGTATTTTTATTCGATTGTAGTAGTTGAATATTGTCAAAAGACACGTTCAGTTCTATTTATTTCTCAAGGGAAATCACCCCAAACTATGTTTATGTTCAAAAGGAGCTAATTGCGTACATTTTATCACACTATTTTTGGCTACGACAAATAACTCTATTTAAACAGGTACTCCTCATTTTGTTTTACGAGATATAAATGGGTGTACCTCTTAAAATATCTAGCAATGAAAAAAGTAAACGGAAGAATTTTTTCTATCTTTTCTACTTTTTCTACAAAAAGTGTGCAGTATGATAGATCATATGGTAGGAGAAGTTTACTTTAAGTATGGCCGTTGCTTCTAAGAAGACAGTTGAAAAGTTGCTCCAAAGTAGACAGTTGGACGCACTTCATAACCATCCTCATGCTGCAAACCTTAAAATGAAATTGAGTAGTCACCTGTTGTTTGTACAATTGTTGAAACTTTCTTTTGTGGTCACATTACGTCGATCGTATAGAGATAATGGTTCGTTTTTCTCTATCTGTAACGTAATTATTCATCTAATCGATTATCCACTTGCATTAGCGTTTTGGATTCTTAATAATTGATGACAGTGCATTTTTCTAATGCGTAATTTATAATTAGTATCCATGAGCGTGCCAATGTAAATATCGGTCCAATATAAACCGCGTTCCAATGTATACGCGTGCAGAGATACATTTTTACAATCTCTTCATTTAAATTGATTACACTGGTCAGTGATACAGCGAGCTTTTTAAATGGCTAACTGTAGCTGTTTCTTATGCTACGCTAAAGACAAATACAACCACAAACGTTTCCCACTGGGCTCCGTTTTATATACTTGCACATATACTAAAAATATCCTATATATTTCGCAGATATCCACGTTTATGATGGAACGCTAGTTGCTTGAATGTTAACAGGGTTGCCACCTCTCCGGTTTTAGACCGGAGACTCCGGTTTCTTAGCTTCATCTCTGATATCCGTTTTTTTAAAAAATTATCTCGTTTTTTTCAATTTCAGTACGTTTTAGATTTTTTACAAAATACATTATTTTTCCAACTTAAAATTTATAGTTTTTTCTATTTCATTAGATTTGTGTCCTTTCCTACTTCATTAAATCCAGCTGCTCTCCGAAATAGTGCCTGGAATCAAACATCTTGACAAGCCGACAGATAAAAAATGTGTGAAGGTTTTTGCATCAAGTGACAAATTATTTACAGAGTTGCCTAAACTTGTTGGAAAAATTTTATCTATCCCTGTAATGCTCCTGTTGAGAGGATTTTTTCGATACTGTTTAATGTTTGGACCGATAATTGAAATAAATTAAACCTAAGCGTTGTAAAATCTGAGTTATTTGTAAAGTTGAACTACGACCTTACATGTGATCAATTTATTGATTTTCTTAAAAAGCCCGATCAAATATCTCTACTAAAAAAAGCTCTCGGCAACGAAAAGTATAGCTGGAAAAAGAGAACGTTAGCAAAGTGTGAGTAACACTATTTTATTAAATGGTAATGATTTATAGATCAATAGAAACCAAAGACATGTAGATATATTTTAAAGTAACCAATAAAAGTCAGCGTCAGTTCTTCTTTTTTGGATTTCAGTAATTCTTCGGGGGGGGGGGCGATCGCAGCTATCACCGGTTTTCTGGAATTGGCAAGGTGGCAACCCTACATGTTAATTAGATGACGCTGGTTGCCAACAATGTATGATATTGTAAATTCCACTGAGGATATAAAAGAGACGCCTGTCTTACCAAATCAGTTGAACGACTTTGAGAATAGCGAAATGAAGTACAGTGTTTCTTGTAAACGCCGCACCGGCTCGGCGTGACACGTTAGTTGCGCCGCGCGTGTCGAGTAAGCAAGTTGATATTACTGTGTAGTGCACGACTCATCTTCACGTTGCGTTCTAGTGTTAATTTTTTTTGAGTTTTTCAAAGTCGGTTGAGATGAGCGAAATGTCCAAACAGCCATGGAAAGTCGTGTCTCGATTGCATTGAAGGTATTGATTGCATAATTGATGTTTGGCTGTTCAGGATGAGCCGCGGCACAAGGGTCGTGCTGATGTTTCTGAGCTACTCTGAATGAGGGCTAGCTCTTGGCCAGCGTGCTCGCTTTCCACAACTCGAGCCCGGGTTAGATTCCAGGTCAGGCAAGGTTGTAGTGTGCGTTTTCCTTGCAATGTACCAGTATATGTTGGTATGTGACGACAAGTTGAGAAGACGGTTGAGAATACCGGAATACGGCGTGGGGATGTCTACGTGCTAACCACACGTACCCCCTTAACCCATAGCCGCGAGAAAGGGACGTAGGCCTGAGCCCATTCACGGGCGGTCACGCCAAGTACATACATACTCTGAAGAAGGCCACGACAAGATGATCGAAACGTCTGCGCAACAGACTGTGAAGCTGCGCTCCCGGGCGGCCAAGTATCAAATGACTCCGACCGCGGAAGCATACGAATCCATCTTTCAATATTAACATGTGATAAATTTATTTAAACTGTAAATGGGTATAACCCCATGGAAGCTAATTATATAAATAATATAATATAGCTAACATGCAAATTATATAATAAAAAATAACATTAATAATAAAAGTAATAATGATTTAAATCCGGCCTTTTCACAAAACACTAAAATACCTTTGGAAAAAAAATTCTATAATCTAACTCCGCATTGAATATTTATTCAATTAAAACCACACTGCACAGTATTGCACTTCAGTTCACTTCCTTATGACCCTTTACTCACTTCCTTCATTATTTCTCTGTTCTACACTGCACGACACCTCTCTTCACAATATATCACTTACGCCTTGCTATATAACCTACTCAGTTAAGTCACTCATTTACATCGTAATACCGTAAATTAATTTCCTAAACTGTTGAACGTTTCGAGGAAAGGGTTCAAAGATTTTTGCAGGCAATCTATTATTGTTATTGTTTTGATGCTCTTGGCAAGATCAATGCCATATCAGATATCAGGATAGTACTTTTTCCTAGGAGTGGTGACCACAAATGAGATTGCGAAATTTTGGAAACAATCCCAAACATTAAACAAATCAGGAAGAAATAAACCTTCCGGATTGCAATTTATCGCTCAACGGTAATACACTGTCCAATGCTTTCGACATCGGATTCGATTAGTAAAGTTGCACAAGCCTACTGACTTTAAAGCTGATTCTTCTGATATAGTCAAGTGATTTGAATTTTGCGATTACCTCTTATATGAAAATATTTTTAAAAAAATGAAACACGTAATGATGATATTAATTTTTTTAAATAATAGATTGAATACCTTTGAGGTTTCTTCAAAGCAGAACGAAATGAACAAATTAAGAGAAATTTCAAATTATTTTTAAAAATATTGTTAATGTCTACTTTGTACCTAAACTTACTTGTTAGTGTGGTTTTCGTGAGTGAATTTTCCCATCAGTGTTAACAAGTGTACATCTAATCTCTCTCCGTGCAAATTATAAGTATTTTCTCTCAGCGGGATTAAAAGCTGCTGTTTCTATAATGCTGATTTTCACTGTAAATCTACACATGGTAAGAGAAAATTGGGTAGTTATTGAAACTTGGTAAGTGAAAATTGATCCTAATGAAGTTAAAGTAATCAGGAGAAGATATCTCTAAGCAATTTCAAGCCGAAATTGAGTTATAAAATCAAAATTTGAATATAATTGTGACTATTAGAGATTTGATAACAAACTTTACTTATTACCCTTTTGTTTTCCAAATGTAATACTTCATATAGAGTCTCGCGATGGAAGACTAGGAAGCTGTAGAGATGGTAATATCTTGCTTGATGTTAAAAGTAAGCATGTGATTATCTTAAAATATTAAAAAATCTTGTTTTTCGATGGGAATAATTTGTATTACGTTTGTATGCAATAAAATATTTGTGTGAACTTTTCTAGTTATCAAACGTGCATAATGCGCGTTTATTTTTTATTCAACTTATTATGATATAGATGGAGATAAGTGCGGATTATGGAGTTCAAAAAAACGATTGCGTATAATAAAGAGTAAGAATGTTGTTAGTTGTTCTTTGGAGCCGAAGGCTGCCAGTTTGAATTGCAATCTAGAAGGTCATGACACTGCATTAGCATTTGAACCAAATTGATGATTGAATATTGAATTAAAATGATGAAGAATGGTTATATAAACGGAAGGAAAATGGTTTGTGTTGTGCTAAATGTGATGACTGGGAACGTGTATTGTTCATTTTGAAGACTGTCATTGAGTTATTTCATACCTCACCACAATTGTGACAGCTGTGAAAATTACATATTTATGTCAAAATTCAAAATAATGATAATTCAAAATAATTGTATGAAAAGTAATATTTTCACCTAGGTGCTAATGCTGGATAGTCTTCAAATAGCATTTTTTAGTATTTCAACGGTATTACAATGCAAGTAAACTAAAGAGAAATATGCATTTTTGGATTTTTGTGAGTTGTGGGAATGTTGGTTTTATTTCATTTTTTTAACCATATGGAAAGGATTCTGGAATCAGTTTTCAATGAATGGTAATATTGATGGAGGCCATTTCGTTTAATACATGATTTTTAATATACAGAGAGCAGATCTAAACATTAAAATGCATTGCAATCTAATTCAAACATATTCAGAAGCGTTTAATTCCTGTAATTTATTAGACATAATAATATATTGCACATACATGAATTAGAGTTAATTATTAAGATGAAAATTTCAATAAAATATTAATAATGTCAATTTATGATCAACAGGAATTCTCATGCTTCTTTGGTGATAGTTTTTAAAATGATGGGTGTCGGTGTGTTTTTGAGATCATTGCCCAGCTTAAGTTGTATTATGAATCGGCAAGTATTCAATTTTTATAATATTTATATATTTTATGTGTGTCGCTAAATGTACGTCCTTTTCATTATTTGTGTATTACTATATTTTTACAAACACAAACTAGTGATTTAACTCAATGATTAAATGATAGATTACAAGTTATTCTGAGTGTGTCAATTGTACTTAGATTCGTAACCATGTCAACGCCAACGGTACTTAGATCCGTAAATATATTGCATGTTTTTGCTAGGGAGGTGTCAGTGATCTTGCCTCGCTGGATGGCGAGATTCTGCGTCGACCTACCGTCTGCTAGCGAGGTTTTCCTCAACGAGGTATCTCCAACCAGCAGGGAACTGCCCCACAAGAACGAACTCAGAGCAGCCGGCCGCTAGAATTTTCTTTCAGACAGCTACAGAACTCGACATAGCTATGTAGCTAGTGTCGAAAACCTTGCCACTATCGGGACTCGATCCCAGTATCTCCCGGTCAGAGAAACTACAGTGACATCAGCGGATGTTCTGAGTTACCTCTACCGGATTTAACTCAAAGTGTATAAGTAAAGTATATAAGACTGTTTAATCTTATATAAGGAGTGGTTGCCAATTTTAAAACGTTAAACGTGTTCTCTGTGGGCAAGTTGATACAAAAATATTTTGTTCACTTTAAGTCTGGTATCTTGATAACCCATCATTCACCATTTCATAAATCAATTTATCATTTGATAAATCATTCGATGAGGGGGCAAATTAGCGGAGGGAAATGATAAATAATAGTTTATTACCTGTTAGACTCCTATCTTGACAACATATCATGCACAATTTAATGAAGAAAATTATGACTTAATACATCTATTATGAGCCAGCCACTTGATGAGAGTAGCACCGGGTGAGATTAGCCCATTGCCACTGTTTCTGCAGCAAGTCAGACCGTAAAGTTCTAGGATTTCAGCCCTGATAGTAACGGACTTTTTAACACTTGCTGAATACCTAGGTTGAACTCAGTCGTTGTCTGGAAGAGAATTCTAGAGACTGGCTGCTCTGATCGGTAGTTTTCCGTTGTTTCTCCGATCAACACTGGGGGAACACCTGAACAGTATCCTAACAAACGGGCCACGGATCGCGCGCGGCTTTTCCTTCCCCTTCATGTCTTATACTCACCCCTTACGTACACCCACTTATACTCACATGCACTACACTACCTCACATGTCGGGAGACCAGTGGGGAGCTATGAGCGGATGCCCACTAGGGGGATACCTGGCGGGGATATACCTGGCAAGCCACCATGCAGACGGCACCGGATTTCGTCATCCAGCGGATGAAGATCACCACCTACTGGGATAAAACACTACACTTACGGGAGTAAGCCCATGACAAGGACCGGGAAAGGTGCGTAAGGGCATCACCGATATTGGATTTTCGACACTAACGTGTCAGCCAGGTCCAGATCAGTCGCTATCTGGAGGAGAATTCTAGCGACCGGCGGCTCTTATTTTACATAGTAATTTTACATAGTTTCTCCGATCAACAACAGGTGAAAGTCGGAGCAGTTCCTTAACAATAATTACATAATTCTAAAGAACCCGTAACAAGGATTGTACTTCAGATTCTTGGTCAATGACCTCTATCTCGATCAGGTTTTCAGGAGGTCCAATTTCCTAGATCCTCCAGCAAATGCTGAGATGGCCCCTTGTTTTGCTTCTGGACACTTCACACGGTAACTTGAAATTAACTTCTCCCCATCGTACGTCACACACAGTTCTTAACTGTTTTTACGTAAATAAATAAATAAATAAATAAATAAATAAATAAATAAATAAATAAATAAATAAATAAATAAATAAATAAAATGGGCCACGCATCGCACGCAATCTTTCCTTCCTCTTTCTCGTCCTATCCACATCCCTTACACATAATAACACCTACATGCACTACACATTCATACATTGACATGCACTCCTGTAGCACACATGTCAGGAGACCGGTCGGGGGCTTCGAGCTCGCTCCGTCTGGGGGGGGGATGCGTCGCTGGTGGGAGATACCTGGTTGGGGAAACCCCTCGCCACCGGATCTCGTCATCCACCGGCGGAAGGCCACCGCCACCTCCCGAGGAAAAAACACATGCACCCCACTTACGGGACTAATGCGCTCGGCAGCTGACGCGCCCGGCGGTCCCGGTGCGCGGCAGCGTCCGTGAATGCTGCAGTGGGCGGGCGTGCGAGCGGGCGCGCGGGGCGGCGCGGCATGAGCGCGTCGTGCGTGTGGAGCAAGCGCGGCCGGAAGCCCGGGGCGCCCCTCCCGTCCCTGGACGACGAGCAGCGCGAGGGGCTGCAGAGCTCCTTCTGCGACGACTGCTTCCTCGCGCTCGGCAAGAACCTGCTGCAGGCGGTGAGTGCCATTCTGCCGTCTAATAGATTAATAAATACCCGGGCAACTCACCCGGGTATTTATTAACTCAGCTCATATATATATACATATACATATACGTATACATATACATATACATATACATATACATATACATATACATATACATATACATATACATATACATATACATATACATATAAATATAAATATACATATACATATATGGCCCGAGTCCGTAGACATCTGGCTGAAACACCAGGTGAGGCCTATGAAATTTAAAAAAATCAACGATATACGTATATTTATGTGTGTTTTTCACAGAAACGTAAGAAGCACTGGAGTTATTTTTTATTGTTCCCAAATTTAGCATGTTACTATTATTCGGCGTCTGAGAAAATTAATATAAGTATCAGGTGAAATGTGAACTCAATTATTCATTAACAGATTTTACTAATTTAGATTTTTAGATTTACTGAGATTACATATTTGACAGATTTTCTTGATAAACTGTCTAATTTATTATTAAGAAAATAAATATTTGGGAAACGCCAGGAATACAGGAGCAATCAACTTAGACGGACCAAGTGCACTGTTAAGGTCTCTCTACTGGTCACTCTCGCTTCATTTAAACTAACGTCTTTGCTGCACAGTGGTATCAAACGTCCAAATCTGTGTATTGGGACATGAATAAGTAGTGTTGGTCAGAAACGAGACTCTAGGACGTATAAGCGACTCGCCTAAATAAACGTCTTGTATTAGAATGTTTGTAAAAGCGAAGCATAAAATTTTATGTGACAATCATCTGCGAATTGAAATTTTTGATTTTATACTACTGGAATTTAAATTTTATTTTAACAATATTAAACAACAGTAAAACATCGTCCCAAATAAAAATTTTCTTTCAAAAATTTGAAGCCGTTTTTAAGAAAATGGCGCCTAAGCGCTTCAGTATATTCGAAATTTAAAGCTCTTTTTCACAGAATTTTTTTCGATTTTCGAAAAACTTTATTTGAAGACAGATAAAGAATATTAGCTCACAAATATAATCGTTTTTATAAATTGGTGGAAATGTGCCGGAGAAAACTTTAAAAAATTACATTTATGAAATTTTTGAAAAAACGAAAAATACCCCGAAATGAACTTTACCTCATATCAAAGAATACAATAAGAAGTGTCCTTTCAAAAATTTGTAAGAACAATTTTGGAGCCTATTTTGAGATAATAGCGTTTGGGTGTTTTTGAAAATGCGGGATTTTGAGCTAGTTTTCACAGTAAACGGTTACGTTTTCGACATAATGTTACATTATTTAAAGCACATGTATTCATAAATATAATAATATGAACAATTTTGCGCTAATTTAAATATTAACAACGTGAGAGACAAGTCCAAAAATTACATTTTTGTATTTATTGAAAAACAGGAATAGAGCAATATAGCGTTTATGTGATCTTATAGAGTGCATTTAGCACTAACCTTTACGAAAAGCTTTAAGAAAATGTTTGGAGCCGTTTTCAATTAAAAAAAAATTGTTAAACTTATCTTCGCAATATTGCGCGAAAACTAATAAAAGATTCAAAAAAACGCACATGACCTTAATGAATAAATTATGAAACTAATAATGAAACAACAAATTTTATCTGAAGGAAAAACCTCAATCTTCAATTTTGTAGTTGTGAGAAAAGGCCGAAAAAATTCATACTTTTGACAATTTTGAAAGTTTAGACTTAACCGTAAAAACCGGATCTACGCCAGCTTTTGTGTATTCTAATCTATTCTGACAAGAAATTTAAAGCAAAACTGTCATGTAAAGTACCTCTAAATTTTAAAGCTTTTTTTCAAAATCTCAAAGCTTCCACTCGAGCAAGAAGGACATGGGTTTCTTCAATTTGGAAAAAAATCCTACGCTCGCTTTAGGCGCTAGTAGTGTTCACAGACGGATAAACAGACGGACGTTATGTGAAGAACTACTTTTTCGGTCTAGGGACCCCAAAATTTTTATTTCCGTTGAAACCTGGAAATCGATTTCCCGCAGCATTGCATAACTTTCCTTATACTACGTACATTACCCCGTATGCACACGTGCGTATGGGGGCAAGAAGAAAGCAGTATCGCCGCCCAGGTGGAGGACGGCAGCGCGCAGGACGTGCGCAAGCTGCTGGACGACGGCGCGGACGTCAACTTCACGTTCGAGTCGGAGTGGTCGCCGCTGCTGCGCGCAGCCGCCAACGCCTGCCCCGACGTGGTGGCGCTCCTGGTGCAGCGCGGCGCCAACTACAACGCGCGCACCTGCTGCGGCTTCACCGCGCTGCACATGGCCGCCTGCAAGGACCACTCCGGCAGGTATTGCATTGGATCGATGCCTCGTTTTACGTGGCGAGGTATCGGGCCCTCTCTTCCGTCTTACCACGAAAATAACGCTCGCTCCTTTTACCACCTGGCGGAGAAAGGACTAGCGGAGAATTTCTTGGGCGACGAAACAGGCTTAGAGGCGTCATTTAGGCTAGAGGATCTTTTACATGCAGTTAATCTACTAACATGGGACACCCGGCTTTACTTCCCCTCCGAAGGAAGGCGTACGAAGCATTATTTCGCCCTTAAAAACCCGTCGATCGGGTTTCAACCCGCTAACTTGGGAATAACAGTCCTATAAGCTAACCGTTACACCGTCGCAGCCGCCACCACCATTGCAGGTACGCGCGCAGCAGGTGGGTTGATTAGCCGGGCGCCTCCAATGCTCCGTCATTAGTCCGGTAATTGTAGTGCTTGTCTCATCGCGGAAAACGGCGGTGATCTTCCCCCGTGGATGGCGAGATCGAGCGTTGACCTTCGTTGGTGGATTATCCCCAACCAGAGGATCTCCCAGCGGAGGGGCACCGCCCCAGCCAGAACAAGCTCTAAGCTCCCGACTGTTCTCCCGGCATGTGGGGTAGTGTCGAGCATTCAAGACTATGTAAGTGTTGAAGGTAGAATAAGGAAGGTGGAAGGGAAGATGGCCCGTGGTTTATTTGTTACGATAACTGCTCCGGCATGCGCCTGGTGTTGATCGGAGAAACCACGGAAAACTACTGATCAGAGCAGCTGGCCGCTAGAATTCTGCTCCGAGTAGCAGCTGAATTCCAAGTCGCTAGGCAGGGATATCGATGTGAATCCTTGCAACCCGACGTGTGTGTCGGCGTGGGGTCTAAGGCGAATCTTCGGGAAGAACAGACTCGTAACATACACTACACTTACGGAACAGTGGTCGCGCTCTGAAATGGTAAACACTTATGAATTAAATGGTCAACAGGAGAAACAAACTTCAATTTGTCAAACAATTTCAACGACCAATCTATCTCATGGAACAGAGAGATTACTTTAAGAAGGGACCACTTTGACAACTACTGCTTGAACACTGTTGGTAATATAAGGCTATAACTGCACGTTACATCAATGTACAGATTTTGTCCGTGGTTCACTTGCATTTAACTCATTTACAAATGTCTTCATCACCATCTCTTGCAATGTCATTGGCCAGCATGATGTTCCTTTGCTTCCCGACCTGACAAAGTGGTCCCATGTCGTCCGGATGGCCGAGATCGTAAGACAGTAGCGATCTCGCACTGATGGATCGCGGGTTCGAGTCCCGCCTCGGGCATGTTTATATTTGTGTGCGTTCATTTCTCACCATCACAATAGCACATCATACCGTTAACCATTTCGTTAATATCTATAGTGGTCGCTTATGATGCGACCTGCAAAAAAAAAAGTGATCCCTTCTTAGAGTAACCCCCTCTCCATTCGCGCAGGTGCGTGTCCATCCTGCTGAACGCCGGCTCGTACGTGGACATCTGGAACGAGTTCCGCCGCACGCCCTTGCACTACGCGGCCGAGTGCGGCAACGAGGCGGCGGTGCGCGCGCTGGTGGCGGCCGGCGCCAACAAGGCCGCCAAGGACGAGCAGGGCCACACGCCCTTCGACATCGCCAAGAACAGCTACATCCGCCGGCTTCTGCGCAGGATATAGCCTCGCTAGATTGAGCAGGTGCGCGCCCGCGCGTCTGCATGAGGCGGTACATAACAACTTACGAAAACAACTTAAACAACTTACCTTTGATAGGCGACGAATCCGAACAAAAATATCTGGCTTGTCCTTTTGTACGTTTATGACATGAAACATCTTGTAGGAAATGATGCCTTTTTTGATTTTAACGATGGCGCTGTAGCCCAGTTTCGGCCTTCCCATAATATTCGCGTATTTTAGTACAGTACTCTCTCGTATACCCAAGTGCCGATTAACCGACGCTCATGAAGGAAAATAGTAAAGTAAATATTTAAACAAAAACACACAGAATTGTTTAAAATATTTGGTACAATAGTGGCGGGATTACGTATGAACTGGGCGATGCTGACCCTTATTCTAGGGATATTGAACGGCCTCGAAATTGGTAAAAATGGAATTTGCTTGCGAAATATTGTTTGTCATTGACATACTATTTTAATTGCTTCAGTATGCAGTAAATGTGTGTATCATTTATATTGTGTTCTGAAATTTATATTTTGATTTTTGTAATGTTCTCCGGATTATCCAATATAATTCATATTAGGGTTGGGGGGGGGGGGTCTTGGTCCTAGTTACCTCGCATAATAGCACGTTTGGTTTGTTAGTTCCATATCGTAGAATATGATTATGGGATCGAGAGGGTTAAGAGGTAATCATTCCATGTTCATCCCTAAGGGTGTTGCAAGAGGGATGGAAGTAATAATATTATAATATATAGATAATAATATATATATATATATATATATATATTGACTTCTCACGAACAACTTACTGGTACCTGAGGGCATTGACACACTAGGATTCCATGCCTAGGCTTTTTGACTATTTTCTCTACCTCTCTCAATTGAAGGCGGGAATTTTGATAATGGGATATGGTTATATTGGTACACTAAACAATAACAATGTATACAGTAGTGCTAAAAAACCGCCTCACCTTTCTCACAGTTGTAATCTGCAATATAATCCTGATGACACCACTTGATTCGCAAACATCGAGGGAGTAATGAAGGTAATGAAATCAAACTTCATATAACCTACATAAAATATATGATTACCAATTTATTCTAATATTTGTTTAAAAGTTTTGAGAACAGATTGGATTAGGAAAATAAAGAATTCCCATTTTCTTTAGGTGATGCGTTTTTTAATACTATTGTATGTTGTACTATATATGTTATTGGCCTAACACCCCACCTAACAGCCTTAATTAAAAACCTGATTGACCTGACGATTCTAATTTCGTGTGAAAATGATAGCAAATTTTGGGCCTTATGTAAGAAGAAGCTGAGCCGAAAAACTTCGCCTCGATAAGAATTAAGAGGCCGCATCAGCTTATTTCAATACTCGCGTATTTGCTTTTACGTTACGTTTTATCAAACCCACAACTGATCAGGACCAATAGCTACTTCATTAACATGGTTTCTGACAATGGTGAGTTCCTTGCCTCACTCACACACCTTATCAGTACTTTACTCATCAAATATAAGACCATCAAATATTTCTGTTGTATCAATGTAGAAATTAACGTCAGTGATCGGTATTAAAATAATTTTAAATACACATTTTCACAAATAGCATATTTTCTAGTGGCTTCTGAATAAAGTGATTATAATTTATTAACAAAACATTCTTTGATTCAATTTTGTACAATATTACAAAAGCACTTTTTGTTCGACTTGATAACGTTATTTATTGCGTAGTGATTTTAGAAGATGAGCTGAACCTTTTATTAAATGTTACCAGAGGGCTTTGATGATTTAAGTTTTATTTTTGGTATCCAAAAAATACATTATCAAGTGTAAGGAGTGTTGGGAAGAACATTTTGATGAGAAGAATGTTTTGGCTAGCTTACCGTATGATTCATCGCAATTTCTTTTCAAACTGTCAAACTTTAAAAATATCACGAGTACGTGTATTTCAAAATCATCAATTACTATGTTACTTCACCTTCATTTATTTCTGGTAAACATCGCTTTGTTGGTAAACAATAAATATAAGAATAAAACAAAAAGTAATGAATGATAAGGACGAAACAAAATATGAAAGAAACACAAAGTACATTTTCAAATAAATACTCGAGAACATATAGTGGTGTTACAGAATTGCAAATAGTTTCTCATACTAGTTAGTTTTCTAATCTGTTTAGCCTGGGGTAGTTTTTTAGTTTGGCCCTCTCTCTTCCCAGCGATGTATTGTCCTTTTTTTCAAATTTTTTTAATTTTTCAGTCTTCTAATTGTAGAGTTAAACTTTTAGTTTTAAGAAAATAAAACAAGAATAAAACCTGATAATACACGTAAGTTTACATTGAAAACTAAGGAAAAGTTTTTTTAAATTATTTGCGCTTTTCGGAAAATGTTCAATTTGGGCTCATGTTAACAGGAAACTGTTTTTCCAGATTTTCCAGAAACGGATTTTCCAGAAACATCATGAAAAATGATTGGAACTTGGTTGGTACTTACAACAATGTATAAAAAGTGCCCTTAATGTAAATATTAATTACTTGAGAGATACATCAAATGCCTTATATATGTGTAGTTTTAAAACATAAATGAAAAACGATAAGTAATTAATAATTGGAGACCTGATTGTGGAAAAATAAATTTCTAAGAAAAAATCCCTTTTGTCAATAATGTAGTTTTCCGAAGCGGTCCAGAACATATCAAAAGTAAACTAATTTTCAAAAAATCATAATTAAGAGTGAAAATGAATCCTATGGCAGCTATGTAACTATATTTATCTCAATACTTACGAGATATTTAAAGAACAAATTGGAGTCATTATGAGAAAATTTAAAAATATCTTAGGGATTTCATGTGAAATACCCACCCCCCACAATAAATTAAAGTCATGATTTCAAAATCGCTCGGCTTTGAGTCAGACCAGATGCAGTGGGAAATATTCATTTTCGCAGAAAATTGCGAAAATTGAGCCAATATCGTTGTTCACAGATTACCGACTGACAGACCGACGTTCTGAAAAAACACACACACACATTCACATATCACAAATCAAATTTACGCAGCTGTGCAGCTGTACCGTAGAATCGAGTCGCCTATCGCCTTACCATTTCCGGTATACGGAGCATCTGACTGAGGAGAGACACTGGAATTCGGCCGCACCTTTCTCGCCTCTTCTTCGCGTGGGGCATCCCGCTCTTCCTTACCTTTTAACATCATCTTCCAACTCCTTTATTTTTAGAGTCATTTCCGCAATATATTTAAGAGCCTGCGCCAGATCAGCTTCTAATAATTCTATTCTCTGGTTGCTCCTATCTCACTTGGAACATGTCACCGCAGCAGCTTGTACAGCGGACCCAGGGTTTTGCTCCACTCCTATCACTATGAGAGTGACCGAAACAGCTGTTCAAAGTGACGTAACACTACCGCCTATCGAGCGAGAATATTCCGTGTGCGCCGAAACCGCCCAGCTGGAGCGACTGCGTTCAGCCTACGCGCGCCCGGTACAAAGCGAGGTTCACACCCACGGCCTTTCACTTCTCGCAGCCAAGAGAAAGGTGTTCGCACGCGACAACTACCTGTGAGCGACTGTTGTAAGACGTAAAATAAATAAGCACATTTCGAAAACATTTATTCCAAGACGCCGTAATATTCAGTTTATTAGTTTTGTATTTACAATAGAAGAAAAGAGCAGCATCAGCAGTTGAACTCGAAGCGCGTGATGTCGTGCACGAAGCAACACGACTTGCCGCGCTGCGGGCACGGGCACAGCAGGCGCCGCACGCAGATGGTCTTGGCGAGGTCGTAGGGCGTCTTGCCCTTGTCGTCCTCGGCCGTCTTGCTGGCGCCGGCCGCCAGGAGCGCGCGCACCGCCGCCTCGTTGCCGCACTCGGACGCGTAGTGCAAGGGCGTGCGGCCGCAGCGGTTGCGGCTGCCGTGGTCGGCGCCGGCCGATAGCAGCAGCAGCACGCACCGCCCGCTGTAGTCGTTGTCGGCGGCCACGTGCAGCGGCGTGAAGAAGTAGGCCGTCTTGGCGTTCACGTTGGCACCCCTGCGCACGCCCAACGCGTGTTAGATGGAGCGGGGCTTCTGGCCCGGGTCCGCCGCCTCAAGCCTTTCCGTTTTCACTAGACTAGAGCCGACGCGCCCGAGCGCCTGCCCCTTTTTTTAATGATTACTAACTAATTCCGTGAGCGTCAACTGCTAAGGTAATTACCCTCGTAAGCGTAGTGCATGCTTTTAACGCGGGCGGTAGTGGCGATCTATCCCAGCGGGCGGGCGAGATCCGGCACCGACATACACGTGTAGGGCAGGGGTTCATCAGACAGCCTATCTCTCACTAGCGAGGCATCGCCAGTCTAGGCAAGCTCTAAACTCCCGACAGGTCTTCTGACATGTGTGATAGTGTGAAGCACGTTAGTACGTATTAGTAAAGGGTGAGGATAAGATAAGGAGGAGGAAGGAGAGATCGCCCGCGGTCGGTGACCCGTTTGTTAGAATACTACTCTGACATTCACCTGAGTTGATCGGTCAAACCATGGAAAACAACCGATCAA
This sequence comes from Gryllus bimaculatus, assembly GCA_017312745.1. Taxonomy (NCBI): domain Eukaryota; kingdom Metazoa; phylum Arthropoda; class Insecta; order Orthoptera; family Gryllidae; genus Gryllus; species Gryllus bimaculatus. Next base: position 796,912 of record BOPP01000221.1, on the reverse strand, counting down.
CGTAGCCGGCCGCTAGAATTATCTTCCGGGCAACTATCTAGCTAGTGTCGAAACGTCTGTCATCATCGGGACTCGAACGCGAAGGATCTTCTGGACAGAGACATCAATTAATGCCCTGAGTCACTTATGCGGCTCCTTCTCGCCGTGGTGACTTGCGGGCCACAGCGGCTGCCAGTTGTGGGAACGACAAGGAGGCCATAATTCCTTCTTTAGTTTTACGGAGCGTGAAATTCATATGTGATATGAACCCAATTTTCTGTCTATAAATGTGCACTAATCCCAAGGTCACATTATAGGTCAAAACGGAAAACGCTACTTTACTAGAATTAGGTAGTGTAATCACGTGACTTGTGTCGTGAGCTATACACATCATGTAGAAAGGAAGAAAGGAATTTATTCCCATCTGTGATGGCAGAGAGGAGATAACTGTAAATTCTCGAGGTCAAGATGATGTGGCATTACGGGAATTTTGCGACAGGAGCAGACTGCAACCACAGATGGGAAAAATTATATTTATCTCCTTTAGAATTATTTCCATTTAGAACTTTACGTTGTTCCAAAAGATAAAAGACCTCACACAATTAACGGCGTGTCTGACTTGTGACTGACGTTTTACTCCACAACCTGTACAGTCTCTAATATTGCAAAGGAGAGAGAAATGGATAGATGAATGGATGGAAGCGATTATTAATGACTTCGTGTTACCAAATTGACGTATTTCTTCTTTACTTGGAGTATCACTTAGGACATAAATATGCAACTTCGGATGACCAATGTAGCCAGTTAGCGCCCATTTCCCCAATCAGTCTCGCCGGGGGCTTGGCTGAAGAATCGTGTCATGTTTGCTTACAAAGCATGTTTGAGAGTTACAAAGAGTTCCTGAAAGATTAAGTCGCTTAGTGATGCCTCTGTGCTTTAATACTGACTTGTTTTTGTGTTGTTTTGTAATAGGTTTTTAACATAAATTAACTACTTTTCAAATTCCATAATTGAAGACACAAGTGATCAAAGAAACATCAAATTTCCTACGATAGATAAATGATTCTATAACCAGCTTCCATAGCTTTTGTTTCCAGGTAATTAAACGTCCACAACTCGAAAATGTGGTACACAGAAACTTGGTGTGAATGCATGTTCTGTGTATCGAAAAATAATCTCGAGGAATTTCTTACTTTTTCAGAAATACGCTCGTTTTGAGAAAACTAAGACAAAGACATGCAGGTGGTTTTAATTTTACGATGCTCGCCTAGAAAAGCAAAGTTTCATTCATCATAAAAATTAGAAATTTCCTTCTTGTGCAATAATAAAGAAATATGTTTCGGGAACTACTCTACAATTGCCATATTAAAGAACCATTTGAGAGTTCATGCTAGCAGGGTTGGATCCAACCGATCATGGAGGAGTGCGTCATAGTTTTTGTTTAAAAATTAACGTATTTGTTATTAAGCTTAAATTATTCATAGGATATATGATACTATATAATATTTCGTATAATTACATAATTCTACCATAAATAAATATTTAAATCAATTTTGCCAAATAAAAGAATGGTACAAACGAAAACTCTAGGCCCTTTCCCTTTCCAAGGACCATGGCTCCCCCCCCCCCGCGGACCAACCACTGCATTCTAGAAACTATCCGACGCCTCCCAAAACGTCTGGAAACATCAAAAACAATCTCACCATTGTTCATCGTCATTCAAATATCTATTTTAATGCCTCTTGAAGTGCGTGTTCTATTTGTGGGCCCCCTTGAATGTATTAGAGAAGAAACTCGAAGGGACAAGTTAAGACTAATAACTAGTAGGTGGGCAATCGGATACAAAGAAAAAAACTGGAAATTGAGAGAATAATTATACAAAATACTAGAGCATGCAGGGGTGTAAATGACGATCCTTTTTTTCTATAGAACATGTGATGGCAACTATCCTATAACGAAGTTCTATTTGTGACATTTAACCCAGGTCAGTAGGCAACCTATGGTACACAAGTGTTTTGCAGGTACTCTTTGGCCGCAGTCAAGGAGATTTCGTATTTTTGTTTACTCTAATGATAAACTATCGTTATGTTGCTAAAATATACAACTAGAACGAACAATTTCATGAAGCAAGTCATGAATACACCCTGGTCAGGAGCGTACAATGCTCCAGTGATCACGGCTGAATCGATATCTATCATGCAGGAACGCCCCCATTTCCTTGTACATTTCATTTAGAGTTACTCCAATTATTGGAGAAATAAAATTCGCAAATGATGGTGCAGAATACGACGCAGCAATGAAAAAGATCTGAGGTCGCCAATTGAGGACCATGGTATATAATGGGTTCGATAGTATAACGGGTACTAACCCACGTACCGGTGTACTTTTGCGGGTATCGGGATTTTGTACCAAACTTTGTGGGTTAAAACCCGCTCGAAGCCGTAGTTTTTAAGGGCGAAAAATCCTCGGACAGGAAGTAAAACCGCCTGCCCCATGATACAGGTTTACTGCATGAAAAATATCCTCAAGTGTAAAAGAAGCCTCTGAGCTAAATTCATATCACCTGTTTCTTTCTCCGCTAGGTAGCGAAAGGAGCATAGCGAAATTTGTGTGGTCAAGCGGAAGAACGTTCCTGATAGCCAGAGTCTCTCCACGTACCATAAAGCGTGAAATAACTATCTAGTGCCCGATGAGCTGCCTACAAATCATGGTCAATTGTCACATGTGTACCTTCGTTACATAACATTTGCTAGGCTGTCCGGGTGACGCCGCGTCCATGGCGAAGGTGCCGACTTTCCGGTCGCCATTCTGCGACCTTCCTCAGGGCGTAATGCGAGGAAGGTCGCAGAATGGCGACCGAAACGTCGGCACCTTCGCCATGGACGCGGCGTCACCCGGACAGCCTAGTAAATACTCACTCCAGCCGCGGAAGCCTACGCTCTCTCTTCGTTGTAAAACGTTTGCCATCGCATGTTCAATAAATAATCTTCGACGCCCCCTGCACGCCTTAGAAGATTGTAACGTTTATTCCGGAGCGCGACCTGTTGAGCAGCAGGGAGAGCACGGGCGCGTGGGCGCGGGCGGCGGCGCAGTGCAGCGGCGTCCAGCGGCCCTCGGCGGCGAAGTTGGCGTCCGCGCCCAGCTCCAGCAGCCGCCGCACGCGCCGCACCTGCCGGCCAGAGACCATCAGCAACCGCGCCGCGCCCGCACGGGCGCGTGCATGCTGCGACACAAGAACGAGACACATCAGATGATTCGGTACGTCAATGCTCTACAACGCACGGTATTACTCTGAGTCTAAAGCTTTTCGATTTTCCTATTTCTTCCTTCTTTTCTCCCCTTTCTTCTCTTCCTTCCCTTTCTTCTTCTCTTTTTCACTTTTTCCCACTTTCTCCCCTTCTTTTCCTTTTCTTTTCCTTTCTCCTTTCTTTTCTCTTGCTTTCTCTTTTGCTTCTTTTCCTCTTTAAGTGTAATAAACTAGTTGCTTCTTTTCTCTTTGTTATTCTTTTTCTTGTCTTCTCTTTTGTTTTCTTTCTTCTTCCTCTTTTCATTCTCTTCTTAACTTTCTTCTCCTTCTCATTCTTCTTCTCCTCTTACTTCTTCTATTTCTCCTCTTTCTTCTTTTTTCTTACCTTCTTCTTCTTCTCCTCCTAATTTCTTTCTCTTTTTCCTCTCTCTTCTTCTTCTGCTATCGTTCATCTTCTTTGTCCTCTTTTATATTTTCCCTCTTTTTCTTCTTCTCGGTGACCCAACTAATAACAAATGTGTAACGATCAAGATTGCACAAGTTGACAGCTTCGGCTTTTCATTTTGCATTGTAATTTTTGTTTGGGCTAGTTTTTTATCAGTTTAAGATGTTTCATTAGGTAAGATTTTTTAATCTATAAAACTTTAATTTTCAGTTACCATTTTACATATTCCACTATTAGGCGTCCTTTTGGTAATAAACTAGTTCAACTTGGGACTGTAACATATTCTTTCCCTTTTTACTAATCGCCTTTGCCAGCTACAGAAAGATGTCCTGTGAAACTCTTCAGTTCTTATCGTTTCATTTACCACACACACAGACGTTGATTTGAAAATACTTTTATGACCCAGCTTTAGAAAAAATATTGATTTTTAACACTAACCAGTTGAAAATGGAAAGAAATCGATTCGACTACCTTGAGTAGAAAGGTATTTTAGTGCGAAAACAATCACGGGGGGTTTTAATATTCATGTAAAATAATTGTAGTCTGAATCTCGAAAACGTATAATGCTAAACGTAACCGGTTTCTCAATAAAACAACTATAAGGCACTAGATGTCCCGAGCCATTATTATTATTATTATTATTATTATTATTATTATTATTATTATTAATTTGGTGTATGTCTATCTACTGTACTGACTGATCGTTCGCTTTTCACCGTTGAAACCGAGGTACTAATCTCAGTTGATCCATGTGGAATTAGTGAAAGGCAAAAGGTTCGCGTTTGGTTCATCGTCCAACTAAAAGTAAGCACGCGGTCTGCGTTGGGGCGTTGGTCCAACATAACAAATCCCCGACAAGGAATGGGAAACTCCGGTCAGATGCCGTCTCCCCAGTCGATGTGCCACTCCTATTGATTGTGATAAACAGCCATTGCAGTACTTCAAAATTCGTGCATGAAAACTAGTACTTACGTTCACTGCTTATTAATTGGAAAAATTACTCCAAGTAATCTGTTTTTGTGAAAATACTTCTTACGGTTTTGTCCCTAGCGGTGTTGATAGACGGAGAGAAAACCGTTTTCAATAAATCAATTTTTCGCTCCACAAAACCACGATTCTGAAATCACAGCAAATAAAGTTAGTTATTTATTACATACGAGAAATAATTCGATTTTTAGCGCTCAGGAATCCATAAAACGAGATTTCTTTGTCGAACTTAAGTTCTGTTTCGCTGGTTAGGCGAAACTGTTCTTAATTCGCTGGTTTCGCTGCAGCATTCGACAACTCTCTGTATTACAGGTACGTCGTGCTGGAGAACGTGTAGTGGCGATTAAGCCATAGCTACGTCCACCGCCAGTTTCGCCCTCGGCGACGTTACGTCACGGCGCGGCCCGGGAGCGCTGGAGTGGTGGAAGCCTGAAGGGCAGCTCCCCTCTTCCCCCCCAAACCCCATGTGACAGCAGCGGCAGAGGCCAGGCGGGCCCCGGCGCACTTCGAGACCGGCGTTCGTTTTGGGAAGAGAGGATTGTGTGCTATATATGAAATGTGTTTAGACCCGGCTGTACCCACGTGTTTCTCTTCCGGACTCTGGTGAAAACCCTTCTTCCTTTCGGTACACCTTCTGGCTATATGACTTGTAACGGAACGATTCCGGGACACTGAATGTAATAAATATATCTGACTCCGAGTGTTGGAGTTTCTCAGCCTTTCCCGGTTCCCGGAAAGTGAAAAGGAAAACGTAGTTTGTCGCACCTTTCCGCGCTGCACGGCCTTGAGCAGGCGCGGGCCGGCGTCGGGGCCGAGGGTGACGACGCACGTGCAGCGACACGCGGGCGAGCCCATGCTGCCGCCGCCGCCGCCACCGCACGCCGTGCACGAGAGCGAGCGCTGCGGCAGCATCGAGAGCGCCCCGCCCCCGAACGACGACGAAGACGCCGAGCACGCCACCTGCGCATGCACGCGCCCGGCTCACACTTTCTTTTTTTTTTCTTTTGGCCCCTCCACAGTAACCCTGTGAAGAAGGGGAATGTATTATATTTAAATGTTTATACAGTTTTGCTGCTGCCTTGCGGCTTAAGCAGCTAGAGGCGGGGCTTTTTATTACAACTAATTTTACATTCTAGACCTAAAATTAACTTACTTGCACTTTATGTTGGCTGGGCTATCCGGGACGAGCCGCGTCGATGTCATGGTGGCTAACGTTTCGGCCAGCGTATTGTGGCCTTCTTCAGAGCGTACTGCATGCGCGTCAGCAGCAATCAGAGCGTCAGCAGTACGCTCTGAAGAAGGCCACAATACGCTGGCCGAAACGTTAGCCACCATGACATCGACGCGGATCGTCCCGGATAGCCCAGCCAACATAAACTCCGGCCGCGGAAGCCTACGCAACCATTACTTGCACTTTGGCATTACTAACTTACACTAAAATCAGTTTTATAATACTATGTTATATATTCTACGTAAATTGTTATTGTATAGGTTGGTAATTTTTTTTCTACATTCACACATCATTCATACTAGTTTCATTATATACATAACCATTCATTCGCACCCGGTTTGGCTCGGCTTCACACACGCTTCAGACACTCAAGGCCCGCACCGCCCACCCTTCGGCCCCGCTTCAGACACGCTCCTCTTCCCTTTAGCCGCATTTTAAGACGCGATTTTGCCTCGCTGCAGAATGCTTCTGATTCGCGTCAGACACGGTTTGGCTCGGCTTCAGACACGCTTAAGCCGCCCTACAGACACGCTTCAGACACTCAAGGCCCGCACCGCCCATCCTTCTGCCTCGCTTCCCTTTGGCTCCATCTTCAGACGCGCTGTCGCCCCAAAGTACATACATACATACATACATACATACAAGTCCTTATCGTCAAACCTGTTTAAAGCTTAATTTCGTTTCTGCTTCCTATTGCAACCACGTCCAACATTACTTCGTCCCCGCCGGGGAAGTAGCTACCTGGTAGGCGGCCAGGGTGCAAGAGGTGGTCCTGGGGAGGGGAGGGCCGTCGCAGAAGCTGCCTCCTCCCCCTCCTCTTGCCCCGCCCGCCGCGCAGCAGAAGCCCCCGCCGGGCGCCGCGAAGTCGTCCTTGCCGCAGGAGAAGAATGCGTCCGGTTGGGGCTGCTGCTGCAGGCCGTAGGAGCCGCACTCGAGGTGGTTCATGCGGCGGTCCAGCCTGCACACGGTGCGCCCCTGCGCTTTGAGCCTCTGCGCCATGCAGCACACGGTGTCGTTGGTGCGCTCCATCTTCTGGTTCATGGCCCACATGGCCTCCTGCATCTGCGACACGGACTGGGCGATGCAGCGGAACGCGCCGCCCAGCGCCTCGGCCATCGCTGCAACCCACACGCGCGCGCGCTTAGCTGCGCAGCTGGCTCTCGACCGCTCACTGGCCGCAACTGCTAAGGTCCTTAGTCAACTGCTAAGGTCATTAGTCACCGTCGGCTAGCTGGGTTTTCCCGATTAGGTATCTCCCACGAGCAGCGTCACCGCTCCAGACGGGACGTTCTAACCTCCAACGGGTCTCCCGGAATGTGTGGCAGTGTGCGAAGTAAGGGGAGAAGGCAGGACAAGGAAGGGGAAGGAAAGATCGTGCGCGGTCCGTGGCCCTGTTTTTAAGGTTCTACTCCGGCTTTCGCCTGGTGTTGGTCGGAGAAACCATGGAAAACTACCGATCAGAGCAGCCGGCCGCTAGAATTCTCCTCCAGACTCTGATTGAATTGGACAATATTATTATTAAGCTAGGGTCGAAAAATCTGTCCCTGTCAGGACTCGAACCTAGAACCTCCAGGCCGGGGACACTCAGTGCTATCAATTGATGCCCTAAGCCACCCTTTCCTGTCTGTTTCTCAATTTCGTATTGAGACCAAATATTTTCAAAATTCGGCCAAACCCTTTCAAGGACATTCAGAAGCATATTAAAATGGAGAAAAAACTTTAAAATTGAAACCAAACAAAGACCATATGCATTCGAAACCACGACACTTTACTACCAAAATCAATCCCAATTAATTTGTGACCAAACGCTTTAAAATTAAGACCATGCACATTCAAACTGAGACACATCACATTCAAACTACGACCATAATAAAATTTAAATCACGCATTTTAAATTGAAAATATTCAAGGATAATTAGTATATGATGTAAATGAGTGTTTTTGATACTTACTTGTTTTAAACTTTTGAATATTTATTGGTTAACACAAAATAATTAAAAAACGAAAGAAAATTCAAACTTCTCCGTCTTGACCTTTTCCTCCTCCCCCTTCTCATCATCCCCCTTCTTCTTCTCCTCGTCCTCCTGCTTATCCTCCCTTTTTCCTTCTGATCCTCCTGTTTTTCCTGTTTTTCTTCTCCTTCTTTTCTCTTTTCTTCATTTTACTCTCCCCCCTCTTTCTACTCATTCTGTTGGTCTTTATACTTCCCACCATTGTTCTTCTCCCAATTTAAATGTACTTGATCTGAACTTGATTGTGCTATGTCACCAATTTGTGTGCGGTGTGTGTGTGTGTGTGTGTGTGTGTGTGTGTGTGAATTTATGTAATGTATGAAATAACTACTAAAAAGATTTATAATAAGTTAAACAAAAACCCAGCCAATAACAACTTTGTACCATTTTAATTACATAATAAAGAAATAATAAACTTCTTTATCAGTCATTTTAGTTTAATATTTACGTGAGCTCCACGCTCATCTTCCACATATTGCGCGAGTGTCCTCGACGAACCATGCGTTAATTTTGGAATAATCTTCTGCAAATGTAGTTTATATTCGTATGGCGTCTGTACATTTACCGATAATATACACCCTAGGAAAGATAATAATATCTAAATTTTCGTATTCTTGTGAACTTTTCTCTTTCGATTGGAGTGATTACTCACATATGATAGGTATAGGTCCTTATGAGTCCCCTGTGAAATTGTGATAAAATGATTTTTGCAATACGCTATTGGATTAGGTATTGGCTTCAAAACTCCGCATGTTATTGTGTTGTCTTTGTGTCAATGTTATCAGATTAGTTCTGATCTTACGAAGCTTCTTTAAAAATGATCATGAATATAACTTACTTTGAATGTAGAATCAGGTGGTCCAACGAAGTGCTGATTTTATTGTCCAGGTAGTATCCAAGTCGCAAAGTACATCTTCATTTAAATACATTGCTCACGTTCCTTTATGTCCACTGGCGAGTTGAAGTGCGTGTAGTAGTGATCTTCGTAAATTAACCATTCTTGTAACGGAGATTCTTTGTAACACTTGGTGTAACATTAATTCTCTGGCACATGATACATCTGTTTTGAAATGCCTACTTTGCGAAACAAGCAAAACTTTCATTTCGTGAAATGGGCACGGTGGATGCCGATTTCACGAAAGAAGCATGCAAATGTTTATTTCGTGTAATATGCATGGTCATCTCTTCTTTTAGGAATGAATGTGGAACATGTTCATTTTGCAAAAAGGGCATGGTTATTGCCCATTTTAAGAAGAAAATAATTTCATGGCAGAATTCATTAATGAACGAAACGAAATAACCTAAACTTATAAACTGGATATACGTACTACATATTACGGAAATTACAATTTTCTACAATGTATAAAGTCACGGCCCACTTAAGTTTTTACACCTATTTGCACCAAAGTATCCATTATATATTAATGAAGTTTACATTTTACAATGATTTTTTTAATATTCTTAGATTAGTATTCTGATATAATTTTTTATATATGATCATAAATAATTTTTCAATAGTACTCATGTCTACCTGGGTTTCATATGGAGATTTTAAATGTCTGTAAAAACAACCCCTGGTTTTATTATGGTAATGAATGTATTCGAATTTTACAAACACGAATGGAAAATACTTCCAATGTGTTCTTCCTCTTGTAACATTCGAATTCGTCAAGACTTCTGTGATTTGACAGAGAAATTTCACAGTCAAATTAATACATTTTATATAAATTTTTTTACAACATCCATTTTAGCGCATCAGCAAACATCCTAGAATCTAGAACTTTTATACCTTCGTGCTGTCAATAGAGAAAAAGTTCTGCAATGCTGCGCCAAAAAAACGTGAATTTTCGGTAAACAAACTCTTATTACAGGGCTCTCTTAATGGAAAAAAGTGGATAAATCCAATTACTAAATTTAGAAAAACTTCTTCTAGCACGTGGTGTAGCCAGAATATATGTTTTGTGGCTTCTTGACACCGAAAAATCGAATGACGGCAAAACGTCTGTCTGTCGTCAGTCTCTCCGTCCGCAGCAATACCGTTCAGCCTATTTTCTCCAAAATTTATATTCCCCAATCGATCCGACTGATGTCGCGGCCCTTTGTATTAGAAAACGTTTTTTTATTTTGTGGAAACTTAACGTGATGTACTTGTGAGATTTTCAAAATTTTCAAAAAATGGCTTTATTTTTAAATTTAAATTTAATTTTAAATTTAAAAACTTGTTTTAGAAAGGAAAACCGGATTTAAAGAAAAGGAAATATATTAAAGATGTTATTTAAGATAGTTGTCGAGTTCATTTATTAACCTTTAAAAATTAAACGATCGTATTGATCGAGAAGTGGAATTTACGCTCGTTTTCCGGAGCTCCGGAATTTTTACTCTCTTCCCTTACCTATGTTAATTTATAAATTAAATAATGATAATTGTACAAAGTAGAGTTGTTGATAACATTTGATAATGAGAAATATTTGCTCGCGTGTAATCTGTATTTCTAATTTCCATAGCGCGCCGTAATTGAAAGAAAACTAAGCCTCCTACGGCTAAGTGAGAAGTGTCTGAGTTCTGAAAGTAGACAGAAACGAGGATAAATGTCAAAAGTCAAGAAAAAGTATCGATTTTAATAACCCTCAAGACCGAAGATTACTGCAAGTTGAAATGTTCGTGGATGATCCTTACCTTCTACAACGTGTCTATGAGAAAGACATCACTTTCATAAACTGGAAGCACCACAAAGAAATGTCTTGTAAGATAGTCGAAAAATATTATTTGCAAATATGGTGAGAGACAAATCTTTTTCATTAAAATTGTAACTTTACGAGCTGCCGCGAATTTGATGTAGTATGTCTATCAATAAATTCGCGGACCCAGCGGTGTCACGGCGGCCGTTGGAAGTCGTGGATACCCGGCCCCGCGTCCCTTCAGAGCTCTGTTGAGGTGAGAGTCATTTATGGGCCCCTTCCCACGTCGCGACGGCGGTGCGCTTCCGAGCAGCGCGGCGCGTAGCAGAGCATTTGTTTGAATGGAGACCTTCCCACGTGCAGCAGGCCGGCGCTGCTGCGGCAAGCAGCGGAGAACTCGCTACGCGGAGCGGAGGACGTACGCACCACCGCTGGCAGAACACAGCTTTAAATGGTAGCCTTCCCACTGTGCCGCCGGTCGCTGCGGTTTACCTGCTGCGGTGCCTTGTTCGTCGTCGCCGGAGGGTCGGCGAAACATACCCCTGCAGAACCCACCCCCTTCCACGGCGGGCGGCGGTGCAGCCGTGGCTGCGGCGGCGGCGGCGTCGGAAGGGCTCTGCTGCTTGAATGAAACGCGGCGCCGTGGCGACATGGGAAGGCCCCCTATTACAGGACGCCCAGGCGTCGTTTGAATATACGGAACGTTTGACGGCAACCGCGTCCTGCTGAGCGCTCAAGACGGTGACTCTCACGTGACCGCATGGCAAAAAGACCCGGCGTCAATTACACCCAATTGGGGAGACACATATACGACACAACAAGCTTCGCGTGCGGCTTCGCAATTGGGTCCACACCGACTTTTTTCGCCGGCCGCGAGAGAAAGCGTGGCAAACGACAAATTTTTGGCTGTGAGGAAGGATCCCGCGTCATTAGTCGAAGCTCCTCCCCACCGTGCTCCGCGAAATTCAATCTCGCCCAATAGGAAGGATTCTATTCTGGTTCATGGCCCACATAGCCCCGAGCCTTCATGATTCGGGAGAACAGCTCTCACAAGACTTGCTTTAAAAATCTTGCAGAGGGAAGTCGGGCCCTGAGAGACTTGCTTTAGAAAATATAGGAATAGGTGTTGTGGTGAGTTATCGTTGGCATTTCAGTGTAAGTCAGTCAACGTAAGTCAGTGTAAGTATGTCAATGTAAGTAGTAGTCGGAAGTAAGCAGCCGCGAATCAGTTAGTGTATGTAATCCGTGAATAAGCTGTTAGTCCGTCAGTGTGTCCGAAGTGGAAGCTGTGCTGTGCAGGGTGCATCGCGGTAAAAAGCAGTGCAGTGAAGCCTGGTCTGCGCATTGAATTTTGGTCTGGGCAGGGTATTTTGGTCTGCGCAGGGAATAGTGGTCAGCGCAGTGAACCTCGGACAGTGCATCGGACTATGCGATAGTGTAGAAGAAGTGAACTGTGTAAATAAATAATCAAGAGAACGGAGTCGTGTGTAAATAATCAAGTATAGAACACAAGAACTGTGTAATATATGCATAAACAGATCAAGTAGTTTTAGTGTATTATTGTTACGTATAAACGGTTTTGTTTAAATACCTGTGTGTGTAGGTTTTCATACACCACCGAGAAACGTTACAATATATAAAGGACAGAGGAATCTGACATCAATAAATCACAAAGTTCAGAATTGCAAACAGATTTCAGATTGCTTCGCACAAAGTCGGAGGCATTCTCATAATAATATCCAAATAATTTACAGACTTTCAAATCGGCTATGCCCACATAGTTCAGATTCAATCAATGATTCTATTATTAAATAATGATATTTTAAAATCGTTTCATGAGGAAAATTCATTTAACATGGCCTTTTTAAAGAACGTGTTTTGTACAACGGACATTGAGAAAAAATCTCCGTCTTTAATTTTGTAGTTTAAAATGTTTTTTTGCAATTTTAAAAAAATGGAGGGTTTCACCGAAAATACGATCTGCACCACTCTCTTAAATGTCCTTGGCACTATTCATGAACAATATTTTATCAAAAATTTCAGCCATTTTTTGAAAATGTTCGAGGATTTCCATTTAAAGTACCCCCAAAATTAAAAAATCGGTTTGAAATTCCTGGAGCTGCGTCATCAGATAGAACGATTGGGGAATATCAATTTTGGAGAAAATCGGCAGAACGGCTTAGGCACTAGACAAAGACAAAGTTTGTATGACCTTTTCACAAATAAAATTCACTTTACGTAGCTTACAAGAAAATAAAGAAAATAAAGCATCTATTAATGGCAAAGCAACTTTAATTTCACTATTATTAAACTCTTCCCCAAAGGATTTCGCTTAATATTAACAACCATTAACAGTGAATTAGTGCGTAACTATTAAGACATATTGTAGTGAGCAAAACTCAAATGTTAGTAAAACGGCTTTTATTACAATTTTTCACTTTACAAAATCGTACACTGACAAAACGACTATTCAGAAGACGTGTCAAAAATTTGCTGGTTTACCTTCAGTCGACAAGAATTCCAGACAATACTGACCACGTGCTGTGTGCACAGCTGATTTGAAGTTGGTGGACGCGCACTAGAGGGAGCACGCTCTATATTAAAGTATACAGAGCAGCCAGGCAGTATCCGATCTACCAGATAGCTAGCCCCCCGAGCGAGTCTCTGCCAGTTGCGGCGACGGGTATGTAACGGGCGGTTTGCGCTCGGTAGAGCAGAATTATTTATGACTGAGACCGAGTGCGATTCGGATTTTGTGATAGCAATCGCCACGCCGACCGTGACAATGCTCCATTTATTCCATTATATTATTATGAATTAGGTTACGAACTGGTGTATATTCTGGAAATAAACCGAACGGCTAAGAACTTGGTACTTTCTTTTGTGGCAAGTGGGTATATAAGGCCAATTCGCATGATTTATGTCCCAGCAATGTCAGTGAAACCAAGATTTCGAGTTATACAAACGTTAAAGGAGATGGGTTATTTTACGAATAAACTAGAAAGAGTAGAGATGAAACAAATTATGATTCGTAATAGCATTTTTATACAATGAAAAAAATGTTTATATTTCTTGAGTGAAGTTATTGTTTTCTTGCTCTAACTCGATTGATAAAAAACTTCACGCAATGAGTATAAAAAATAACTATTGAGATATTCAGTTCAGTCCAGTGAGGTAAAACATAACACAAAAATCGTCCTCTTAGACACATTTAATAACAAATAACAATCTAATTTTCACAGTAACCACACGATCAATCTAGAACTTGCTAGTAATAACAAATTAAAGAGAAAATTAAAAAAAAACTTTTATTAAAAAAACAAATATCATGTGCAACTGAGTTCTTGAAATTATGAAGCAAATAACCAGCTACTTTTAATGAAGGCAGAATACAACAAAGCTTGAGAGGAAATGGGAGGGGATGTCAGAAAACGAGCAGGCGGCGGATGTAGTCAGCGCGGGCCACGTCCAGGGGTGTCCAGCCCTCGTCGTCGCGCGACGTCCTGCTCGCTCCCGCCGCCAGGAGCGCCCGCGTCGCCGCCTCGTTGCCGTACGCGGCCGCGTAGTGCAGCGGCGTTCGCAGCGACCGATCCTGGCGGGGAAAGTTAACAATTTATTTTTCTCTCTCTTCCCAATCGTTGCAAGGAAATTGCCTTTTGACTCCGCGTAAGGAAGCATTTCTTGATTCGGATTGATTGCTATATTTTCGCGTTTCCTGGTGTGTCAACCGCACTAGTAATTAATCACGTAAGTGTAGTGTATGTTTTGTCTCGGGGACTAGCGCTATCCTTTTCCCGAGGGAGGGCGAGATCCGGTTCTGCCCTCACGCCACGTGTCGGGATTTTCCTTTTCCAGGTATCTCCCATAAGCAACTCACAACCTCAGCTGGAACAAGCTCTCATATCCCGGCATGTGTGATGGTGTATGTTGTATGTATGTATGTATGTATGTATGTATGCAAACAATGAACTTAGAAAGGCGGCTATAAGGGCAGGGAAGGGAAGGCGCAGGGAAAGCGGTATTCGAAGTGGAGAGAGGAGGAAGGAAAACCCGAAGTGGTGTAGCGGCAGGAGTTCGGAGACCAGGCGCGAAACTGATAATAGCCTTAAGAATTCAAAAACTCGGGAACGAGTAGCTGTTAGAAACAGTTATTTGTTATTACGTAGCAGTACGAGGCCACAAATAAAAATCGTAAGAAATGCTTGGCAGGATAGTGAGGCAGCAAGATACAGACAATTCTAAGAAACGATTATAGTAAATCAATTCGACGTTATCAGAATCTGTGCCGCAATAAAATACAATTCAAGTAGATAAATTTCAGCAGACGCGTGCGTCCAATATTTTTCACGGACGTTCACAGTAGATACCAATTGAAACAGGCAAGGTATTTTTCACTCACCGGAGTGTGCCTAATTATGACGAACCTCTAACCTTTGGACGAAGTAAATAGGGCATTCTAACAGGATGTAAATTAATGAAGAAGCAGTGCGCGCGACGGCATTCCGACAAAATCATTTCGGGAATGTCGCCAATAACCCAGAAAGTATTATGAATTATTAATGCAGTTCTGATTTCCGGCTCGTATCCAAAACTTGAGTACAGCCCTATCCTCCAACCGCTTTTTTAAAAAATTAAAGGGATGCGAATTGCCCCACAAAATTAGTCGCTGGAATTAGTTCTTGTTGCCAGCGCCTGATCAAACTGTTCTGTAAATTACTCAACGCACAGGAAAGGCGTGACAGCGTTGAATGGGCGAGGTTAAAATATTCAGAATTGCAAGCAGCTGGGGGGGTTAGAGAGGGCTTCGCGACAACCGACAATATAGTTGTGTTAGATACCCTAGTAAAGACAGGCGCTGGCGCGTAAACGGCCACTTATATTGCCAGTTTGTGTAATTTCAGAGAAAAGCTTGTGACTCTATTAATAGGATGCTTTTATGGCGAAAATAAATGAGCTAGGAGCGTCTTTCAGCGTTTAAAGTGTTAAACGGATTGCAGATATGTGATAAAAGGAAGTAGAATTCTTGTCAGTGCGCGTACGGAAGTATAACGCAAAAAATTAAAATCGACTGAATAGATGGAGTAAGACGAGGGTTTCCCTTTCACCGCTTGCTTTATCTTGTTTATAAACGCTTTATTGACGGGTACAGGAAGGGATTACAGCGGCCCCGGTAATTGATGGCTGGAAAATTTCCCGGGACTACTATATGATGATGATTTTAGTCTGGATTCGGACATACGAGCGTATCGACACTGCTATACGAAGAGCTTTAAATATTCTTAGAAGCGTAAGTATATTGAGAACATGAGACTTTATGAAGTAACATTCAAAATAAACCGAAATAGTAGTCTTCAAGAATGGGTTCCCAGGTCTTACAGGTAACATTTGGAATACGAAAGTAATAGTGGGACTGACTCTATAGGCGAAGAAACGTTGACACGAGCCGTCAAAACAATTTAGCATTAGTCTCTTGCGGCTGCCAAATTAATTGTTTCATGAATGGGGATGGAATAGTCTACATACTGACAAGCTCAACGCTCGAGAGGAAGAATAGGCAGGTACGCTCAAAGAATCGTTAGTATCGCAGTGCGCAGCGGTTCCCGAAGTGGCCGGTAAAAGGTGCATACAATTTCAATCGTATTCTGGCCCAGCTGATGAAACTATGGCGAACTCTGTGGAGTGGAGTAGCGTTAGATCGACTAGAAAGTATCCGAAGACATTTTATTGAAATTAAATTCTAGAGCTTTCTAGAGCCGCAAATGCCGAGTCTTAAGAGGAGGTCGGAGATATAGAATTTGAGAGATTTTAAAATGAAATCTGATTAAACTTTGGATTAAATTAGCAGATGAACAGGCGGACACGACTGCATACATAGGTGCTTTACGAGTGCAATGGCAGGACAGTGACATCGCTTCTGGGCAGTACAAAATTAAAACGGCTAGGCTTGGAGCGCGCGGTTGAGGGAAGACGGTCCTCCGAAGATGGTGGGAATAGGGAAACCCGTGTAAATAGAGCGGCTGATTTCAATAGACTCGCGGATATTAAAAGCATCCAAGAACTGGCAGACAACGGCTTGAAAAACGTTCGCTAGTAGCTCAATTTTCATGCGAGTTCCGTTATGGGGGTTGCCCCGAAGTACGTTCATACCTCCGGAAAACGAACGCAAGAGGGGATACGCTGGATCAGAGGTTGAGGGATGGATGCAGCGATAGACTAAAGGGACGCAAGTGGTAATGGCAATCTGTGTGCTTGCGGTGTGATAGGAAGACGTGATCACATCTCTTAATTTTGATGTGCAAAGGCCGGATCATGGAAAAAAAATGATGGAATGCGAACTACTACTTTCTAAACAGAAACGTAGACGCTCACCCAAAACAATTTGGCTGATAAAAAGTCTGAAATTCATGAGAAGATTAGTGAACAAACTTTTACGGAAGGTGTCGGACCATTAGGGAAACTGAAATTGAGTTGGAAAACGAGCCATCCGGTTAGCTGTGAGCGGAAGCCGTAGACTGAGAGAAACTAAATAAGTCAATAAGCTAACAAATATGCTAAGTTAATCAGTGAATTTTTATGTTCAGGATAGTAAACAGTAAAAATAAGTTCGATAAGTCATATGTGTAATGTAAGGTAAAGTTAAAGGTCGGGACATAAATAAGAATAAGAAACTGTAGGCATATAATAAGCCACATTGGGGGGGAGGTAATAGGTGGATCGAAAAAAAAATATAAAGGGCAAGGCGTTGGTCGGAGATATCTTATTTCTATGCCGCTGTTTGATTTCTCAGGTGCACTGAGGAGCCCAAGCACTGCGAAGGAACGGCGGGACGCCCGCGCCAGAAAAATTAAGAATAGCTAAAAATAAAGTACGGATAGATTAGGATTACTCGGCTTCTTGAAGGCAGGTTACTCCCCCTCAGGGTTGTTTTTTCCTGAGCCGTACCTATGGTCTATCTTTCCGCGCTTCTGATGCGATGAGAGACCATTTGGGGCAGAGGGGGAATACCCCACCGCAATTCGAAAGATTAAACGCCGCGAAAGATGTAGAGTATTGTGAAGGCTTAAAGGGCTTCCGGCCATGCCAGCAATAGATCATAGCCTAAGTTGGTCTGTGGAATAATTACCTATTAAATAAATAAAATAATGTATGTATGTACTGGGCGCGACAGTTCGTGAACGGGCTCAGACCTACCGGTGACGTTCCTACCTTGCAGCCATGGATTAAGGGGGTATGTGTGGTTAGCACGTAGACATCCCCACGCCGTAAACCTAAGGAGTGAATTTTCTCATCGTCACACAGCAACATATACTGGGACATGTCAATGGGGCAGGGGGTCATGACAAATGCCGATGATCCTATCTTTTTTTCCTAAGGAAATACTGCTTTATGTGTACGATTTATATTATTACTATCCTCGACACGAATCGTCGTCAATTTTTACTTTGGCTGAGTTCTAACCCCACAGCGCACATATCCGTCTTTCGAATTTGATGCATTTCTTAACGTTTTGCAGGTTTTTGAAGGGATGTAAATAAAAGAGGTTAAATTCGCTAAAATTAATTTTTGTTCTATATTATGACAACGGTATGCACCGGCGTAACAATGAACGCTGATCTCGAATCAAGCCTTATAGAAATTAACAAAATTCCTAAAATGGTAATCTCTTAGATCATTGAATAGAAGGAAGAGGCCCGATTGAGTTTCCATCGTGTTCTCCAGATCTAATTCCATGGGACTTTCCATGGTACTAATGGAGAAGAATTAAGAAAGTTGTAAACCGTAGAAAACCAGATACATAGGGAGTGGTTTGTGAATAAATTGAAACAGCATGTGCTGCAATCATTGAGGATACTTTTTCAAATGTTACTCGAACAGTAATTCAACTACTCAGAAGACTTTAAACACTGATAGTGGACATATGGTGCATCTGTTGAAACGGTTGTTCCTGGAAAAGTATAAGACGATTAATACTAATTATTTTCTGTTTATATGAATTCAGCTGTGATATGATAAGAGTTTTTTTATTTGCTTAAAATGTGTACACATTTGTTTTGCACCCTCTGTATACATAGAGCTCATTTAAGGGAATTTTTCAAACCGTTTAGACAACAACGAAATAGGAGGATAGTGTCCGTCGTGTTGAACTGTTCATGGGAAGGTATGACATTCAGACTAAGACGAATGTAAGCATACGTAACATAAGAACCGTAATCGAATCAGTAACACGATAGGCGAAACAGAGAAACCCAGATACGATATCATGAAATAATGTAACTTCCCATTTTCCTTTGTGCATTCGGGTAAAGCTCTAAACCTTGTTTCGCTTCGTACAATCAAGTGAAAATAAAACGCTCCCTTTTTTTTTTTTGCTTGGAGCAGTCGAAAGCAAACATAACGCTACTATTGCTCGTACAGTGAGGTAAAAACAACTCTTAATTTTGCTTCACGAATTCATAACGAATTCGCGAAACCAAAAGAGTTGTTCATTTCTTCTCGTAAAAAAACCCTTGTTCTTCATTCTCAAAGAAGGAGAAAATAACCATCGTTTTATACTTCCTGCAGTCGGGTAGAACGTTACTTTCCTTTCTGCATTGTGCAGTAGTGTAAAAACAAATCTTCCCATTTTGTTTTAGTCGTGTAAAATAGAAATACCTAACCCTCCTTTTTTGCTTGGAGCAGTCGGGTAAAACATAACCCTGCTTCTACCTTCACGCAGTAAATAAAATAATAATAATAATAATAATAATAATAATAATAATAATAATAATAATAATAATAATAATGAGAGAGAGAATGAGAGCGAAAGAGATAGAAAGAGAGAGAATGAGAGAGAGTGAGAGAGAGTGAGAGAGAATGAGAGAGAATGAGTGAGAGTGAGAGAGAGACAGAGGGAGAGAGAGAGGAGAGAGAGGCACCTGGCCGTCGACCTCCGGCCAGGCGCCCAGGAGCAGGGCGACGCACTGGCCCGTGTAGTCGTTGCAGGCGGCCGTGTGCAGCGGCGTGAAGCCGTACGAGGTGCGCGCGTTCACGTCGGCGCCGCGAGAGAGCAGCAGCGCCACCACGTCGGCGCGGCCCTTGGCGGCGGCACGGTGCAGCGGCGTCCACTTGGAGCTGTTGCGGAAGTTCACGTCCGCGCCGTCGTCCAGCAGCTTCCGAACGTCTTTCGCGCTGCCCTCATGCGCCATCTGCGACGAGCCACCGGGCGCAACACGTACAGAGGACGAGGACCGCTTCAACTCACGACTAAAGCGAACAATCTCATGACGCTGCATTTCTTTTCTACGGAGTGTTTCATTGTAATGGTAAAGGCACCTACGTACATATGAAGTATTACGTAAGAGAAGCCATGAATAGTTATTTCAATAATGTACGCGAGATAAATATGACCTTTCAAATATATCTAAATTAGGGTCACTTCCGGAGCAGACGCCCTGCTTATCTTAAGGTTTATCTTAAGGTCATGGGTGATAGGGCTCCCAAACCGCCGTCAACGCTAACACGGATCCAGATAGTGGAAACGGGGATGTTTTGGAATTCATGAGACAGTGTTTTCAAAAGGGAAAATGTCCTCAGAGAGTTATTGTCAGTTTATTGCGTCCAGGACATGTCGAATTCTGGCGGTGGTGGCGTAATGGTCTCATAAATCTCCCTATTTTCCCATATAAAGCTCCTCTAGCGTTGAGGCAGACAGCCCGGATACTTTGCTGTGTCAACTTCACGCTGCTCTGCAGCTCTACGTTTTCAATTAAACTTTTCATACTTCATCGGACTTGGTCTCTGTACTTGAAACCTCGCTCACCACCACGCTCCTCCAGGAAACTTAGCTTCCCTGCAAACTCAACATTTTTGCATCCTGTACTAGAAGCATTTGTAATTGCCTGCAATCGCTGCTAGTAGCACAACACCTGCTGCGAAAGGCATTACATCATCATTCCTGCTCACGAAATAAAGTTTCATTATCTAATGCACCATACGTTGAAGTATAATCGTTGATTTGATTTGTAAACAACAACTTTATTTCAACACCGGGTACATTTTTATAGTTCGTGACTGTTCAAACGGGAATTCAACATCAATGGAGTAGAAGAAATAGTGTGGCAAGTCAAGATATTGTTTATTTTTATTTAATTTTATTTATAGTGGCATCGACATCAAGGTCATTAGCGACTAAGTAGGATATTGTTGTCGTGATATGTTTGGCACTGAAAACGAATTCTTAATACTGTGGTGATAATACCTAAGATGCAAAATTGCCACAATAAATCTCAAACTTACGTAAAAAACTTAATATTACTTTATAAAACGATTCAGAAATCTAATATATGGCAATATTGTTGTTAAGTATTATTGTAATATATTAAGAAGCAATAGGTCTTGCTTCAACATCGAAAATGAATGGTAAAAAAATACTAACATTTTTGAAAATGTTATGTGTGCATTTTAGTATTAATGAAAATCGGACCTTCACTAAAGCATTAATCTTTGATAGAAAAAAATAAAGACAAAATTTGGAACTTTTTTTTTTAGAAAATATTAGTTACATATATTTTAACACTCTTACGATGTTTCTGAAAATTACACAAAAACAACTCGCATTAGTTAATAATTCTAAAAAAATAGATTTCACTAAGAAAAACCTCTGTCTTTAATAGTGTCTTCAATAGAGGTGGGAAACAGTTTTGTGAATTTTAACTATTTTCATTATAATCGCAGTTGCGTTATTTTATGTGTAATTTGCTCTACACAACTTAATAAAAATAAAGAATTTGAAATTTGGAGAAAAGTTTAAAATCGTTACATAAAAGTTGAGGCACAAGTTTTGTCCATAGACACTAATATGTTTGAAAGAACATGTGTGATAATAGGTAGGTGTGATGTGTGGTATCAGTACACCCCAAAACATGTACTTCCGACTGAATCACTGCATCGATTATTTTGTCGTGTTTCTCTACTCTCTCTACATCACGTTTAAGAGAGAGTAAAACAAAGACAATTTCTCGTTAAAGAATGACATGTACAGGTATTCGGGGAAGAAACGTCGAAAATTCGAAGATAAGCTCTTAGACAATTTTAGGCATATTTTGCATAATAAACTATGTGGATATTCCGAATGGGTAAGTCGCAATAGGAACTCAAAAGGTGGTTTAAAAATATTTCTAGGCAAAAAATTGCCTTACATAGGTGCAGAAACACTCCAACAACATGTAAATTGCTTATTATTACAAAATAAATTAATATATTTGTTCAGAAAGAAAAATTAACCCAGAAATTAAAAAAACGCACCAATGTACATAATTCGACTGTTTTTTTATTTTTCGCTTATTTGTTCCTTTTGAACAAATTTATTCATTTCTTTTGTAAATAACAAACAATTTACATGTTTCTAGAGTTTCTATACTTCAGGAATACAATTTTGTGCCTAGAAATCAATTTTTCAAACCAACGTTTGAGTGCTTATTGCGGCTGAGCCATTCGGAATATCCACATAGTTTATCATAGATAATACCTCGAGTGCTTTGGAAATTGTCGAAAAACTCCCGACTCGCAAATCGAGAAGGGTATTTATCTTAGTATTGTGGTATAGAATAGGACTCTTCCACGAGTGAAATTATGTACAACAGCTCGAAAATGCGCCAAATATTGTAAATAACTGAAATGTTTTTTTAAAATCCCGTGCGACAAACCGATTGGTCTAATATACCGCCACCTGAGGTAGATGAGTCACAGTTTACGATCGGCCAGTAGGAAGAAGCGGTAAGAAAAATCAGATAGAAAAAAGCGATGGTCTTTGAGCTACACCGCCCTGATTGGGGCATTTTGTATGTATAGTTAAACACTATTGGTTTTAATTTTCCGAGTGGAATAGTGAGACGGAATATTCTTGAAATTGTCTTAAGAGGTTGTTTAAGAGGATGTTTCGGCGTTTGCTCCATGCGCTGCGTTTCGCTCCGCGACCTTGAGCAGGTGCCTGCCGAGGTGGGCGAAGCGCTCCATGCAGCAGGAGCGCGGGGCGGGGCCGTGACCGGGCGCCTGCTGCTGCTGCGGCTGCTGGGCGGCGCTGCAGGTGTTGCTGGAGAGCGAGCGCGGGGGGCCGCTGGGGCGCGGGCGCCGGCGCGCCGACGACGCCGACAGCAGCGCCGACGAGGATGTGCTGATGCGGCACGACGGGTAGCGCGGCGCCGGCGCCGGCACCGCCGCTCCGCCCGCGGCCCCGCCCCCTGCACGCACGCACGCACGCGCGCGCTCTTTGCCTCGTTCGCTGGGTGGACTTTTTCCGGAAGCGTTTAGGTCAAGGTTTAACAGGAGCCAGCTGCGGCAATCTTGACGGGAGTGCTGAGTGACTGTTATCGTTTGCGAATCTGTACCTTTTTTCTCTGCCAACTAGAACCTGATCTTTGTCTTCGGACATTCATCGGGTTCCTGGTTTTCGAGACAGAAGATAACGACCTCTGGCTTGACATTGGTTTTTCCTTCTGGATTGTGACTCGTCCCCGATTCGCGTCTGGATTCGGCACGCTCGCCCCGAGAGGCCATATACCTGGGTTTCCGAACTGGATTCCGTCCGAAGGCCGGCCACCCTGTGACCGCCTCCACTCACGGGCTACCGGCGCCTTCGCCGAACCGACTCACAAATGCCGTCTCGACGCTAGCCCCTCCCCCCCCTGCCCGGCCTCGGCCAGCACCCGCCGACTCCGTGGGCTACGTCAGATTCCGTGAATGCGCGGAGGATAAGCAGCTCCCAAAAATGTTGGTCGTTGGATGGGTGACTATATGGAAACGCTGGATACTACCGGCGCAGAGCCTCTGAACAATAGCGATAAAGGCAGTCACATTATGAAAAAATTTATTAAGCCTAAGAAGAAATAGTCCGTGTATGACTACTTAAGATTTCTTCCAAGAAGAATTACTCCATGTTGAATGTGAAATAAAAGTTTAGCACATTGTTTGGAGAAAAACAAGTACAGAACTTGGAAATTTGTGTTGGCTGAACTAAAGAATGTTAATTAATTCGAGGAGGCTGAAGGGAGAAGCCGTGTCGTGAACTGGAAATAACCTAACAAAGCTAGCCTATCTGGCAAAATCAAATTGGCTATTTTTCGACAAGCTTATTCCAGACAAGTTCTTTAACACTTACACGTGAGCTGTAATCAGAAGTAGAAGTTGCCACATTTTGCAAAATGGTGGGAGGTTTCTATTTATTACAACCTAATTTCGTCGCTCTGTGTAATGTCTGAAGGCTCTTCCGCCTTCTTGATTGCGCACTTTTGGGCTGCCATCATTAGGCAAATTTATCGATTGCTGGCAGCACGCCATCCAGCCGCGAATAGAAGAGAAGCTTGACTGATACTCCACGAAAATTCCGCAACTAAAAATCATACTTTCCGTCTCTGAAAGAACATCAAATATGAAACAGGCCCGAAAGGAATTTTCATGGATGACTTTAGTTGAAAGACATAACGCTTTGCTTTCTGCCATCACGGAGAGATACACTGTTCTTCCTAGTAGAAAGGAAACTGATCCAGCCGCCATTTACTTTCATCGGCTATTGATCGTAGGCACAAGGATGATAAGCGATAAGCTTTAAAACACTTTAACTGAGAGTGACCAATTGTTTCTTCGCCACATCTGGCATCGACCACTGGAGAGCTAACAATTCCCCTCATTAATAGAGCCAGAAGATGACAAGGCTCATTAGGCGCTGATAGAAGTGTACTAGGATTGTGCCCTTGACGTAACTCATCTGTTCACGGTTGCATCCAATCGGGAGCATGAACGTCCCCATAGTGACGTCATTGTAACGGACGGCATATCAGGTCCCGATTGGGTGAAACCGCAACAACTGATTTACGTCAAGTGCACTGCTAAATAAATTGTACTATAGTTCTGGGTAAGCACATTCTTTGGCCAATCATCGACCGGCTGCCTTCGCCCGTTGAAACGAGCGCCAGGAGCGTTCGCTCTTTCTAGTTTTGCATCGTCCGTCGTTCAGAGATACCGCCCCATGCCACCTCTCTCACCAAAGCCTCTCTCACCATAGCATGGTTAGGCGGAAGAGCAGGCCTGAGCCTCACCATTATTAAGATATTATTATTATTATTATTATTATTATTATTATTATTATTATTATTATTAAAGCCCACGCTGCCGCGGACAAGTAGTACGTAACTTGTAAAAGACTACTTTCAGAAACCACTGAGTCCCTGAACTAAACCTTTTCCCCTGCCACGAGTTGCTTTAGT
Source organism: Gryllus bimaculatus (assembly GCA_017312745.1). Classification (NCBI taxonomy): domain Eukaryota; kingdom Metazoa; phylum Arthropoda; class Insecta; order Orthoptera; family Gryllidae; genus Gryllus; species Gryllus bimaculatus. Next base: position 772,093 of record BOPP01000221.1, on the reverse strand, counting down.
ACATCCCTGTCTTCAAACAACTCGCGACAAAATTGATGAGAGAAAAATGAAAAATGGTGAAAAAAAAAATCCGCCTAATATCCAAAAATTTCCTTCCATTAGGCGTAATTTCAGAATATACGTTGTCTTCCCGGGAGCTGAGGCAATTTCCCCGCCTGCGATTGGCTGCCCTGACCTGCGGCGGCGGTGGCGGCGGCGGTGGCAGGCGGACGCTGGCCCGTGGCCCAAGGCGGCAGGCGCTGCTCCAGGTCGCAGACGCGCTCCTCCAGGCGCTGCATGCGCTTGCCCTGCTCCTCCAGCCCCTGCGCCATGCTGCGCACCTGCGCGCACCGCACCCCGCACAGTGCGCAGAAAGGCCTACACTTCCGTTTCTTTCAAACCGACCGCTACTTGCGCTTGCATGCCACCATGTCGCGAAGCGACCCACTGACACTGATAGGAGACCTGGGCATCACTGCTCTATACTTCAACTTTTTTTAGAGTGGCTTCTCAAGGTCACGCACGCAAAAAGGAAGAGGGATGGCAGACTCCAATAGAGAGCTGCAACTTCACAAAAGTTTTCACTTTTACGGCTGCCTATTGGAGTCTGCCTTCCCTTCCATTAGTCATGAGTGACCTTGAGACGCCACGTTACAAAAATTGAAGTATAGAACATACAAGTATAGACGTCTCTTATTAGTGGCAGCTGCACGCTTTGTGGCACCGTGGCATACCACGATCTTCTCACCGCAACTAGAGCCGGAACAGGAAACTATCAGTAACCCCGAGTCATCCAAATTGATCAAATTGCTTGTTAAAAAGAGGGTGTGCGCAGAAAAATTAAAGGAAAATGAGAGTAAAAAACGACAACAAACGTTCTTTAGTTTGTTTAAATCCCGCCTAATCGTGTTTGATGAGTAATGCGTAACAACGTTCAGGACGACTTTAACTCCCTGCTGCTCTCATTTGGCGACGTGATCAACTGCGTGGAGGGGTGAATTCGTCGAACTACCCGTGTCATGGATTCACCATGTCATCGACCTTCTCATCACTGGCCTAGAGTTTTTCTGTGTTGTCATACTTTATTTGGCAAAATTGGTTTTAAAATGTATTAATGTTAGACCTATGTAGTAATTATTTAAAAATAATACAATTGTATAATATCATATACTCACTATACAAATAATATACAATATAATAACAAAATGCTATTTAACAATTGTATATAAAAGGTAGTGATTATACTATTATTCGTTCAAAAATTTTCCGAACAATTGTAAGAAGAAAGGTAACTAATTTTGGAAGACAGCATTTAATTATTAGCAATTGTTGTTGACTAAGCCCGCAGATTATATTATTATTATTATTATTATTATTATTATTATTATTATTACTTTTATTTTCTTATTTCGTTGGTGCATTTAAATGGATTATTGTACAGATGTACAATATCAAAGCACAATTCATCTATTTTTAAAAGAATTCACAGTACATCATTTCCCATGAATTTCCGGACTATCCTAGTTGTTCTGCGTTCTTCTGTTCTTCTGAGATAATTACTGCTTTCTGCATAAGTTTGTACATGTCCTCATTCAAACCTAGCTGCTTGAGGTTCCGCATCAGACACTTAGGGATGACTCCAGTGCTTGAAACAATTGTCGGGACGATGTTGACTCTTTCCATATTCCACTGTTATAATACTACTACTACTACTACTACTACTACTACTACTACTAATTATTATTATTATTATTATTATTATTATTGTTGTTGTTATCATTATTATAGGGTGATGATGAGGGGTGAAAGGACTAGGATGATGGTAAGAGGTGTTTATGGGATTTTAGGAACATCCCAGCATTCGCCTTGTGATCGAGAGAAACCACGAAAATCCCGGTCAGGATGGCAGGCCCAGGGAAAGAATCCGGACCACCCGACGTCGAATCCAGCGCGCTACGCTATGCGCTACTCCACTCTGTACAGAGTGTATTATTACTCATTCAATAATTTTGAGAAAAAATATATTTAAAATTTGGACCGCATTAAAGCAATATTTTATTGTGTCTGTGACTTGAATGAATCATATATCAAGCTTTCCTAAACACTGCAGAGTTGGTCACTTAACCCTTCTTCTTCTTCTTCTTCTTCTTCTTCTTCTTCTTCTTCTTCTTCTTCTTCTTCTTCATTCTTCTCCATTTCAGGATTAGGCAGAAGTGCCTGTTCCGTCTTCGCTCTGCACTCAGGACCATCTCTTTCTGGGTCGGCCGATATCTCTTCTTCCTTCGGTTGGTAGTTCATCACTAATGTGGGGAATACGATCTTCTCCATTCTTTCGATATGGTGCCGCATTCTTCTCTGTTTCTACGATCCTTTCATTTATGTTTGTATATATCTAGTTCTTTACGGATGTCCTCATTTCTTATCTGGTCTTGTTTAATGCAGCCTTTAACTTTCCTAAGAAATCTCATTTCTGCTGCTTGGAGCTTACTTTGTCTCTTTTTTTCAATTCCACGATTCAATCCATACAGGAGAACTGGAGCAGCCATTGTCTTATAGACTTCATATTAGTGTCTTTCCTTGCTTTGTTCTGTAGTGTTCTGTTTATTATTCCACATATTGATTGAAATTCATTAGTTTTATTTTCTATGTCTTTATCTGTGTCATACTGATGTCACAACCAAGGTAATTAAAATTTTGAAGTCTGGTCGATCACTGTGTTGTCAATAACTATTTTTGAGCGTATGGGGTATAGCGTATTTACGCTCACTTAACCCTTTGGCGCATTTTGGTCTCTTAATTGAACAACGTTTTTGTCTCTTCATTTTGTTGACTTGCTCCGTGGCATCTCAATGGAAACACGTTCGCAATGTGAATAGTGCTTCGCGTTGAAAGAACGGTGAAATACCTATTTAGTGCTGCTGTAGACAAAACAACGTTCATTTGTTTCGCAGTTCTCGTGTACTCTCACGATACTTTTGTAACCCAAATTGCAGGGGAGAATTTATTCTTTACGAAAGAGATGAGTTGATTTATTTAAATGTTGCATGGTGAAATACTTTAGATGATGCAATAGACTTTATAAGGCACCTTCAAGTAAAATTAGTGTATAATATTAATAGTAGTGGTAATGCGGGTTGAAAATAAAAAAAGAGGTGCCAGTGGAACCAATGTGCATAATCTCAAAATCGGATATTTGTTTTGAAAATGCGAACTTTTGAGATAGTTATCACAGAATATGGTTTAGTCTTCGAGAAACTTTATAAAACAGTGTTTAAAGCACATGTGCTCATAAATGTAATAATGTGAACAAATGAGAGCTACTGTGCATATTAACGACGTGAGAGATATGATAAACAAATTACAATTTTGTAAAAAGAGAAGAGTAGAATCGAAGCGTCGCAGAGAGCGACGCTAGAGAGTGTCCTACCTACCGCTTCGTCCGTCTTCTCCATCTTCATTTCGATGTGGCGCATGCCTTCCTCCGTGCGGGCCACGGTCTGCGCGATGGAGAGGAACGCGATGCCCAGCACCTTGGCCGTCTGGTCGCAGATGTTGCTGTCCTCGCCTCCGCCCCCGCCCCCGCCCCTGCCGGCCCCGGCCGTTGCCTCCGGCTCCGTTGCCTCCGCCAGCGCCGCGCCAGCACCCGCCGCCCCCGCCGGCTCCGCCCTCGCCAAAGCCTTGCTCTCCTTCCGGCGCAAACAATTGAAGCACCCACTCAGAGAGAAAGAGCTCTTTTTTTTCTAGGGCGAACATCCAGTCGACAGACGGTTACCCTCTTCTTTCCGAAGGGACGTAGGTTCGATCACGCAATAGACTCCACCACACTTGCGGTCCCCTCTGATCTAGGGTTCGTAGAACGCGAGGCCCACCGCGGCGATATGAGAGGCAAGTGACAATCATGCCGAAGGCGGGACTCGAATCCGAGACCCTTCGGACTGAAGCGCTGACTCCGTACACGCTCTTAGCCACCTGGGCCATTCAAGTCGGCGAGAAGGACGTGAGACAAAAATAGTGGTGCAACAGCAGTACTAACTTCCTCGCATTATTTCTAATTTTCACATATTAGAGAGTTCAATGAAAATTAGACCTGCGCCATTCTTTCAAGCGTCCTTTCTTCTATCCGTGGAAAAAATGGCGAAACAATTTGGGGCGAAATTTGCGTATTTAAAAAAAATAATTTACGTTAACTTCAAGTAGAAATTGCGTGAACACCACTTCAAAAATTTGTACACGACCTTATTTCAAGATCTGTCTTTAAAAATAGATTTCAAGGAAACAATCTCTTCAATATTAAACTTGTACGATAACCTCCGAAAAAAATTGAATTTTTACAGATATAGAAAAATGAGTGATATAAAAAAAATGAGACCAGCGCTATTCTTTTAAGCGTTCTTTATGCTATCCAAGAGCAAACTTTAATCCAAAAATGTAGATGTACGCTACGGAAATACGACGGTTTTGATCAATTTTTAACAGGATTTTTCATTAAAACCTTCAATATTCTAAGTAGTGGTTTCGTCTTTAAACGTTTATATGTTTACAAAACAATTCGAAACCGTTGCCACGTGTAATTGCATCGTGGAAACACCGGTATCGTCTTACAACCAGATCTACCCGTGTAACTAGTCACAATTTTACCCTAGTATCTGTCGATGTAGAGTGCAGTTGTAATTCGTGGTAATATTATATAACATAGGGTACTTTGAGATAGCTATAAAAAATAAATAGGAGGTCAATATGTCCCCACAGGAAGGACAGTAAGTATAGAAAAGGTTCAAAATGTGTTTATTGTTGCCACGTCTCAAGAATTTAAAAAATATTAACACTATCTTAAAGAAAATGAATGCTATTATAAAATTATTGCTAAATACATGCAGCATTAGCTTTTAAATAAATTAAATTTTATCCGGTTATTTTTCAATTAATCATGGAGTCAATGTTGACCGGGCACTTATTGAAATTGTTTTCCGAGCATCTGATTAATGTTGGCATGCGACTGTTGAGGCGCCGTCCATAAATTACGTAACGCTACAGGGCGAGTGGGTTGAGCAGCATTAGGGCGTGTTTCGTAAGAGGTGTTGATTTACTTCTCTGCAGTAGTTCGTTTTATTAAGTTTTATACTAGAATCTCAAAATTTTAAAAATATAAATAAGTCAAAACCGTTATGATATATAAATTGTTAAAGAATTGGAAATACTTTTTCACCAATTGCATATTCATTGAATTTATTAGATTAGTACCCGTTTATTCTTAGAGGTAGTCTGCATTGCCAAATAATTCTGACGTAAATTATTATAAATTTTCATTCTTAACACAAATAAAATTAATGCAAATTATTGGTATTGCAATATAATTTATTTTTACTGATTGTAAATGGGAAGGTCTTGTCGCAAGCGTGAAGTAATTATTTAAGAGAGAGGGAGGCGAAGCATGTGTTACAGGGGAAAAAGGGGCCTTCAAAATACACCAAATTTGCGATGCTTACTCTATGGGTGACCCCTAAAGCGCCACGGCCTACCCTTGAAGCACTCCCAACCGCAAGAGCCCGCCTGCTGATTACTTACCGGAGATGTCGTTCTTGAGGTGACTTCCCTGGCGCGCTGCCACTCCGGCACCACCGACTCCGACACCTGCAGACGGTAGGGACCCACCGGCTTAAAACGGCTAATGTTAACATTAGCCACATGACGATGGCTAAAGCAAAGACCGGTGTAAGGCGTCTGGAGTGTGCGCGAGAAGTATTTTGGCATAATTATGCTTTGGAAATTATGCATTGCTCTGAGCCAAGGAATTTTTTAAGTAGATCGCGAAGGGTGAAGTCGGTAGTCTCCATTCAAAAGCGTCATTAGGATAGTGGCGACTGTTGCCCTAACAGACAGAAGATTGCAGCTTCATCAAATAATGGATATGTAATTCCCAAAATTTACAACACTAATATATAATAAAAGTGTATGTGAAAGGTATATTCACCTCACACGTAAGTAGTTTTGGCTTTGATTTTCGGTGATCACTCACGTTTTTTTATATTAATGATGGCTTGGAACAATTCACGATAATAGAATTCATATAAAACAAAACAAAAAAAAACTTGGTTCCGAAAATACGGTTTTCGCACTCCAGCATTTTACAACAAGCAGTTGTATGGTCACGTTTTACAAAAATAAAATCATTTTATTTCCAAAATTTCACTACCACGATATATATTGTAATAATGAAATATATTCCGCACATTCGTATTCACATCAACTCTTGCAGACTGTAACTCAGTTGCAACTGCCGCTGGAAATACGCACCCACTGTTAGAAAAGGACCTCTTTCCAGAAGGGCCAACTTTACACAAAGGACTCATCAAATGTATGTTTCTAACCAACAAACCTAATATCAAACGAAAAGAAATTGTCCAAACATCACAAATAATACAAAACCACCAATAATTGACTTTGCTGGTGTAATTTCAATAATACGTGAAGTTTATACAAGTAAGTCACAGCTAGCGTCAGACGAAGACAGAAAATTGGTATTTCCCCCTCGGACGCCGCGCCGCGAAGAAGACTCATTGCCGCACCGGAGATCCCATATTGAACCTTGGGGCCAAAGAGTAAACGCAGCAGTTGCAGTGATAAGAGCCAAGAGAATGACATGGTGGAATGGCCTGTGAGAGCACCAGACGTGGAGAGAGCGCTGGTTGGGAGCTCTTGATACTATTGATAATAGAGTTGCTTCATATAGAACGATATTGCTGCAATATCTTAAATATTGAATACCATTAAATGGTAAATGAAAACTTCTACCATGTTATGACATCTTTTTCGATTATTTTGGGTTTGTTAAACCGCATGCATGCCTAAGTATGAGCTGCCACTGCCAATTATGGGTAGCGAAATACAGTGAGGTTAAGTGGTGTTGTGTAAACAGAAATTTACAACTAACAGTGGAACTCGAAACTAAACAACGTTGTCTCTTTCTAACCCTAGAAACGGCTATCTATCAGCTGTATCAATTCTGTATATCACATTAATATCTCATATCCTTCATCACCATAACATACTTTACCCCACTGGCCATGTCTTGTTGGCTAATGTGAACTTTATTCGCCTTGCTCCTAAAAAGACCAGAAAGGGATAATGACCGCATTTCCTTATTTTTTATTATATTTGTGCGTTTTGATTAAAACTATCGTGTATATAGTTGTTGTTGTAAACCAGGTACCTTTTAACACTTTCTTTCAAGTGGCCAGTAAAAAAAATCTGGAAGGTTCTTTTTACTATCTCGCCCATATGAACGGGACACAGACGGCGTCTTTATCGTATCCTCATCCCTTACTTATACACACAAACACACACAAACTTTCACTACTCTACCACACATTCCAAGAGATCTGTCGCGATCTTGGAGCGTGTCTCGTGTGGGGTGGTGGGAGATACTTGGTTGGGAAAAGACCCGTTAGTAGGCGCCGGTCTCGCCATCCAACGGGGGAGGCCCATCGCATTCCCGCGAACAAAAACAAGCACTACAGTTACGGGACTAATGACCTTAAGAGTAGACGCTCCCGGAACCCTTAACAATCATTCAACTAACGAACTGTAAGATAGGTAGGATCAGGGCCTTATAACTCCCATATAACGTGGTGGATACCATTACGGTGCCGCGCTCTGCAGCATCACCTTTACAGGAACTAAAACAGAAACTGCTGCCAACGATACTTTAAACGTGCGTGACTGCTGAGTGAGTTCGCGGGTCGTAAGCAGGCCCATAATGTTACAAAAGATAACGTCTACGTTCGCGCTTTCTTCAGAGGTTTCTTACAAGTAGAGATTATGAATAATTGTACATTTAGATGACACTTTTCGTATTTCTCACAAATTAGCCAATTTGTATGTGGGAAAGTTGGCGAGCCTAACCTGCAGCTGCAGCCGGCGACACTAGCGCTTCCTATGGTAGCAACCTCGAGCTTTGTCGCCGATTTTGATGGAGAGTTGCCGGGCCCTGGGTAGGATAGTGGGCATAGAGACGCGAGGGAGAAAGAGAGGGCGGAAGGGAAGCAGAGGCAGTACCGGCGGGCTGCGGCAGGGGCCGCCTGGTGAGGGTGCGGGCGGCGGCGACGCGAGCGGCCCGCTCCTGGGCGGTGGTGGCGGCGGCGGCGGCGGCGGCGGTGGCCGCGTGCGAGCAGGAGCGCAGGCCCGACACGGAGCAGCTGCTGCAGTCGCTCGATGTGCCCAGGGTGTGGCTGCCGCAGCCGCGACTCACGCACTGGCTGCTGGCCTCGCTCACGGAGCTGTCCACGCTCGCGCCGCACCGCCCGCTGCGCCCCGCAACGCCGCGCTCATCCGCTTGCCTTCGTGTTGCCGCTCATTCGCTCTCCGGTCGCCCCTTCAGACTTTCGTTCATTTGTTCTTTCGTTCCGATTGTTCATTCAGTCGTTCTTTCATTCTTTAAAACATTCATTAATTCGTTCATTTGTATATTTATTTATTTTAATATAAAAAGGTTCAAATGTTTAAATAACGTTGGTCAAAACTGTTACTGGAAATGTGCCGGGTGTATGCATCAATAATCTGTTGATCGTAGTTACCGTTAGCCCGTATCAACGAATAATGCAATTATGATCGTAGGAAATATAGCAGGGGTAAAATGGAGTGACTAAAATGGCTCATTACCATACCCGATGTAGTAAAAGATGTCTAGGAATATTTTGGTAAACAATAAGTTAGAAAGTATATCTTTATTCATAAACGTCATTAAACAAAGAAACATAATTTACCTTCTTTTCGTTATTCATTTTATTCTCTCTCTTCTTTTTCTTAATTTTCTACTTCGTTACCTTCTCTTTCTTCTTCTTCTTCTGATTCACTTTCTACTTCTCATTCTTCTTCCATTTCTTCAGTCTCATCACCAATTCTAATACTTTCAGGAATTTCTTAAATCGTTTCAAGTTCACTTCTTTCGCCTCCTGCTTTGAATATGCTCTCGACGCAAATATACAATGCAGTATGACTGCTATCGACGAAGTCAATGTTCAAATCATAGAGTGCCGAGGTCAGTGTTACTATTAATATCAATTTTATTACTTTATTCTTTTATTACAACTTCAGAGTCGCTTATCGCATTCTAGCTTCCATTTGCTACCATCTTTCCAGTCGTTTCTTTGCAGGTTTCTTCCGTCCATCGCTTTAGTTACTGCACCCATCCAGTGTGTCCTCAGTCTCCCTCTTCTTCTTCTTCTTCTTCTTCTTCTTCTTCTTCTTCTTCTTCTTCTTCTTCCAGCAGGAATCCATTCGATCAATTTTTTGGCCGCCTTCCCTCATCCATTCGACGCCCTTGCCCATATAATTGCAGGCATTTTGCCTCTATAGTACCTAAATTTGTGGTCCCAATGTTTAGTCTTGCTAACACATCTTCATTCCTTATTCTGTCCTGAATCGTGAACTGACAACAACGTCGCCAACAGCCCATTTCGGTTGCTCTTAGTTTTTTTTAGTTGCTCTGTTGACAACACTTCTCCGTAGGTAACAATGATCTCTACAGTAGATTTGTATATCTTTACCTTCGTGCAGGGTCTTATTTATGTGCTTCATGAGGTATTGTATAGCTGTTTTGTAACTTGTTTCCCTTTTCTCATTTTTTCAATTATTTGAGCTTCACTTTTACTGTTTTTGAGTTTTGTCACGTTACTCCAAGGTGCTTGAAGCTATTAAACTCCTTTGATACTAGCACCTTGTAGAAACAATTTTCTGTTTACATTATCAGCTACAATATATTCAGTTTTAGAGGGACTTATTGTTAGCCCCCATTTCTTATGTTTTTCAAACAGCTTTCTCAACACGTAATAAATATCATCTTCATCTTCTGCCCATACATTAATAATATAAACTACAAAAAATACAACTAAAGTATATTACGTAATAAGCAATTACGCGTTCGTTCGTTCGCCATCTCGGCCTTTTTTATCGACTTCTAAAGTAAATATTATTTACTCAAGTATGCCTTATAGAGATGGTTATGTAATGTTGCAAAAATTGATGTCAAAAGTTTGGAGAAAATACACGTAATGGGACCTCAAACAGAAAAACTGCTTTTTTTCAAAACCCTCTGCTCTTCTATACGCGCTACAGCTGTCTAAACAACATGTATAATCGGATATGTAATTATTCTATCTAATCCTGGTGTACATAGTTTTGTAATTCCGACGCTCGTTCTTAAGAAAGCATTAAGCGACTTCTCAACAAGCATACCTTTGCCGCTGCGATATCCAGAAGGCCCCATTCTCTCTTTCCACAGGTCCTTCCATGCGAACCAACACGAAATGACGACGAAAATGTAGCCCTAAGCAGAGTTAATAAACAGTAATTATTTTCTTCGTTAATTTTGGTTTATTTGGAAAGACGTCCCTTTGCCATTTCATAGAATTTACAAAATATAATATTCTTCTCTATATTTACAATGTAGAATAGTACAAAAACATGCATGGACTTATATGATTTTGAAAGATCAAAACTGCACAGACAAAAGAATACGTTGCAATAAAAAATTAGCTGAATTTCTTTCACTGATCTCTTATAAAAAAATGTGTGGGATTCAGAAGCATCACCGGACATGTTTATTCTTCTGAAGTGTCCAGCACTTTCACAGTTTACATCACGTTTTTAAAGTTTTACGAAAACGGATAATTGCCACAAAAACAATTCATTCAATTCTCCCACGTTTTAGGAACCGTATGTTTACCCTTCAATTTCGATGTTCGAAAGAAACGGAAAAAAAAGTTTTAAGGGTGTATTTTAGTGAATCAATCATCTACTATTTTCCTAAATTTGCCAAATCATTGTTTGAACCGTGGCGTTTAAATCAACAATCTTAAATGTGAGAATGAAATGATGTGTATAACATACAACGTATTAAAATTAACTTGTTCGAGGCATCTATTATTCTTTATTTCTTCAGTATGTATTGCTACTTTGATCTGATATTTTCGAACAAATATTGTTCGTTATATTTTATTCCCAATAGAGATAAATACATTTCCAACATTTAACTCTCTTAATATGTTTCGTATAAAATAGCTCCATTCCACAAAGAAAACCCTTTGTTACTCGTTAGATATTGTGCTTAATAAACTAATGGACTGGAATAAGTTGCCTGCGACAGCCTTGGAAACCTTTCCTTTAGGTGTTCATAAATTTAAAAGTAATCTAACGAATGATAATTGTAAACATGATTAATTAGTAAGTTAGGCTTATTAAAACAATAATTATATTATTATTATTATTATTATTATTATTATTATTATTATTTTTATTATTATTATCATCTTTATTTAATTTCAAGATAAATTGTATTAATATTCCTTATGTAAACCTGCAGAAATAATGTATATGTATCTAATGTTCAAATTAATTACAGGTCATTTATAAACTTTGAATCATTACTTAGTGTATTTCTTCAAAATTGTAGTGGTAGGGAGTCCAAGACTAAGAGGTTATTCTTTATTCAGTCGTAATTTTCATAAAGAAATTAAGAATTGTAATTAAGTGACTTGTGTCATTCTTTAGAATGAGCTTTAGCGTATTTCTCATTTTTTTCATTTTTATTTTTTAATTATTTTCCTTCAATAGCAGTGAAAACTGTAGTAACGTATGGGGGATCAGTTGAATCTGCACGTCTTCTTGATTTCCAGAATCTCTACCCCACACTTTTACTCTGAAGGGTCAGTCCATTTAAATGGTCCAGAATTTAAGAAAATGGTCCTATTAGTCAGTTCAGCCGGTACACATTTTTGTATTAGCCATTTCAAGTTTTAAAATTAATGTAACCGTATTTTCAATTACAAACGTACATGTCAAGTTGTAGGTTTATTTCAAGGTAAAGTAAACGTAATATTGAATATTATCAATTAGGTCACTTTTATGTTTATTAATAATAAAATATAATTATTTATTTTAAATAAATGTAGATTTTAGTTTAAAATAGCTTCCAAATAACATGATTATTCCTTGGCACAACAAATCCTCAATGTGGAAATGAAACCTTTTTTCTGTAAGTTTACAATTTCGTGTTAAATCTAAAAGTTGAAATGTTTACTGAATTTTGGTATGAAACGCTTAATTTGTAGCTTGGAATGCTATTCAAAATTATCATTTTGAAGCAGTTAATATGCAAAAAAAAAAAAGAAAAAAAATTCATATAACTTTTGACGTTCCGTGAATCTCAAAACTTAACAAGTACAAGAATCCATCTAACCAGACGACTTTCTGACAACTTTGTTCCAAACTTGCGCTTCACATTCATAAAATTGAATATGTTAGGTAATGTTAGTTTCAACTGCCATGATTGAATTGAAAAGCCTTCAATCTTAAGTTTCATTCAACTTCAATTTTGAATTCCCCAAAAATGTTGAATATACACTAACTTTTTGAGGATGGTTTTTATTTTTCATACAAGTTGTCACATTTGACCTTATAAAATGTACAATTGTGGAAATAAATAAATAACAAAACTCAGTGATTAACACATGTTATGAGACATGCACACTATAAAAGTTCACATTGCAGACCGTTTTGGAAATAACACATACAACCACTAAGTCCCAGCCTCTCCCAGTTATTTCCTATAGGAGAAATAAATTTTATTGAACTGAACTGAATTTTAAAATCCTGCATTTATTTTAATTTGAAGAATCAAACTGTTAATATAAAGAATCAAGTTAAAATAAAGAAATAAAATAAGTGTAAGAAATAATAGTGTAAAAATGTGTACACTTTTGTATGTCTCATTTTTGTTTGTCAAGCCAATAAGTTTGCGTTTTCTCCCTACAGTTAAAAATATCATAATTTATCAGGATTAAAAACAAATTTCGTGTAGTTTAAGTCTAAATTTGGATATTTATGGATTAAAAATGCAAGGTAAGGAATACTAACCTCTTTAAAAAACTCAAGGTGTTTTTGGTATGACGTGCTATCTGCTTCATCCATTGACACTTGGTAATTGTAACAGGTGTTGGAATATTATATAATTTATAGTACACACTTTTGTTCTTGAATAATTTAACCCTTTACACATTAAACACAACACTCATAATTTGCAAAATGGAACATTCAAAGAATCACCATGAACTTTAGAATCACCAATAACTCTTCAATAGAGCATGGCCACTGCTGGTTTCCCGAAACCAGGAATTTCATCGTCGCATTCATGAATTAGAAGAATACATGACAACCAAAATTTAATTCAAGGGGTACCACCACCCTCACATAGTACACCGGAACTGTACTTCCTTACAATGAACGAAGTGAACCTAGGCCTTCCTTAATAGTATTTATGTTGGCCATGGAAATGAGTAAGTTGACGCTACACTAATTTCTCATTGCTAGTTTCATTTAACGCTAAAGGAAGTTATCCAAAGTGCAGATATACGGAAAAAACGACGTCTTGTTATTGTATGTTAGGGTGCTACAACATCATACACTTTCTCGTAATATTTGTAAATTTGCACTTCTAAAGCGTTCGCAGAGATGCGTTCGAAGCGTTTGCAACGAAAATGAGAACTATTAGAAAATTACTTCCATTTTTTAAGAGCCCGTTTCTCTATCCGAGAAAAATGTAAAGAAATCCTATGGATTTGTTTTTGAGAACATGTTCTTTTGTAAATTGCGCTAACTTCAAGCAGAAATGACCAAAAATTATTAATTTTTTTAATTGTACATGACTTTTTTCAAAGACTTGATTATTAGAATAAATGTATTAAGACAAAAATCTCTACATACAATATTGTACGTGTTTAATGTAAACAATTTTGCAATTTTCGAACATAGAGATTGTCGAAAATGGGACCAGTGCCATTTTTTCTCTCTTTTAATAAAGACGAGGAAAGAAGTTTAAAAAAATGGAACCTGTTTTGACAAATAATTGTTTAAAAATGCCTATATTTCACCCAAAGTTATTCGAAAACCATTCAAATTTTCTTTTCTCAAATTTATACTTGGCGTTATTGCAAGATGTGTTTTGAACCATAGATTTCATTAAGGAAGAATACCTAACTTCAATATTGTAGTTGTAGGGAGATGAAAATTAAAAATAGTAAATATCAACGAAAATGAGACCTAAACCATTTTTCAAGAGTTTTTACGCTATCTGAGAACAAATGTAAATGAATAATTTGGATCCATTTATGAGAAAATATTAAGGCTTCGGGTAAAGTACTCTCCAAAATCAAAATACCCTTTTCATCTTACAAGACCGTGAATTTACATTCTATCAGGGGGTATACATTTTTGAGAAAATCTGGTGGCAAAACCTCTCTTTGTGCATCCAAAATTGATATTTCTCCATCAATATAAAGAAACTCTTGTCCTCTTTTTTGCTTTGCGGAAGGGGTGTTTACATGAACTGTCAATTACATATTCAACATTTTGTCAATAATGGTTCCAATTATTCGGATTAAAATTTGTACACAAATAGTTTAAAAGTCGCTAAAATTAATAGCACAAGTCTTATTTTTGTTAAATTTACAATTTTTTTAATATTGAAAATGTTCAAAAAAAATTTCGCGACTTTCTATAATATAAGCATGTAAGTAGTGAAATATATGCATTTGATATAATTATATTCTCACAAATGACTTCATATATTTTATTAAATTTGCTCCTTGTATTTATAGTATGTGTTGTATGTACAGTAAAGAAATTGACGCTAGTTTCATTTCCGGCAAAATCTCTGTTGGAGATTTTTGCCTTAAAAGGAAATAGGTTTAAAAATTCTGATCTTCAAAAACGGTCATTTCACAATTTTTTGAAAAAAAAATCAAAACTAGTAGATTTCACATAATATCAGCTTGAAATTAACGCCAATTATTAAAAAATGTCAATAACAGCTCGAGATTTTTCTTGAATATTTGTCTATTGATAGAACAAGGACCACTTAAAAGAATGTCCCATGACTTATTTTCGTTGAAATTGCAATTTTAAAACAGCAAATCTGAGAAATAGAGCAATGAAGTATGCTGTTGAAGCATCACTAGTTTTGAAGAACTAAATTAACATTCACAATGTTGTTCTGTTAGCATTGTTACCTACATTGACAGACACTAAAATAAGGTTGCAATGCGTTTATGATAAGACCTGGCTGTAACAAAACGCCGGAGTTTCGGCGACGTTACTACGCATTGTTTCGAATTGGATTAATCCGATGGGCGTGGAAAGGCGAAGCCATGACTTTGGGTTAAGAAGGACTCTAACAATGAAAGTCCCGAACGACGGAACAGAATCTCCTTGCCTAAACAAATTGCTACGCTAGAGTCACACTGACGAAAACACAATATTTGCATCTAGAACTTACTTCTGCATCTTCGAAGCAAACAGACCTATCATTAGGTAAGTAAGTTTAAAAGTCAGGACTTACCGTATCTAAAAAAAAAATCTTATTAAAGTCAGTAGAATGGTGAAAATGTCATATTTGTCTGACCCCAAACAGTTAGTGTGTGTAGGTACGCCAGTCTGACTCTAAGGTAGCGAGATATAGAGCGTAAAAACTACGTAGAGATCATTATTGTCTCCACCCCCCGGTGTGTAAACTCTCCACGTATAAAAACAAATTGTATGTGAGAGGTCAATGCTCTAACGTAAGGAACTGTGTTCCTGCGCGATATGCCATTAGAGCTCCTCGGTATTCAAGTTAGTAAAGATACGTACCTTAATGAACATTTTAATTAAATTTACTGAAAGAGAACAGGATTTTATTGTCTGTTTTAGTCATGCTAGTGTTGCTTTGAATTTAATTTTAATATCACCTGAAGAAATTACTGATTCACATACTTAGAAGTCAGTAAAGACGTTTTTAAAAGAAGGACGCATATTACGGGACCGTGTTGAGATAACATTTAAGTTTTATTTAATCCCAGCCTGACCAAACGTACGTAGTAGAATAGACACCAGCCTTTTTAACACCGTTGGGTCTGCGCTTGATGACCGTTTCTAAGCCTCTCGCATTCTCTCGCATTCGGCTCCTTGAACGGCGACCAAAGATTGAATTATGTTTTCTTAGCCACTATATTTACAGATTAAAGCACTACGTATTAAAGTACTAAGTTTTAAGATTACTGGGGCTTGTGTGAAGTGATTTCCATCCATTAATTCATTAAACGTGTGATATTGTTGCATTCAAAAATTTTCTCAGGGTCATGTTCATTCAAAAAGGTGATTGCTGAGTTTTCGGATAGCTGACTACTTATTTTGAAACATGAACATCAGAAGGAAAATAAAAATAATACAGTAATTCTACTAATTTTATTAACGTTTCAGATGTTCAGCTCTATTTTAGACGAATAAATGATTTTATTCATGAACATACAGCAGAGTTTTCTTATTCAACAATGATAGGTCATTTGTCAAAACACTTCTACTGTTTTGTGTCAGCATGAAAATTGTTCGTGTTTACGTTCCAAAATGAAAATTTATCAAAATGTGGGATAATTCCTTCTAAATGATGAAGAGAATGCATTTCAAAAAGAAGCAATGTTTTACGACGCGTGAAAGGTACGTCATTTGCATTTATTTTTGTATTTTATAGATATACTGAGTTTTAAGGTTAGGAAAACCCATATCTTTTTAAGTACCACCATGTGAAGTACTAAGTATCTCAAAGAAAAAGAGAGATTTATTAGTAAATTATTATAATATGAATTTTGAAGATGAACGTCTTGAGAAAGAAGAAATGAACTTCGAAAGAAGGAAACGAACATGTGCAACACATTTTACAACAAACTTGAAGATGGAATTGTTGAATGGATGTTCAGACGTGTTGATCTAAGCACTACCAATTTGATAAGTGACCTCATAATCGTTGGTGATTTAATTGTGTTGAATGAAAAAAACAATGAGGTTCTCAGATTCATGATTGTGAAACATGATAATCAACGTGTGGTCAAGTAGCGACGTCTAAGATTTCTAAGAACAAATCAAGCAATGAATTGACGAAGATTCTTCAGTATTTTAAAATATTATGATTTAATATGACCACGATGCTGTTACGAAAATATTGTCAAATCTCCTTTAATTCCTGAAGACTCGCAAATTTCTTAAATCATGTCCTTTACAAAACATTTAACGTCATTGGAACTCATCCATATACTACTGTATTAACCTTCATTTTATCAAGGCATCGAAAGTGATCGAGTGAGTGATAATTTAGAGTTGGGGCGCCTCAGTTACTTAGGTTATTTGGCACGTACGTGTAATACGTTTTATTTCCCGGAAGGTGCAACGTAAGATCCACATCGAGTTGTGTGGCTTCCCTATGCTGGTATCTCCCTCAGGGGAACCCGCTTTAGCCTGAAAAAGCTCTAAGCTGTTAATTGTTCCCCCGACGTGTGTGGGGGTGTGGTGCATGGAACGAAAAAGGACGAGGAGGACAAAGTTGAGGATGGAAAGAGAGGTCCGTAGCTCGTTTGTTCGAATATTGATCCGTCATTATCAAGAAATTGAATGAAGCCACGGAAAACTACATACTAAAGCAGTCTGCCGCTAAAAATCTCCTCCAGGCAGTGATTGAACTGACCCTGTTGTGCGCCTAGTGTTGAAAATCCTCCGCCGTTGAGCTATGTCAACGATTCCGCAGAGGCAACATTGTTGCAACTGACCAATCCCAAAAGCTTGAATTTCCAGTTAAGTTCTTAAATGTAAATTGATTAATCACTGATTAATCACATTGATTAATCACTTACATGATATTGTTTTATGTTGTGTTACTTTAGTATATGACGTATTGTATATTATATCGTGTTTTGTCACTCGTTATGATGATGTAAAGTAGACCTAATAAATAAGTGAAACTACCGATTTGAGCAGCCAGTCGTTAGATTTCTTCTCCAGACAGTGACTGAATCGCTGACAAACTAGTGTCGAAAATTCTGCCACCATTGAGATTCAAACCCAAGGACCCCCGGCCAGGGGCACTACACTGGCATCAGTTGATGCCCTGAGCCACCTAAGCCTGTAAGAGAGGTAGTTCTCGGGTTTACGGTTCACATATGAGATATGAAAGGATGTAAAAAATGGAGCAAAAATATGGCAGGGAGCATTATCAAATTGATAAACATTTTTCCCGTCAGGGGAGCCATATGTATAAGTCTGATACCCAAGCTGTGGTCTTGTTGGAGGTGGCCTGGCAGTGCCATTTTGATGCGTGGGAATCCCAGGGAACCGACAACGGAAATGACCTCGTTACTGCCGAATCCCGTCCAAAGTATTTCGTCTCTTCCAGCGGCGTCGACGAAGGAAACCAACCGAAGATGTGAGGCGACATGAGCTTCTCCGGAAACTGCCGCCCTCCGGGCAGCGGATGCGGCGGAGGGGGAGGGAGAGGGGGAGGGGCGTGTTTGGGGAGCGGCGGGTCCGGCTCCTGCAGCAGCGGCGGCGGCGGCGGCGGCGGCGCCGGGCGCTGCGTCCGCCACTCCAGGCGGCGCCGGAGGGTGTGTGGCAGCGTGGCGCGCAAGCGCAGTTCCTGCAGTAGCGCCCGCCGCTCCAGCGCGTCTACCAACCGCCCGCCGTGCGCCCAGGACGGGGTGGAGGACGCCTTCAAGATGATAGCGGAGGCCGTGGGAGAGCTGCAGCTGGCCATGGGTGCGTTGGCGGAAGATCGTTGGGAAAGGCTCTCGCAAACCGGCGCGGAAAATCCGCAGCCTACGCGGAATGGCCGCAGCGGAAATTTCGCGTCACGGGTTGCCTGACGAGCGCGTTCAGAGCTGAGCGGCAGGCGAGAGTTGCGGCAGTGTTTTCGTACCTGCGAATTTGGGCGTGTTTCGGCCGCTGCCTTCGGAAGTCCGCCCGCCTTCGGAAGCCCTCGCTCCTCTCTAGATCGAGCTGCTCTTGCCCCTGTTTATCCTGATGAGGAAAACTGTAACCAAACGCTGATTCTTAATTGACGCTGCGGTGTGGACGGTCCCGCGGATTCCGCCACCGCGTCTCGCACGGAGCGTTCCGCGCCGCACCCGCTGCGGATCTCCCGCGCCGGTCTGTGAGAGCCTTAAAGGTCACAATAGCCCGGGAACTGCAACGGGAACGTAAAGAAAGTTGAAACGCGGAAATGTCAGGCAGGCGTTCACAACACGACGGCAACGCGAACGGGAAGGACGGTCAACATTTGTCTTGACCCGGGAAGGCGAAGCCACTCAAGCTGATCGAGCCGCCCCACCCCCTGCGCGCAAAACTGGGACGGAGTAGAGTTAAGGGTGGTTCTATATTGAGTTTAGAGCGTGGATTTGCGAAGTTACGATTTGAGGCGGCTTTTGTTAGTTCTTATTTAATAATAACAGTAATTATTTTTGTACTCATATGAATAATTGAAATTAAAGTTTCCCACAAAAAATAATGTGTATGTTTGGTTAAAGTACATTGGTGTTCTTTGTTTATTGGCACAATTTTAGATAGATATACTTTCTGTAACTTCGTAGTAGTTTTTGCATTTTTTCGTGCTTATGATTTTGATTCTTTCTGATTAATATTCTTTCGTTAAAGTATTCATTATTCATAACCCTCAAACACAACAAACTGATAGCAAAGCAAAGTGTGACCAGAGTGGCGCAGCTAGAAGTGCTTTGGTTTTGCCAATTGTTTCTTGAAGTTTTTTTTGCCGCTGTAGATACATAGCGCAATTCTTCTTCCTGATGGCGTTTATTGTGAAGCACACGTATGACACGTTCACATGACATTTGCACACGGAGCACTGTGATCTGTTTACATGAAGCCACAGCCCACTGAATGACAATCTCGCGTCTATAGTAGAAACTGATCGATTAGATATGATACAGGAGGCAGTGAGCTGGATATAGACGCACTCATTTCAAGGAAAAGCAGAGTTGAAGCGGAGAAAAACATAACTATTGTGCAATAGATATGTGAAAAGCAGAAATAAAAATAATTTCCCTGCCTTTTATAAAATGCGTGTATTGTCGATGACAAAGTGTTTTGTACTGCAGCACTGCTATAGTTCTTTTTAATGGTATTAATGATCCCTTTTTCTTTTCCTCGCGGGAACAGTTCACTACGTTATTTATAATTAATTTACAGCTAGAACACACTCTAGCATACCGATGTAGATTTGATTTTTTCGCGGAAGTCAATTCAAAAACAAAACCAGAACATTTTTCCAGAACTGTCTCGGCTGGCGTTAGAATTGGTAAGGTGCTATTAGATATCAGCACTATTCTTGAATTCGCGGAGGTGTTCGATCACTCACTTTCAAAACAACAGTAGTTCCTAATTCTGCCGTCTGCAAATGCGTAATGAACGGGCAATACTTTGCGTTCTCGTTCCCGTCCTTGCCCTCTCGTTGACGTTCTCGTTCGCTGGCTAGTGGAGCGTCCTTTAGCGTGTGTTCGTGCCAGTCGTCAATCACACTCGACCATTTACTACATCTACAGATTAACAATAGCTGCTTGTAAATGTGAACGGAGCATTTTAATAATTATTTGTAAATAGTTAAAAGAGAAATATTGAATAAGTACTCTAGAAAATTAGGTTTAGCTAAATTAAATTTAGTCCTTCGCATGATTTTTCATTTTCATAAATTGGTAATACCTAAGATTGACTTTGCCGCCCGCACTTTTCTTCTTTTTTCGCGTTGGATAATGGTCCACACAGTTTACATTGAAAGTGAATTATCGTCAAATAGTTTGTGGTTGTGTGAGGTACACAATTTTAAGTTGGGGTGGTTTTATGTCGTACCCCAAGAGAAACAATGGTGACAATAGCATCGTTTGTACAGAATAACTCCGTAGCTGACAGCCAGTATTTCCAGTTTGTTTGATTCCCAAAGTAAAGAGATTAAATTGCACCTATTTCCACTTTATTACTGGTGTAAATGCTTACTTATAATCTCTTACACTTACAAACACTACACTACCACATACGCCGCGGGGTGTCCTGTGGGTCGGAGATACTACCTGTTTGGGGAAAACCTGATTAACCGTCAGTAGGTCGGCACCGGATCTCACCATCCATCGGTGAAAGATCAGCGTCAACTCCCGAGGAAAACAATGTACTGCACTTACGGGTCTAATGACCACAGCACTTGACGCGTCCGGAATCACTAGCAATCAGTCAACAAAATGATCAATGAGTGAGGCAGAGGGCGGGCAGTGGGGGGTGTGCGCGTGCGCAGGTAACGTGGAGATGAAGATGGAGAGGACCCACTGCGCAGTGCTGGCGGTGGCGCGGCGCCTCAAGGACCAGGGACACCAGGTGCAGTGCCTGGAGCAGCACGTGCAGGCGGTGGAGTGCCGGCTGGAGCAGCGCGTGCAGGCGGTCGAGTGCCGGCTGGAGGAGTGCATGCGACAGGTAAGGACATCGCATCCGCGGCCTTTTCTCTTTCAAGTGTCTACGTGTGTTTGCGGGTGCGTCAAGTAATGGGTATCGTTCACCGAAGATTCGGGCCGCGTCGCACGGGGAGTCGAGGGCTCGCTCGCCCAGCGAAGCGCTGACTCAAGTCCCGGGCTGACATACGGGGATTATCGCTGCGCTTAATATACCTTACAGAAGTTGTTGAAAATGGTATATTTCGGCTCGATGCACTCTTGGTGCCTCGGAAATAATAATATTAATACTAATAATAATGCCTTTATTATTGGCGAGACTCAGGCCATAGGGCCTGCTCTTCCGCCTAACCACTGAATTTACATACATACAGAGTAATAACCTTTTAAGAGGGGAAACTAGCTGTACATTTACGGGAACATGCTCTGATTCTTTTTTCTGATGAACCGTGGTTCGTGTGCGTGGATAGCCAAGAGCCGAAAACAACCGCTATTGAAGTGCAGAAAACCCTCACCTGCTTCACAAAGAATCACTCATGACGTGAAGATCGGAGAGTGGTGTGCTTTGAGTTCCTCAAGAATGTTTTCTACACCACTTACTATTGACGTTTACATAAATCAGATACAGTCAATATTCTTCGAACATTTGACACTATAAGAAAGGCTCTATGGGTACATTCAACAGGATTCGGCAACTGCTCACACTGCTGTTCGCGCTCACACTGCTGTTCGGAGATTACGGGACATGTCATTGGCTTTAACAAGATTCGGCTCCTGCACAAGGAAAACTGATACTGACCGAGACGCATAAATGAAGCATTAGAAATAAACAGACGTCCACCAAACATCAACGTGGACGCAGGCCTCTCTTTTAACCACGCCTGGAAATCTCTCTTACCATCTATTTGGAACCGTCAGGGGGCTGTTCAACACCGTCCGACCACGGGGACATCTGCCGCAAGGCCCAGGTTGGCCCAGACCGCCAGCCAATCAGGGAGACCTCTGCGACAATCACAGCTCACCTGCCCCTCCCGAGAGCCCAGGCAGGATAATATAAATCACCGGGCGCTTGTCACTGACCTGAGGAAGCCTGCGTCATGTCAGGCGAAACGCCGGCACCCCAGCCAACGACGCGGCGTCTCCCGAATAGCCGAGAATTTATAGCTTGAAGCAAGACGGAGATGCTAAAGAAATTACCAAATTAACTCAAACTAAAGAAATTAGAAAACTAACCAGTACGAGGAAGTATGTGTCATTCTGAAGCACCACTAGTCAGACATATGTGCTTTGCTTTTGATTACACAGTTTGTTGTTTGCCACACGTTTGATTTAAAATATATTTCCCTAATAAATTACTATTGCATTTCCTTCAGAGCAAAGTAATCAGAGGCGAAATGTATTTTTAATCAAGTTTTAGTCGTAAAAAGTACACTAGTATTGTAAGAATAGTTTAGAATAGAATAGAAGACATACCCCATCTGATTCCAAGTTAGTATACAATGTGTGAGTCATTCCAACTTGTTAACCTTCATCCTTCATGCCATTTGTACTGAATTATAAGACGCCTCTCTGAAAACCCTTAGTGTTTTAAATATACAGATGTTTTTCGATTGATTAAAAGCACAACACTACCTCACATGTCTGGAGACCGGTCGGGGCCTAATGGCTTGTCCTCATTGTGGCGATGCCCCCTTGTGGGAAATACTTGGTAGGGGCAAAACCCACCAGCCGGCGTGTAGGTCGGCACCCGATCTCACCAGTCAGCTGGAGATCACCGCCACCTCCCATTATAAAACCACGCACTACGAGCTACGGGACGTGAATGACTACTGTAGTTGAAGCGGTTGGGTGCACGAAATAAACACCTTGTATTTCTCATAACACGTGGTGGAAACCATTACGGTGGTGTGCTCTGCTGCAGTACCTTCTTACTGGAACTAAAACACGAACTGCTGACAAGGTACTTAAAATGTACGTGGCTGTTGCGCAAGTTCGTCGAAAGCAGGCCCATAATGTTACAAAAAATACGCTCAAGTTCGCTCTTTTCGTCAGGGGTTTCTTATACTGTATATTGTGAATAATTGAACATTTAGAAGACACTTTTCGAATTCCTCAGAAATTAGACAATTTTTATATGCGGAAATTGGCGAGCCTAACCTGCTATATTACCTGGAGACACTGGCGCCTCCTAGAGTAGCACCCTCGGGCTTTTTTCCCCTGTTTTGATGGCGAGTTGCGAGGCCCTGCTGGCGCCGCTGCTGCCACCAGATGCAGCAGCGCTGCCCGGTGGGCAACATCGCCGCCGCCTCCTGCTTCCCGACCGCCGACTTGGGCTGTGGCTCGCCCACTTGCTCCTCGTGCAACCCGCCGCCGCCGCCGCCCCCGCCCCCGTGCATACGACCCAAGACGCCGCCGCCGCCCCGCCCCTTCTTCATCCCGCCGCAGTGCCCGCCCAGATTTCGCTCGCCGCCCCCGCAGGCGAGTGGGCACATTGGTTTTGTTTCTTTTTACTGTCGGCGTAAGCAAGTGAAGAAACGCAGCAAATGTGTCTAATTATGACGAGATTTAGTCTACATGCACCACATGTATATTTAAACTTGCTGTGCACATACCCTACATTATATACACGGTGCAACAACTAAGTGTGGTAACGCCCTTAGTACTCCTCAACAGTGCAAGATACGAAGGTGCTGTTTGGACAGTCGACTGCACAAGCAGGGGCTACTTGATTACAGCACGTATTTTGTTGTAACTTTTTACCACGAAGATACAAGGCCAACTTTCTTTTTTAATGGAACCCTATGCAAAATTTGTAGACCTGGGTAACCGAGATCGCTTCGGCAGCCGTGTTATGGCGATCTCAGGTCGAAGGATCGCGAGTTCGAATCCCGTCTCGGGCATGGATGTATTTCTGATCGTCCCTTCACCATTCATCATCATCCTATCACTTCATTAAAGAAAGATTAATAATTTCCTGCGCCAGTATGAGGCACTTGCTCTTAATGGAATGTGCAGGTGACTAATAAAAAAAGCTTAATTTTAGTGCTTAAAAAAGTCGATTTCATATATGTGTACATCTCTGTATTTTAGCTCATCGTCTTTATGTGTTTTGTAGCGTATTACATCGTATTACTTCTTTATGTGTTTTGTAATGTATCCGCACAAGCAGCGATTTTCCATTTCAGCTTGACTGCTAACTAAATGGGAAATATTTCGAGTCCGCCCTTCAGATAAACCCGCTCATTTATTTAAGCACAACCACTTTCTTCGATACTAATTTTGCCGAAAAAAAACTGCGTTCAAGGAAAACTCAAATGCTGCATACTGGATTCCGGAATGTTCTTATTTTGTCACTGAAATACTATTTTGTTATTTTGAGATCTGTGACATCGTCTTCTACTTTGAATTTTAAGTAAATAATATAAAAACAAATGAACAATCTTAGCAATCATAATTTATTCGTACCTAACCGCCACATACAAGAATTCTCTATGCATCATTTTACTCTTCCTTGGACGAAGTCATCTTTCGTCAAAATTAGTACCGAAGAAAGTAGTTGTTATACGATATATTGCAGTGTAACCTTGTGATTGATATATCAAAAACATCACGCACCGAATGGGCTAGACTCTGAAACAACATAAAATCAAAACCATTTAGACACCCACCAATCGGCTCTGCAATCTTTTTCCACCAGCAAACGACCGTAGAAAGCCGTAAATAGGTCAGCAGGTATCTATAGTAATTCCTGTATCACCACGTACACACTCGGAAACATTAAGTTACACAACATACATTACCCATACAGCTTGGATAAAGCTAACTATATAGAGTGGCTGAACCTATGGTTTCAGCGCTCTTGTTGAACGCTCAACGCCGCCATATTTTTGCAGTAAAAACATTAGAGGTGCCTGATGGGGGTACGTTGTTTGTATCGTATCTTCTTTCTATATTATTGCCTTTTCGTTTACCTGTATTTAAATTCCATTAGTGGTTAGAATAATAATATTCACTATGCCTTTAGTATGTATAATGTAATTTTTAATGATACAAATAGAAGTCATCAACCCACAAGTATAACATTTTTCAAGTTTTCCGCCTTATTTGTAATCCTTTTGTTTGCTTCTTATTGCAATAACACTCACTTTCAGGCTTTATGCTAATTACATTAATATTTCAACATTCTTATGGCAATAACCGATGCAGGTAGCAGCATGTTTCAGTTTCTCATTCATTCGCATTCGTTCTCCTTATATATTGTGATTTCGTTTTTAAATGGTTAGTTTTGGGTCGTGGGAGACGGAGTAAGATCATATATATATATATATATATATATATATATATATATATATATATATATATATAATGTCTCCAGAAGGCGCTACTCTGCGTAAAAACGTCTTCAATTTGCTGCAAAGAAGCTTGGAGGTGCTTCAGCCACTCAATGTAGTAAATTCTTAGCTATCCGGGATGAGCCACGTCTCGGTCAATTGTGCTGACGTTTCGGCTATATTGCTGTGGCCTTCTTCAGAGCTATACACCCTTTATCAGAGTAAGAGCTCTGGTGAAGGCCGCATCAAGATGGCCGAAACGCCAGCACAATTGACCGAGACGCGGCTCATCCCGGATAGCCAAGAATGTACTACATTGAGTGGCTGAAGCACCTCCAAGCTTCTTTGCAGCAAACTGAAGACGTTTTTCCCGGATAGCCAAGAATGTATTGACTCCGGGCGCGGAAGCCTACGAACGCACTCTATGTAGTATATTACATCTCGCTGGACTCCCGTTGCGGCGTCGCATTGCTGCGCTTGCGCCAGCGCGTCGTCCCGTGCCCGTGCCCACAGCCGATGCCGGCGCGCTCGTCCACCACCGTGTGCAGGACCGCGTCCAGGAGCAGCGGGTGCGATGTGCCGGCCCCGCCGCCGCCGCCGCCCTGCCCGCCCGCGCGCTCGGGCTCCCAGCTGCGAGTGCCGCGCCGCCAGCCCTGGTGCTTCAGCCCGGCGGGCAGACGCGGCGCCGGCGCCGGCTGCAAGTGACAGCGCGGCGCGCCACACGTACGTGCGAGCGTGCGTGCGTGCGTGCGTGGTCCGTACAGCGGACCGTCCGCCGGGGCTCCCCGCTGGGGGGGGGGGATCGTGGCTGCGTAGTTGGACAAGATCTCTGGTGAAGAGTTGTAGACGATCTCCCGGACCCTACGTTTTTCTCGGTGTCACTCACGTCGTTAGCTTGAACGTGTTGGCAGTAAGTGGTTGTAATGCTAAGCTTCTGGTCGGCGGGCTTGCTGGGTGACCTTGCTGGGCCTATGGCGCGCAGACCTTGACGTGGGATCGGGGGTTGCCCTGGAATCCACTTTACGGTCCGACGGGGAACAATACCATCAGGTCGCCTCCATTCGGCTAAACTCACGTCGGCAGCCTAAAGTGTAGCCCGGCACTCTGGGTAAAGAGGAGGGACTCGGTGTCCCGGCGCATGTGAGTGGCGTGTTGTCAAACGACATTATTAATTCCAGCACTAGCCTGGATTGCTAGAAACTATGAGCTGGCGGAGTGGCCTGGCCCAGACATTGATTGGGAAGGTTACCGCGAGGGTAAACTGGGTTCCGGCCGAATTAGATCATCGGGTGCGGATCAAAGCCCTAAGGCCAAGACGCGCACCCCGGGGGAATTGTGCCCCCTCCCCCCTCCGATAGAACATGAGCTGTTGTGGAATTGTGCCCACAGATAGGAAAGAGCTAGGCTGGACAGGGGGGATTTATGAGAAAGAAATACGATTTTGTGGGGTATATTGTTCATGTAACGGGCACATTTGTTTTTAATAGTTTTTTATGCACCCAGAGCATTGTAAGGGTTCTAGTGATCGAGCGGTGACAAAATGCCCGAGTGCCATTGGACCGAGATAATTACAACCAGTACTCAGTACAGTTAGTACAATCATTACATCCAGTGGTACTAACAAGATTTTATATGTAACCTCATTTTCGTGATGCAGATTTACTTTTTTACTGATTAACTAATGTTAACTTGACTCGGTTTGTCTTTTCATATTTTCATTCCATAACTCCCTTTCATAATTCCTTCTCATAATCCCCTCTCGTAATTCCCTCTCATATTTCTCTTCATAAGAGAACATGCTTCAACTATTTTCAAAATTCTCTCGCAATCACGATCCTTTCGAGCCAGATAAGTTATGCAGTGTATGTCGACCTCCCTATCGAAGTCAATTACAAGCCATAAGTACCAGTATCGAATAAAAGATGCATTTTAACAAAAGGGATACATATAAGTTACTAGTAAATTTTACCACTACATCGTGTTACCAGCGACTGACCTTCAGACTCTACCCTGCTGCACGCGAGGTAGTGTATGGATGTTTTCTCAGCTAAATTAAACAAACTACTTACCTTTACACGTATGATCTTTTGAATCAACATCTATTATACATTCTACACTAGTTTCACGTATCCAAAACTTACACACTTACATTTAGTTAACTAAATTTATTTTAGACGTCAAGGTTGTTTATTTTAACCGGCTCATGCGACTGGTGAAGAGTGAGACTTTAACTAAACTTATATATTAAACTACAAATTTATTATATTATTATTTTACTAAATCATTTTAATATATTAATGTATTAAAATTATCATATTAGTACTATTTACATGAGACGCTTCTTATTTAGCAAGAAAAATACTCGCTTTGCGGACAAGATAGCCACAATCATAGCTCGACTCTCCCAGGAAAAATTGTATTGTTACTAGAAGCGAAAAGGTTCACGTATTTGGAAGTTATTTTAAAATTTGAAACAATGTGAATGTTCGTTTAATTATATAATTTAAAATTATATACTTGAAAGGGTGAAAAATTGGTACTGTACTTATTTACCCAAATAAAGAAGAATTATTCATTTCGCACACTCTATTTCCTTGCAGATTATATTGTAATTTAATAATAGCGTACGGAACTTCTGTAATCAATGATAATAAGTTAGACAGTGATATTTGTTTTTTAAACAAAGTACTCTTCAGTTACAGTAAAGGCGCATTTACGACCAATGGTCCTCCCTGTTCGGTGTTCGGGACTGGCTACTGCCTACAGCAAATCTTGGCGGTTCTCCTATCTGCGAGGGTGGAATGCAAGATCACAGAAAGTAAGAGATTTCGACCTTAATAGTATACTGATAGCTTATGTATGTTTCATGCTTATTCATTGTATATGGTCTGTTAATGAATAAAAAATCTTTTCTGGAACATTTGGGATATCGTTTAGTTTCACAGTAAAAATAAAATGCGTAAAATGTAACATTACTACGTTGTAGATTTGGGGGTCTTTTGTGGGAAGATGTAGAAATATTTTATGTAATTATATTTTTGTATTAATTGAGAACACTATTGACGTAAAATTTTAGTTGTATATCATCAAGCAGATGTATGTGATTAACTTAAGATATGTTTGAGATCGATTTGACGTGGGTTTACGTGATCAGTGGCAGACCTTTTTAACATGCAAATCTGTACATTGTAATTGTAAAATCTAATCTGTTTATAAGTAATAATTCTGAAAACATTACTTATTTAATAATTTATTTATTAAGCGTTAAGAGAGTTTTTCATTCTCTTGTTTTCTTTGCAGGCTTGTTATACCATCAGCAACTCAAGCTTTCGGTGAACAATCTTCGGGATGTCTACGTATACCGATTACCAACAATTGAAAGTCGACTATCGACTGGTTGGTAATGAATATGGCGCCGTACAACAAAAGAACGATTCCAATTATTACGAATCATTTTATTTTGACAAAAAAATGTGGAATATTCTTAAAATAAAATTTTAAAAATTGTATTTGTTTTTTAAATAAAATATCTCCAAATTCAGAATATCTCTCTTAATGCTGAAATAACAATGGTTGTTAACAATAGCTTAACGAACCCTTTCGTTTTGTTAAGATGAGAATATAGGTATACCTACCTTACCACTTGAATTGGTTTAAATGGAAGTATATTTTTTTTCTACGTCATTCTCAAGTTCTTTAAAAACTACATGGAATGATACAAATATTGTTAATATTCGAAAAGCATTATTCGTTAAAACAGTGCAAATAGTGTAGTATCCAAAAGAAAGCAATTTCTAAAAGTGGATTTATTCCAACCACAATCAGTAAAGAGGTAGACAAATTCAAGCCAGATCCACACAATTTTCCAGAAGATGTACCGAAGAATGTCCAAGTCACAACTTCCCGGGGAGATGTACGAAATCGCAGCCGTTCACTGTTCCAAGAGAGAGAAAGTCCGTAACCGTAGCGGTGTCGTCGCACTTGTTCACAATCCTCTTATCACTTCACAATGTAGACAGGCGCTTGACTGTCTCTCTGCTCGCCCGGCGCGGCTTTTATAGCCGGCTCGGGTTGCGGGTCCGCTGGCCAGCTGTCAGGTACGGGTGCGCCCGTCCGCTCCGGAGCCTACTCGAGCGTGACGGCTCCGCGGCGTCTGCTATCGCCGCCCTATCTTGCGTGGCGCCGGAACTAATTTCCGGCGGCACTTTTAAAGGCACGGAGTCGGCCACATCAATTAGGATTTCCCGTGCCGCAGAGCGCAAGGTCAGCTGACCTTTCTGACATCTTATAGTAATGCCAGTCGACGCACCTTGTCGGAAAACGAGGCAGTTCGCCAATTACAGGACTTCCTATGAACTTATTATATATTATAAATACTGACTCCGGCCGCGGAAGCCTACGCTCTTCCTAAGAACTTACTGGTAATGCTCATGACCTTGGATTTAGAGCTCCATAACTTCTGCGTGCTCATGGTAGGAGTGTTTGAAATCACATTGATTTCTGCGGAGATGTTTATCAAAATACCTTTATTAAATTTACATTTGGAAATCCTTTCGTATTCTAGAAATAATGAAAAAAACACGTATACACTGAGGAGAAATCACAGTACATGTATTTCCTTTTATTTAATTATTTTGTAACAATTCTGTTGCAAAGTTGCAAGTTGGGATAATTCAAAACAGGAGAAAAAATTAATGAAGGAATTCTTAATGAAGAAAACAAAACCAGTTGAGAAACTGAAAAAAAAGAACACCAGTATTCAAAATAACATGCTTATATTAAATGTTTTGAAAAATTGCAGCGCGCAAGAAATTCTGTATTTTCAGGTCAAGTGCTCTACGAGCTACCCATTGCTCGCAATGTACATTTGTACTCGTAAGCAGCGTGCAAGGTCAGCTGTCTGCTCGCTGTGGCATAGCGTTTACTAGTTCCAATTGCACTCTTTTTGGAAAATATAATTTTCAAATATTAATCATATTTATATAATTGCATTTCATTTTTAACGACGTTGAGAATGATGAGAAAAAATATATATTTCTATTTAAAAAGGCAAAGGCTCAATATTTCTAATAGTATATACGGCACAAACAAGAAAACGAAATATGGTGTTTGCCCCATTATCTTCAACAACATGGCGCAAATATCATTTCGATATCGCCAACCGTTTTCAAGATATTTGCTGTGGTTTACTTAGGTGGTCCATCCTGTAGGTAAAATTTAAAATGGAAAGAGAAAATTCCTGTACAAATTCCCTCACATGAGCTGCATGACAAGAGTGGTATTTAAAGCATTCTACCTGAAATACCTTGCATTGCCCCATCACTTTGTTTCGTTTCTACCTTCCAAAAAATAAAAATCATTATTTAATATTTAATCATTTAATAATACAAGAGCAAAATTCGAGATAGTCGTCTTATAAACAATAATCCAAGAGTCGTATGAAAATATCCTGGAACGTACGCCAACAGCGTGTTACTAGACATCAATGAACTGCACTAACATAATCTATACTAATAAAAGTTAATTCAACCACATATAGTATCGAAATCACAAGAAGTTGTGTATAAACGGAAACGAACTTTATACAGGCTCTTTTTCAGGATTGTCGCAGTGTCCTTGAAATGTTTGGTAAAGATTAGTACAACACAAATGAGGAAAATTAATAATTTAAATAATATGTAGGCAAATGCACCAAGATCTGCTTTTTTAGTCTGTCGCTAAGACCTGATTGATTCATAATATATTCAACCAATATTCGTCCAGTGGCGGAACGGCAGAACTAGTACCTTGTAACACGCTGTGCTCCGCTGCCTATAAGATGGTGTGGTAGCGTGAAGAAGCAACATAACTAGTTGTGCAACAAATATTTTGATTTTTGGTGAGTTCTCAGAAAGACTAAGTTCCTGATTCCCCAGGTGAAGAGACGACTGGATATGAGGACTCGGTGGTACCAGGCGGGCACGAGGAGAATAACGAAGAGAGCGTTTCTCTGATATAACAACAGAGTTCTTTATAAAACTAAAGTGATACAAAGTAATTGTATCGTTACATTAACTACTCTACATGTCTACTCTCCAGCTGAGCAATGCCACCTCTCTTGTGTGCTTGGTTACAGTGGAATATAAAACATTGCCTCCGAGGAGGGGAGCTTATGAACATAATTAGATGTTGAGAGAAGGGATGCTGGTGGAGAGAGCTTCCTGAAGTGGTGGGGGAAACTCCGTTGGCTATGGAAGATCTTACTTAGCATTTTATAATGTTATATTTAACTTATTCGTCGAAATGAGATCATCTCTGATGAGCTCGTGTCTACATCAGCGATAATTTCAGTTTGCCGTAATGGATCGTGTCTAAAAATTGCGTATGGGGGTTCTAGGGCTGTGATGGGCTGAAGAGCAGCTCCTAGTTGTTTCTGTAATTTCCAAATGTTTTTGCCTCCTAGTATTTGGTTCTCTTTAATGTAGCTATTCTTACATTGCTGTTTATGATATTTTCTGAACTTCACTTTTAGTGTTCTTCTTGCTTTAAAAAATTATCTTCGGAATCTCTTGTCCTCTAATAACATCTTTAAGCATGGCGTCGATTCCTGATTAGGGTACCTTTTAATGGAAGTCTACTGTTATTGTTAGATCCCTTCGGACTTGATATATACCCTTTGGATTTTTTGATGAATTATTTGATTTTGTCATTAACATACTTGATCGCTGTGTCACGTGTTGTTCACTTTCTAACTGCATAGTGGAGGGGACAGGAGATGAGGGCAATAATTGGAATTTTACAGAATTTATACTGAATTTTGAAAAAAAGATGATAAGAGTAATTTAAAATAGTAAGTCACAGAGCGGTAAGTTCTCGTAGTGACTGCGGAACTGAAGGATGCATGTCGTTGGTATGGATGAAGGAAGCTAAGGTGTGATGTTAGTATACATTGACAAATATGCTTCGGAGTTAGAGGTGAGGTTAAATAGAGATTGATGTTGGATTCTATGTAATTATAAAGAATATTTCCTGACGTATCATTGCCTCGTTCCACTATTTTGCTGTTAAAGTCTCCAGCTTTATAATATGGAATTTTCCCATTTGTAATAGTTTGGTCATATCACTTTCATTTCTACACTTGGTGGTTTGTATATGTGTTCGAACAAGCAACTCATTTATAAAATAAATTATATTTCTACACATCAATAAATTTTTACGTATCATTACGTCAGATTTTAGTACGAATCATTTGTGTGAAGTGTTTCATAACTACATGCGCAAGCAGCCTTGTGGTCGTGCAGATCAGTGCGAGAGAGAACGTTGTTGCAAGTACATTCGGGTTGTACAAGTTTGAGCTCAATCTTCACATCCGAATGTACGCAATTTACGCGCGTGAAAGTTATTCGAAATTAGTGCAATAGTTTAGTGTATTGTACGATGTGATAATTATCTTACTTTAATAATCAATTACAACACAATGGCATTCGCACTCCCGTGCCTTGCCACCTAGCGGCCATTTCATGCCCACTTCACGCTGTGTATCGCTGTGTGTTCAATACTCACGTGTACAAGATTGTCAATTTGCTCCTTGGATAGTTCAACGTGTTGACTAATCATTCTAATTCTAATTCAACGAACTAATCATTCTAAATACAATGGCCTGAACTGTAAGCTAATTACGTTGCACGTGAGTGTATGTACATGCGGCAGAACAGTTAGTTTATTGTCGCAGCAATTCATTTCATTTGTGCACATTGAACAATTTTTTTTCTGCATAATTTACAATCTGTTCCTATCGGAACAATAAGCAAATGGTGTCAACAGATACATTTCCGACGTGAACGTTTTATGACATTGAAAAATTTCATTTACAAAATCGGTATGGCAGATCTAAAATACTCTCTCTCCTCAGTCTATACACGTGCTCACTGTTATCTAGAAGGCTTGTTGAGAGGTGATTTGGGTGGTTGTACAATCTTCTCTGGTATGCTATGCTTTTCGTGGCGATTACTTCCTCCAGCGGGACGATGTCGAGGTCTCTGTATATCGTCTTGTTTGTCACGTACCATGGTGCGTTGCATAGTTTTCTTAGTGTTTTAGCTTCGAATCTTTTTAGAATTTCTAGATTCGATTTACTGGAATTATTTTATTTTATTTATTTTATTATTTTATTGTGGCACATTGCACAAAGCAGAAAGTGTTGATCTTCCTGCGTAAACAATGACTTGCGAGCAGTTATTCTAGGGAGAACATGTTTGTTTCATGTATCGCAAACACTCCAACGTATTCTGCCGTATTTCAGGCATGCCAACTTGCCTGCCTCGGCCCCTGGGATTAACAAGAACTCCCCACCTGCACGGAATTGGAGCGATATAGTCGCTGCATCAGCACGCACGGCCGTTCTTCCAGTCGTCTCACGTAACCTGTGTTTTCTACAGCACTGCGTACCCATTCTAGTGTAGATCCCTCACAGTTGCTTTTTTATTCATTTTGTTCATGACAAACATAGACTGTGTCGGTTCCATAACAATCACTGCATATCATTCCACAATTCAATTCCATTGTTTGGGTCAGTAGAATTCAATGAAGTATGCTTTCATGCAGCATATAAAATACATCCTTTAACTTGTTGTAACAATTTAGAGCTTCAATTACATGTATTAAATATATTGCATCTATTTCTAAGTGATGATGTTAAACTTCCAATTAATTAGTTTTTTAAACACATGTTCCACAAGTTTCCAATTGTGGTGGTGCTTTGTTCCAGAAGAATTTAGAGTTACGGAAGGATGACCGAGTAGGATATGCAACAGATCACATCTATCAATTCACAGTCCACCGCTCACATCACCTCCACCAATACTTATGAAAAGGTAATCGAGCCATGCGCTGTACCTAGTTCCACAACAGTGTCCTCGAAAGCCTCCAGTTGTGTGGAGTTTGTAATCTAGTAGCAAGGAGAGGTTTCTTATAGCTATTTCTGTGCAACTCCCGTGGGTAGGCCGGTCGTCTCGGTAAACATGAAAACTAGGCCACGTACATTATTAATTGGGTTTTCATATGGTCTCGTGTAGTGGTAAGATTTGTGGTGAGTAATCATTTATTTTCTGTATTAGTTCTGTTCATTTCTCTTGCGTATATCCTCCCATATTCCACATTACAACAGGAATTATTTTGATTTTTTTCTTCTAAGTATAAAGTCATTAGATTTTAAGATTTCATAGTATTCAAAAGCTGCATAATACATTTCAAATAAAAGTGAAAATATTTACCAGCTTCATAAATATGAAGTAATAAACGACAATTCAGTACCACAGAAAATGAAAGTT
The DNA here is from genome assembly GCA_017312745.1 of Gryllus bimaculatus. NCBI lineage: Eukaryota > Metazoa > Arthropoda > Insecta > Orthoptera > Gryllidae > Gryllus > Gryllus bimaculatus. The sequence goes on along the minus strand of BOPP01000221.1, from coordinate 737,176 downwards.
CGAAAGTAAAACTTAATGTCGTGGATCACCTTTGGTACAATTAATTATAGCAACCAAATTTTATGAAAAGATGGCTTTTATATTCCTAATTATTGCAGTAAGAATCAAAAGGAGTTGATCTAAACTATTAGGAATGTCCCACACATTACATTGCATAATGCAGAAATGAAAGTCTCTTACGATTATTAAATTAGTAGTTTACTGCATATTGGTGGCTTTTTACTATTTTTAATATTTGGTACTGTTGAAATTCGCTAAAGAATGGAGTATGTAGGTAATGCGTCAAAGGTATCCTCGATGTTGGGAAATTGAAACATTTCCTCTTTTAATATCCTTACGTATACTTTATAACAATGATCAGCCTGTCGACTGTTAATTACCAAACATTAAAGTGTCTTATTGTCAGTTGTAAGAAGATATTAAAATAGTATTTTTAAAAAAGGGAATTTGATGAACAAATCAAGAGAATCATATGAAAGACGGACAATTGCACAAAACCTGATAAACGTGAGCCGTTTTCTTCAATTTTTATCATCATTATTCCACCTTTTTGTTGAACGTGAACTAATATAATATATAGATTGGTGATGTGTATTTAAAAGTGGTGTTTTGAATGAGTAGAATATAATTGTGAACAATGCATTTAAAATGTAGAAAGATGAATTTAATTTCTCTTTCAGATGAAAAGGACTATGAGTTTCTTGAGCTGCCTTTCCGGTAACCTCAACGAAGCAACGAAACACATGCAGTATTTTGGCATTTATGTGATGACGGGATATATAAAATTACAAAGGATATAACATTATCATGGAACGTTAAAGAAAATAGTCAGGTATAATTTCGTCTTTTGTCACGATTAGATGACGAATGAAGGTTTTTAGTGGCAACATTAGTAATAAATTCACTATCATCAAAATTTTATTGGGTCAAGAACTATCATACAATATTGATGTTACAAAACATTTACCCTCCAACATTTCAGGTTAAAATTTTAACAAACATCAAAGCATTTTCCAATATATTCAAGAGTTGTACAGAAATAGAAGAGACATTCATTATCTTACAAAGGAATCATTTGACAAAATCAAATTCAAAAAACTATTGTGCAAATAAAGTTTAAAATATAAATAGAAACCAAGTACTGTGCATTTTCCCCTCTTTGTGAGCATTTAAATATTCTTAGTATTAGTATGCACATATCTCAGTCATTACTTGCATTTCATGTACTCATAACAGTCACAATGTAACTTGTCTTTAAAAGAATATACACGAAGGGAATTTTATAATTGTTAAAGTGTAATAACTATATTAAATGTTTAGTACTAGAATTTAATAAGGCTTAAATCATTTATTAATGTACTTCTGTTTCAGATTATTTTGTGGAGATCGAATAGCGATCTCACCAGAGATTTCTACAGAGTTTTTCGGGAGAAGGTTAATCATTATGTTGATGTCTAGCCTGTGCTAGAAAATGCAATTGCAGCGATTGCCCCCACTTCAGCGAACATCTCATGAATCATTACGCAAGTAGTGTGCAACTGAATCAGGGGTGTATCCACGAGGAATCTTCTCCAGAATATGATGCTACTTTTCAAAATGTAGTATTTTTAATATATATTTATATAAAAATTTATATTATATATTAATATGTTTGTAGGTACTGAGAAATAACTCGTTTCAAAAAATTGAAGAGCATCAATTCATAAAACGATTCGCGTGGATATGCTTCTGTACTGGCACAGAAAATACTGGAAATGGAATATAATTTTATTACAAACTTAATTCAAAGAATGTTTGTCATTTTTCCTTCCAGGATGTTCTTTTTACAGAGCCAGTCCAAACGTGCACGTTGAAGATTTAATATTTGTAGTGAAATCTCAAAAGACAGTAGTGCACCGCTTTTGAGATGATTTATAAATAATTGAAAAGAAAAATGCAATCAACACACCCATTAATTCATGTTTTTCTTTCGTGTCTCAGATGCTCTAGGAAGATGTCTTACCGATAGGAAATCCATTCTACAGGATCTTGTATGGATGATGGAAAAAATCAAGAAGTCTTCGACCTCACTCAATATCGAAAATGAGCGCACGATTCATCGAGTGAAAAACATCCGGGTTCCCCACAACACCAAAGTTAGTTGTTTACGGAAGCAGAATTTCGTTCGAAAGTACCCCACCCCCTGGAACTTCTCAACCAACGTCAGGCCAGCAGCTTCAAGCGAAATCCCATCAACGCGATTCTCCAACAAATACAGCTGTGCTCCCAAGAGGCATTACTGTCCCGTATGCCACAAGGGCTTCACGTGGCTGTGCTGCCTGAAGAGGCACATGAAAATTCACTCCAAGTTCGAAAAAATCTACCAGTGCGAGGAATGCGGTTACATGACCAGGAGGTTCAAGGATTTCAAAGCCCACCAGTACAAACATAGAACGGGGAACTACGACCCTATCCGGTATTACACCTGTCCGGTTTGCGACGAAACATTTAACTGGCTTTGCGACTTGAAGAGCCACATGCAAAAACACAATACTCACGTTAGTAAAAAGTCAAAAGAAGTGGATCAACCCGCTTTGACTCTACCCAGTTGTCTGGAGCGCATACGTACGCATTTCAAAAAAGGTCATTTCAAGTGCTTTCAGTGCAATAAAGAATTCCTGAATGGGAAACAGTTAATCCGGCACATAAACAGAGTCCATGGGTATCCTTCAAGCAAGTCTCGAAAGAAGGAATAAAGACAAACTCTTGACGACGAGAAGAGCTACATTGAGAGAGCTACAGAGCCTCCCCGAGTCTCTTCAGTATATTTGGTTCTGTTGAGATTATGTAAAGAATATCTGTAGCGGCTCTTGGAGGATATAAAGTAACCAGCTTTATTATTATGATTGCATTTTTACTTTTGCTTTCTCTACTATACTAGAGAGAGGAAAAATATTGTAAATAACTCAACAATATGACCTCGAATTTCTGATCGTATAATCCAAGTTAAAACGTTTTTGAGCTGGAACTTTGCATCCACGTCAGGTATGTTAGTGCTGTTCCAAAGATGGTTAAGATTGATGTAGGTGGCGCGGCATGCGAGCAACACGCGAAATTACGAACCCGAAAAATCTAGATATGCATGGATGTCGAAAGTAGCTTAATTGCTAACGCGTAACTGTGTCACATTAGAAACTTTTGAGCTGAAGATTGATAAATACGTCAGAAATAAGATCTAGTCCTGTTTTGGATATTGTTGAGGTATTTTAACTTTTGAGTGTATCGTGAACGTGGTCTAATTTGATCCACTTGCCACAGTAAGTATAGTAGCTAAAAGTAGATATTTGCATTCTACATATTACAATTCTTATTGGTAATTTTAAATTCTGAAATCTATTTTGTACAATCAAACTGTATTTCGTTTGCCTGTAGAAGAGCTCTTTTTTGGTTGAAGTTAGTTAAACAAACTTATTCTAAGCAAATATTGCCTTTAAGTTGGGATTACTTTGGTGTAGTTTGTTTCTCTTCATGTTAAGGCGTTTGTATTAAGAGGTTGGACTGAAGAAAAACGTCAGAAAATTATAGAAATTTATGAAGTAAATTAGATTAAAAATTAAAATAGAAAAACGTCTGAAATGAAAAATAACATTTAAAACATTGTCTGTTGATTGAAAGCAAGATTACATTTTTTGAACTTTTCACTTCAACTGGTATACATCTTACATTTTTTTCACAAGTAAAATATTAACAAGCTTTGAGGGCTCAATTATTTTCTTAATATCAATAATTTAAAACACGTACTTTTCCTTCGACAACATCCAAAACCTTTTAGAACATTGCATACGGAAAATAGTAGCTCGTCCTTTTTCTACAGATGCTACCAATCCTGAAAACTCTTACTATTCCAATTAACAATCACAAACTTGTTAGTTTCAAATTTGTCCTTTATTTCAATCGCCGAATTTCTTGGGCCTATATGCTCGCTAGAGTTACTTTGGCACAATGTATCATTTCCCTCATCATACTCATATGACCATTTCCCTCACTGATCAACAAAATCAAGGAGCGTCAGAGATACAAGTTGCAGCAATCACCTGGGAGACGTCTTAAGCAGTAAGTTAAGTGTGTGAAACAAATTCGATAAATAAGAGTTACTTCAATACGCATACGTTCGTTGAACGCCCCTTTTGCTAGTCGTGGCAGAAGTAAGAGTAGGTTTCAAGATTTTGTTCGGGCTTCTAAAAAGTGAAATCTGTACTTTGTTCACCCATGAAAATACGTTTTCTATAACTCGGGAACGAAAGTTTCTTGTTTTCAAATTTTCTAAACACGTTTTGTTTACTTTTATTCATCATTCAACTATTTATGGTTAAAGAATGGGGAAGAAATTTTGGAGCTCAAAAAACTTGAGCAGATTGTACTTTTCCTCTACACATCACATAGAGAGTTGACGAAAATTCTTTGACGAAAATAAATCAAATGAAGTAAAAAATAGAAAAAAGCTGTTTATTAATATCCTCTTTTGGTGGAACTACACATGGGGCGTGTGATCTTCACAGAACCGTCCTGGACCTTATCATTCGCGGGTGCACTTCTGGCACCGGAGGCAGTCGCGTCCTGCACAGGAGCGGGGCGCTCTCGGGCTTGATGAGCTGCCTGCACCTCGTCTCCTGCCTGTAGACGGTCCCCGACGAAGAGTCGGACCTGCTCATGCAACTCTCGCACGACGTTTCGCTCGAACTCTTCTTCGGGTTGTGGACTGTGTTCAGGTGCTTCACCAAGTCCTCCTTCGAGTCCAGCATGAGATCGCACTTGGGGCACTTGTACATCCGCTTCTGCGGGACGAAGCCTTTGAAGTGCTTGGAGAAGCCGTGCGGATGAGCCTGAATGAAGTCGGGCTTGTTCGAAGAAGGTCTTTTCGCAGTGTGAGAGTGCTGGTGAGACTGCCCACTTCTTCGCGAAGGTTGGGGATCGTCGTGGTCGCCTTTGCGGTACGACCTGTCCCAGTTGTGGGCGCGCTGGTGCATGGTAAACTCGCTGTACTTTCTGGTCCTGAAGCCGCAGTCCTTGCACATGTACACGGTGTCTCCCGAGTGGGTGCGCAGGTGCCGCTTGAGGTAGCAGAGCCACGGGAAGGACTTGTGGCACTGCGGGCACACGTAGACGGGGGCCGGCGGGGGGCCCGGGGGCGGGTGCTCGCGCCGCGGGGGTTTGGACGGCCGTTCGGGCTTGGGCTCCGCGGCCGGAGGGGGCGGCTTCGGGGCGGGCGCGCTGGACCCCACGTTGGGCGCCACGTTGGAACCCTTTGCAGACGCCGTGTTGCAGCCTTTGCTAGACGCCTGGATGTGCAGCTGGAGACACCGCTGCACCGACAGCAGTTGGTTGAGAATCACTTCCCCGGCGGCCACGCTCTCGGTCTCTAGGTGTCGCAAAGCCAAAGGAAAACGAGACATGAGCCACACATTCAGCTACACCGTATACGAATCAGTATATGATCACCATTAGAGGCAGGAAAACATGTTATATAACAAAAAACTAATTGTGCAATTTTTTCCTAGCCTAGAACTGTGATGGTCATATATTTTTTAAATTTAAGGAAAAATATGTTGATCACACATGTTTTTCAGTCTCTAATGAGGATACCAGTGCACAAAATATCTCGATCTAACAGTGAATCAGAGCTATGATTCACACACTGGATGAATCACCTACGATAAGTGCCAAAACACTTCAAGAGGTTCGCCTCGTTAGTAGAGTTTAAAAGAATCAGATGCACTGATTCGTTTGAAAATCTATACAGGTAATTACGGAGATTAAAGGTTTTTCATTTTACTACAGAATTTTCTTTATAATACAAAAGATGTCCCATTTTTGTAAAATATCCCGTTTAAGGTAGCATAACATTCATAGATATATTGTTCAATAATTTCTCTTGTAAAACGGGAATACATTGGAATACATTGTTCTCCGTAAACCATGCAATAGCCACCTTCGACGTGAAAAGACGCAGAAAACTTTTGCATTGAGATACATTCAATAAGATAGTAAGAAGTAATAATTATTCCTCATGATTTCCATCCATTGTTTGTTTCTGTTTTGAACTGTTTTATCACTTATTTTACTGTTCACAATTGCACGGATATCCTACATCACATGCCCTTTTGAATAAAATTTTATGAACCTCATAGCTTGAAAATTTGCTTTGAAATGTACATTGTGTTTCATCCAGTGTGTGCACAAACAGTTTAGGGTTGCTTGAAACCAACTACGAACTGCTACAAACGAGGGAAAGCTGTGAAGAGAGAATTAGTTTAAAATAACCGAAGAGCGCCCGCCGCGGAGACGCCCTCGAAGGCCTTAGAGAGTATGTGAGGGTAAAACTTCCGCATTGCTCTGGGACTGTTGGTTACTCTTCAACAATGCAGAAGAACAGCAATGCAAGACATTTCCCGAAACTCGGGAAATTCCGGGTTGTCAGTTGAGGAACCGGAAGGAGGAAGGTTCAGTCCTTGAGCCTAAGCAAAACGCAATCTCAGGAAAAATATGTAAAAAAATACACAACAGCCTCTAAGTTCTTTACTACATAGTATGGTTACTCTCACCGCATTACGCCTGGTTTCAAGAAATTTACATATGCATATCAGTTAATAAACTTGGTTTAGCTAGGCGATAATTTGAGGAATAATGTGATGACACTTATTACTCTTTTTGTTTGGATACTTAACGTAAGGTGCGAAAATGTCCGCTTACTGGCATATAAACTGCTGTATCTCCACATACTCGCTTGAAGGCATGTGTAGCCAGAGTCGTAGAGAATGCTTGATACATACTCATCAAAAAATGAGGAAGGGTGTCGAGTAGGTCGAAAGAGACTATCAGGAGCAATTATAAATTTTGGTCAGCTTCACTATATCAGACGGCATGTCATCTACAAACATTCGTAAATGTTTAACTCAACGTTATGGCCCTAAATTCCGCAATAGTAATGTCTTGGTGGAGATGTTTGCCAATTATAGGGTAATTGCGCAGAATAGCATAAGTATCGGGTGACCTTCAACTCTGCACACTTTTATTTTGAATGTGCATTCTTACTCCACTTGTTTCCAAATCTAGGAACAACCCTGTCACTTCTTGGACTTCTGAACGATCCCTTTTGTAGAAATATATCATTAATAGTAGTAGTAATAATTATAATAATAATAACAAATATAACAATAATATTGATTGAGGATCAGTGCCGCATTTTCACTACTGCAATGATTCAAATGTTCATCATATAGTATTAGGAATGTGATTGAGAAAAAATAGTAATAACATACAACTATACCCCTTAATAAAACTCATATTTTCCTCGTAACAAAAAACAAAACCGGAAGGAATATCCCTGATTCAGTGACTGATATTAATTTTGGAAACCTTTTTTAGAAAAGTTTTGTTTTTCTCCCTAAACATACATTAACAAACCTCAAACATTGATATGCCATCCTGAAAACATTCAGTCCCGTTCTTATGAATGGGAGACCACCTGATATTAATTGATAAGTAATTTTTTTAATATACAGTAAAATTATTTTTGTAAACATTGATAAAACAGGTGAGCAAAAATATGTAATTTTATCATTGTAAACGTCGCTACTTTCTAATTACAATTAGGTGTACTTATACTCACTGTATGTTTTATGCAAACATCCTTTTGTACTTACTTGTGATTCTTTGGTATTAATTTTATTGCGATTTTATTCCAGACCCGAAGTCTACGGAAGTTTATTTATTATTAAATGTGAATTACTCAACGTAAAACATAAACAAAGGGAATATCGGGGTTTCTAGTTCACGTTTAGTTGAATCGTTTAGTTCATTGAGTTACAGATTCGAGCAATTAGAGTACTGTTGTGTACGCTCGGCACATTTAGTAATGTAACATTTATGGAGCTAGAAAAACAGAGATACTTTGGAGTGTTGTTAGTAAAATACCTTTTACATCCACATAACGATTTATCGAGGATACCTTCATTTAGTAAATACTATTGTTCAAAGTTTTGAGAGATACGTATCACTGTCTTCACGACTGAAACACGATCATAATCGCATTTCTCTTCGTGTTTTCTCACAAATTCTAGTTCTTCTAGTCTTCTTCTTTTGATGTTCACTTTGATGATAGTAGACGATAAACCTAATAAACATTTAATCTTGAATCCAGAAAATTGCATACCAGTTTGCGTTAGAGCAAATACCAGTTCATCTAAAGCGAAAGGAATTCGCTGTACATTGCCATATAAAGTATTTGCTTCCTTTGAGAACACATATATTTGTTGGAACCCTTTGAATGCTCAGCAAAACAAACGCTCACCGACAACTCACGGTCATAAATGTTTACATTGCTACATATCAATACTACCAAAGTGACGTTATTTACATTTCAATGAACGCCTCTAAAGTTCTCGAAAACAACAACAAGAACAACAACAGAAACGCAATCCCAAAAGCGGAACGATTTTCTTGAACGATGGATTGACGATTTCGGGTGGAGTGGGGCTATTAGTTACAAAGTCGGCCACTAGAGTATTTTAGTTATTGCCAATGTATGTGAAATGAAAGTCAAAACTGCATCTTGTGCTTAACTTTTTCGGGAGTTTTAAGTGACTCCCTTGAAGGACCTGGACCTGACTCAGCCATTTCGTACGGTATTGACAATAAATGTGAACAGGGGTTCTGCACTATGAAAGCAACTGGCTTTGACTAGCTTCGCGCCAACGAAGTTTTAATGCTTGGAAGGTTGTCATCAGTGCCCGCTGCGAGCTTTTGCCTTCAACTGTTTATTGCACAAGGGAGGGAGATCATGGTCATCGTTGAAGAAAAGATGGGCGATTAATATCAGTGACAGCTTAGCATGTACGAGAGGAAGTGTGCACAATACCACCTAGATATGTAGAGTTAGGTGGCATTGGCAATCTGCATTCTTCCATGGCATTGGTGTAAGCGCTGGGTCTATGGGCCTAGTACACTGAATCTGCCGCAGCGTAGCGGTAGTCTCGCTTTGACACTGAACTCTGTAAAAACAAGACAACTCTTGTATTGGAAGCATGGTGGCGGTACGTACGAAACATATCGGTCGCACTTATCTTCAGCGCAACGAGCTAGAATATACTACATAGAGTGGCTCAAGCGCCTCCATCTTTGAAGCAAATTGAAGCGATGTTTTTTTGCAGTCAAAGCAACGCCCTCTGGAAAACTAAGAATCCTAGCATTAGTTTAGCGCAGGTTACGGACGCTGGTTATGGACGGTTACACTCAGGTTACGTCGCCACTCGTATGTTTTGCCTTCAAAAACCATGGCGGCCACTAGTTCGGCGAGCCTCCACCAAGAGCGCTGAAACTATAGGGACAGCCACTCTATGTAGTATATTCTAGTTCGTTGCTGCCGACGTTTTCCATGCATAACTTCACCAACAGAGTTAACTCCTCCTTCTGTATTCATATTGAGACCTATGAATTCGCAAAATGTAACTTAATAAATGATTGCTGAAAATTCAAAGTATTATTTACATTATTTTTAAGATTTTGTTACGAATACCCAATAAGAATAGTTAAATACGTAATTATTTTGTGTTGATTCAACAAGATTATATGAACTATCTAATACCTACTAAAGTTTATTAATATGACTGTCGAAACTTAGTCGATTACTCATTCCATATATTCTATTTGTAGTGACTGAAGTCTTAAAATGTAAAATTATAGCTTATGATGTTTTACGAATCCTATTCTATATTAATTCAGTAGTACAGATGAGTTTCCACTGCTCTCACGCGAACCCAATATTTATAAATAAGTCTAATGAAAGAGAATTCCACTAAGTCTTCAACTCAAAACAATGTGAAAGATTTGTTAAAAACACATTAAAATATTTATTTCAAAAGCAATCCGCGACACTCGGGCAGCAGAGTTAAAATCTATGTAGTTATATAACAAAATTGTAAAAACTTATGGCATTTCATACGTACCTCATCGGAATATCAGCATTCTTATATCCCATCACAAATGTATCGCATTTTAAAATGTCATAATAGTACAATGTGAATCACGAAGAAACATTTTTCACTCGCCTCTCGAACTATATTTTTGCACTTACACCACCATTCAGAAATATTTCGTTTTTAGATGACAAAGAAATGTCTACGCAAGTCTTGTTGCCACATGTCCAGGCAGGTATACAGCAGTGTGTTTTTGTGTCACGTGTTATAATCACACATATATACCAAATAACCATTAGCACTTGACCTCCATCTGGAAGGTCTCTCTCATATTGTTAAATAAACCAGTGCTGCTAAAATAGCACGTACTTTCTCGCCCGTATTTTCTCGCAAAATTACGCGAAAAGTACGCAAACAAAGATTCCGAGGTACTCTTTTTGTAACGGTACTTCCGGTCACTTATGTACCAAACATTTAGGGATTTATTAGAATGATCAAACTTTCTCTTCTACAAACTATGTGGTAGCCATGCTTGTTCGCAATTCAAAAATCTCGACCAAAACACCTCGCATAGAAATGCCGCGTAAGATGTTCTGTAAGGCGAGAAGAGTGTGACTAACCGTGTGACCATTCATCCTGTTGACCGGATTTTCATCTTCCCTTACACCTTCGAAATTCCTGTCCCGTCGCAAATATGCATATCAAATTAACACAGCGGCAGGTGGCTGTCAAACATTGTTCCTATTTCTGGTGGTGGACTCTACCACACAGAGATATGATGTTAAATCCACGGTAAGTCCAATGTCTCAGTTCTGGCGGTGATTTTTGGAATATAGTGCAGTACTTGATAGAATAGAGGTTTTCCATGAAAGTGTGTTTTTTTTTTGTTTTTAACCAAAGAAAACTTACTTTATGGATACGCCTCGTCGGTTAACATGCTGTTTACAACCGGAACACCGGTTATTTCGGCCCCTTGGAAGTTTTTAGTAATTGTGAGAGCGAGAGTTTCAGTTTTAAGGGCAAAAATGTACTTCGTACGTTTTGCTTCGGAGGGGAAGTAAAACCACCTGTCCCATGTTAGTAGATTAACTGCATGTGAAAGATCCTGAAGCGCAAATAAAGCTTCTGATCTAAATTCAAATGGCTTGTTTCGTCGCCTAAGAAATACCTTCTTTCTCCGCTAGTGGGTGAAAGGACAGTAGCGAAATTTGCGTGGTCAGACGAAAGAGCGGGCTTGATGACCCGAGTCTCGTAAAAGAAAGCATCAATTCAATTCAAATCGAAAACATACCCTAACTTCTCTCTACTAAAAGTATTATAAGACACCGCCTCCACACCGCACTCTTCAGGGGCGGCGCCATAGACAGTGCACCGCACCCAGGCCAATCTCCCTTCACCCTCCAAAACCCTCCAGCCCGTCCAAACACGGTAATCGTTTCGTGGCTTCCAAACTTCCTTGCACAGATACTCAAAAGTACTGAAATGTTAAATAATTTGTCACTCCACCACTTTTTTTAAATTTGTTAAGTTACTAATTATATTTTTAAAAGTACTTAGCCTAGTACTTATTAAATAGCCTGGTGACTAGCTCTTGGTCAGCGTGATCGCTTTCCAAGGTTTCCGCTATGCGGCCTCGGGTTCAATTCCCGGTGAGGCAAGATTATAGTGTGCGTTTTCCTTGCAATGTCCCAGTATATGTTGCTGTGTGACAATGAAAAATTCACTTCTCAGGTTGGGATGACCGCACTACGGCGTGGGGATGTCTACGTGCTAACCACGCGTAACCTCTTAACCCATGGCCGCGAAGTAGGGATGTCGCAGGTACGCCTAAACCCGTGCACGGACCGTCGCGCCAAGTACATATGGACTCTTAATCGTTTATTAGTGATCAATTTACGTTAATGTATTAATCTGTTCATATTTTTGCATCAAGAAACTGACGAGTCATCGAACGTTTCAATTTTAATGAATAATATTGTTAGCCTGTAATTATTTCATTTTAAATGCCAACGATAAATCACCTCTAAACCAAGTTTCAATTTTGCCTGATGATGCAAATATATGAGTGTCATTCTATCTATTCTCACAATGTGCATACCGACAAAATTTATCACCCTTTTCATCACTTTTTAGAACTCTATTAGGTCACGCGATAGCAAGATTCCAAGGATAAGGCTTACCACATTTATTTGCTTTTCCCGTTTTATGTCACGGAATAACTTGTTTGATAATCTTGGTATGTGAAGAACAGTTGTTCAAATATGCTAAACGGTTTTACTGTAATATTCGTGAACACTGATTTTGTAAAATGATAAGAGTATTATATAATACGTGTTATACGGAAGTATTTTGCTTACCGTTTAAGATTTCGAGTTATTTTGTTGAGCTGCAGTTTGGTTTCCGTTCTAATTATTATTATTATTATTATTATTATTATTATTATTATTATTATTATTATTATTAAACAAAGTTCATACGACGTTATTAATTATTTTCGTAGTTTCTTGCAGCCCACTGACTCACACCATTCTACATGCCTTACATGCATGGAACGCCATAATCTACAAGGCGGTGACCTGATTAAATAAGACATCAGCGCTCCTAACATGTGAAGTGAACAAGTAACACTAATATGTACATTCTGAGATTTTTACAGTAGAGTTGAAAACAAATAATTAGAAACATTATGTAGAAAACAGGTAACTTCTCATCGGTCACTGAATTTTTGTGTTGTACATGGGCGGAACGCCCATTTCGCTAACTAAGCATATGCCAGACTTCCCGATGAAATAGAGTATTTGATTCGGGCAACTTGGCACCAATACCTAAAAATGATAGTTTTGATATCAGTGAAGAATAGTAGTTCAAAATGAATACTTGTTTCCCAGCGGTTCTTGATTTCTGGTCGCCGTAACAACTGTCGCCGCATGTTTGAAGATGGAAATCCAGCCGAGGAGAACATTATGTAAAGATCAAGTAAAATGATTATGGGCCAGCAGTATGTGATGCAGAAATAAGGTACGTTGGCTGTGTGTTACATTTAATGGTTCTTGTCAATATCAGACATTTGGAGGGCATACAATATTTTAATAATAATATTATATATATATACATATATAATAAAACTTTTTAATATGAACATACGGTCATTAATTTTGTGCGAAAATTTATCTTGAAGATCATATTTTAACATTAAAAAAATACGTACAAAATCACTTCTCAGTTTTCTGATTGGTCCCAAAATGGCACATCCAATTAAATCCTAGTTAAAACTAAGGCAAAATCTTCTCCGGAGAACTAATGATCCATCTTCCTTCATGTATCTAGAACAAAATAATACGAGGCTCCCATCCAACCAACAAGTAAAGAGTCTTGGTGTACAACTCAACAGAAGACTCAATTGAAAACCAAATATCCTACACCGCAGAGCTCTTGCTACCCGTCGAACGCATCAGTTATAATCAAACCTCAAAAGATACCACCCTTCTGATTACATGTTGCATCAATTCATGATCCGATCAACTTTTCCTGTAATTCTCCTACATAAGCATCGCCTAGCAAATCAAATATTCTAAAAATGCAGATATTCCAAAACAAATGCCTTTAAGTTTCATTCCTCCAAGCACCATTACAAAAGTACCCTGGTATATAACAAATTCTCTGTCACTATTACTTCAGTAGATCCATACCGTCCATCTTATCTTCTTTTTATACGCTTTTATATCCCCAAATTCAACATATGCCTTTAACATTACATTTCAAAATATTGGCAGTCAAAATAGATATATGAATGGGTGAACACCTGAACGGTATAAGTGACATTCTGCAAATTCTGAGAAAAACGTGTTTATTTTAAGTTATATTTCAGTGACAATATATTTTCGTGATTTTAATGAACAATTGAAATGTCTTGCCTTTAACAAACATCTTGATGAAACAAAGCATCATGACTTTATAGTGATATTGACTTAAACATATTTCTCTGAACGAAGACTGGTCTAAGTCCTTTGGACCAGTCCTCGTTGGACCTCGGCCTACAAACCTGGAAACATCTAATTATGTGGAAACCGGCCGTGAAAGCCTACATTCTATGTTACATTTCTCTAAATTTATAAAATGTCACTTACACTGTTCTGGGTTTCACCCATTCCCATATACGGACGTTTTATCTTCTAACGGAGAAGAAACACTGCCACAATATAAAAGTAAAATAAAAGTTAGTAAGGCTTTCTAAAAAGTAGTGTATGACTCACGTGTCCGAGTAACGCAATCTTACTTGTATCCTACAAGGACACAATCATACTAGGATAATAAAATGTCACTTCTACTACCCACGACATAATTATAAATTATGCAACTAATTTATAACGATATGCTTTATTGCAAAAGTAGTTGTTTTGAAAACTCGCGACGTAAGGAGCGAGTCAAATTTGTATGAATGCAATAAAGCAAAATTATAAAAGGGTTGAATTGTCACTTTTTTGTAACAGCGTATACATTTATAAAAGAATCAAAACTAATTTTGGTAATAAATTTGGAAAGCAGTTTTGCAGTTGGCAGCACAAGAGAGCAGAGAGTTTTATTGCAGCAGAGAGTTTTATTGCGTCGCGCGGAGCGCCCGAACAGGGAGAACAAGCGTTTTGAAAGGGCAGTGAGGTCGATGAGGACGGATAAGGGTATACGGCGAGGTCGTGCAGGGAGGACGGGTTGGGACGTCGGGCGGGGAGGACGGGTTGTGGGGACGGGCAGTGAGGTCAGGCACTGAGGACGGGTTCTTGGGACGGGCAGAGAGGGCGGATGGATAGTAAGCATCGGTGGGAATGACGGGCGGGGAGGACATGTTGTGAGAACGGGCACTGAAGTCGGGTTGTGGCGAAAGGCAAAGAGGCTGGGTGGTAAGAATGGGCGAGCGAAAATGCCAGGTCGTGGGGACGGGCTGTGTGGACGGGTGGTGCTGAAGAGTGGGGAGAACAGGCGGAGAGGACAGGTGGAGAGGACGGACAGAGAGGACGAGCAGGGAGGGCGGGTGTGAAACAGCAGGAGACAGGAGGGAGGCGGGAGGGTAGAAGGAAGGGAAGGACGGAAGGATGGGCGGGAGGTCGGGAGGAGGAGCGGCGGGGAGACGGGTGGGAGACGAGCAGAGAGGACACGAGCGTGGAACGGACGGGAGGAATGAGCGGAGACGGCTGGGCGTGGAAGAACGGGCGGAAGACGGACCAGGAGAAACGCGGAGGCGGGTGGGGAGGTTCGACAGAGAATGGGTGGTTAAGAACGGACATCTCCGTCTCTAGTGTGAATCATAAAATACCCTTCAATGCCCATTTCTGCAACGAAACAGCCGCTTCTAACGCTGATGGCAAGGGTGTGAGAGTGACGTGGGTGGCGTGACGCGCAGGCGCGGCCTCGCGGCGCCATGTGCGTCGCCGGCGCGGGCCGGGCGTGGCCCAGGAGGCGGCGTGCGCGCGGGCGCCGGGCGCAGCGCCGAGGCCATCGACGCGGCCTTCCTCTCCAGGAGCGCGCCATGCGTCCATGGCCAAGGGCGTGCAGCTGGCCTCGACTCGCCGCCCCCGCAGCGCCCGCGGCGCCCGCGGCTGCCTCGGCGGCGCCGCGCACAGGTACGGGCCTCGCGGAGAGCTGCGCGCGATTCAAAGCGATTCCAAGCAACCACGTTCACAAGCAGTCGAGAAACGCTGGTCGCATTTCAAATTGGAGTGTGCCGTCATAACACCAATATAAGAACCACCGTTTTCGTGGCAAAACTAATGTATATTAATTACTACTGTGCCGGAAATGCATATTATACTCAGTAAAGCTTGAAACACCACAGAGTCTGTATCAAGGCAGGAATTTAATACGCTCTGTTTGTCCACGACGGAAAATATGCTGACAAACAAAGCACCTTTTTCAAAATGGTGCTGACATCATTTTCATTAAATTTTGAAATTGGAAAGGTTCAAATTTTTCCGTGTCTTCTGACAGTGTCTTCCGACAAGACAATTGTAGGAAGTTTTTTCAGTATTGAAAGCTGTTCTTCATAGTTGGCGGTTCAAAGAAGGCCATTCACAATTTTCCAAAAATACGAGCTCTGTTTGAGTAATTTTGAATGAAATATTCGAAATTTCTAGAAAAATATTTCTCAAAAATATTTCTCTCAATTTCTCTTTTTACTTTTTTATTTTCTTTGCTGAAATAAAGAAATGTGCCAAATTTTCATAGAAATGGCAAATTTTCATTGAAATCTCTGAATTTCCGAAAATAACAAAATGGTAACAATTCTAAGAAGTTTGTGATGTAGCATCACTAGCATATATTGTCGGTGGTTTATTGTTAAATACTTTTCGTAATACTATCTTATCAGCAAAAATCATATAAGCAAGAATTATCATTTCCTGAGAAGTGAACTGATACATATATCCAGTCGGATTTCTCTCCCTGTAATTCCCGGCAATTACTTTATAATCAATCTAGTAACTTTCTTTGATATTTTATGTATTTTTGTACTATGCAATTTGCCTTATTTACGTACTGAGGTCGACCCGTCGTGATAATTCTTTTAATGTTGTGGGTTAGAAAGGACTGTCTCTACAGGTTCTCGGTTCTGAATATTTACGCAATAATTTGACTCTCTTCTCTGTATTCAGGATTTGGGAATTTTTCTTACCGTACCCAACAATAACTATACTTGTTTCAGAAATCAAATGAACATTGTAATTCCTGTTCTTCAGATGATATAAGCAACACAATATAACCTTTCATATAACAATCCGAAAAATGATAATAATGAGACCTTTGTTGTTATTTAATATTTTCCCATTATACCCCCTTGCATGATTGGCCTTTACCCCTTTCTGATTGTTAGTAATCATAGAGAATTTTGATATTTATGTTGGTAATACTGGAAAAATGATCCAACAGCGCCATCTTTGGCGAGTGTCTTTTGTTCCGAGTTCAGATTGAGCTCAGTCGTCAAGTACATTTCAATGAAAAAACATCTAGCAATAAAGATCAAAATATTAAGCGAAAGGCAGTTTTGAATTTCATTTCTAGGCATCATCATTAACACTGATCTTAACTTAAAATTTACTAGTTTATTCCAAAACTTGGCCTTCGTACATTATTAAACATTTCTGTGCCCTAGTAAGAACCTCCGAGTTCGAGAACCTAGCGTTCTTGACCGTCTCGCGTCCATTTAAATTTCCATTTCGATGCAGTCCAATTCCAATCGTGATAGCTCCTTCTTTCCACTCACAGTTTTATGTCCCGTTCCACTTATGACATTTTACCAATTAATAATTTACACCTTGGATTTGTTTACGACATCGGAGAACCCTCCCTCAACAACTGATACTCACCGAGTCATATCACGTTCTGCAATCCAATTCCCACCACCTCCGAATACGTTCTTCTTTTTCTGGTCAGCACATCTCAAATTCTATTATGTAATGAACCATTACAATAATTTTTCTATTGTTCTTAACGGACGTCTGACAGTTAAAGAGTCGCCTGATGCCGGACGTTAAAAATGGCAATGCACAAAAGTAATGGATCACTTTTACAATTCTTTTTGGAAAAGTATTGGATTCTAATTCTTTTGTTCCTGAATCTATAGTTCATGGAATACAAGTTACAAGTTTCCAAACCATAATCAATGAAAAGTTTGTTATAAAACATACCAAGTCGCGACCCTCCTGGTTATGCCGCCGAATATATCTTCAACCAGCGCTGAACATTGTTGTCCAGATCGCGCGGCTGCGCTGCTCCGCGGCTGCTGGCGTCCTGCGACGGCGCAGGCTCCAGCCAGTCCATCCACCCGTGCGGCTCGCGCCCGTCCACGGCGTCCGGCGCCAAGCGCGCCCCCCGCGACCAGCCCTGCGGGCCCCCGCGCCCCGCTTGCCGCGACGCCTACGCCGCACGCAGGGCCGAGCTGGGCAACAGGCTCATGGCGGCCACGCAGGCGAGTCGCTCCCTCGCCCTCTCTCTCTCTCTCTCTTTCGTTCTCTCATTCTCTTTCTCACCCAATCTACCTCTTGCTTCCTCTCTCCCTCTCTCTACGTCTCGCTCCCCTCTCTCTCGCTACCTCTCACTCCCCTCCCTTCCGCTTCTCTTATTCTCACCCTCTCGCTTTTTTGCTATGTTTCTCTTTCTCACCCAATTTACCTCTCGCTTCCTCTCTCCCTCTCTATCTCTACGTATCGCTCCCATCTCTCTCTCTACCTATCGCTCCACTCCCTCTGTCTCTACCTCTCGCTCTTCCTTTATCTTTCTCCCTCTCGCTTTCCTTCTCTCATTCTGTTTCTCACCCAATCTACCTCTCATTTCCTCTCTCCCTCTCTCTCTCTCTCTACCTCTCACTCCCATCTCTCTCGCTACCTCTCGCTCCCCTCCCGCCCTTCCTCTATCTCTTTCCCACTGGCTTTACTTCTCTTATTCTCTCCGTCTCGCTTTCTTTCTCTGATTCCCTTTCTCACCCAATCTACCTCTCGCTTCCTCCCTCCGTCTCTTTCTCTAAGTCTCGCTCCCATCTCTCGGCGGCGATGGCGTATCGGGCTGCTATACCAAAGAGGGTGGGGTAAAACCCGATCCAAGCCGTGAATTTTCAAGGGCGACAAAATCCTTCGTACGCCTTCCTTCGGAGGGGAAGTTAAAGCCGGCTGTCCCATGTTCGTAGATTTACTTGCATGTTAAGACCCTCAAGCCTAAATGACGCCTCTGAGTTAAATTGAAATCGGCTGTTTCTCGCCCAAGAAATACCCCCTTTCTCTGCTAGTTGGTGAAGGTAGCGTAGCGAAATTTGCGTGGTCAGACGGAAGAGCAGGCCTAATGGCCTGAGTCTCGCCACGTAAACTAAGGCAATAATTCAATTCATTTCAATCTCTCTCTACCTCCCGCTCTCCTCCCTCTGAATCTATCTCTCGCTCTATCTCTATCTCTCTCTTTCTCGATTTTCTTCTCTCATTCTCTCCCTCTCGCTTTCCTTCTCTCATTCTCTCTCTCGCTTTCCCTCCGACTCGTTCTCCCTCCTTCCCTCAGTCTCCCACTCTCTCCGTCTCTCTCTCTCTCCCGCTCTCCATTCTCTCTCTCCCACTCTCTCTCTCTCTCTCTCTCTCTCTCGCAGCCGTTTTTTGGACGCGAATTCTAGCAGTCGGCTGCTCTGCTCGATATTTTCCCTGATTTCTCCTATAAGCAACAGGCAAATGGCGGAGCAGTAACCTAACAAAGGGACCACGGAAATTGTCCTACCTCTCCTTTGCCTTATCTTCTCCGCTTATACTACATGCTTCCGTTTAACACGTCACCACACGCTTTGGAAGACGAGTTGGGAGCGTGGAGCTTGTCCCGGCTGGGGAGGAATCGGGAAGGGAAATTCCCCGTAAAACGACGTGTGGGTGGGCGCTAGATATCACCTCCGCCCCCTCCCGGGATCACAAAAAAGAAAATTACTGCACCAAAGAGATTAATGGCAATGGTACGAGTAGTTGCGTGCCCAGAAACATCGTTCTCTCAGGGCTGTATTCATTAATAAGCAAAACACATATTCACTTAGGGGTCCCCGTTCAGGTGGGGCCCGCTCTCCCGAAATAAATGCAGTGAATGTTCCTCAAAAATTAAAGTTTGTTTCCTTAAACAAATTATTATCCAAATAGGAAGTCTAGTGGTTAAAAACGTTTATAATTAGTTAAGAAATAAGTAAAGTTTTAATTGTATTTATCAAAAATATTAATTTATTATTATTAGTCATGTGTAGTAAATCGGGAGGAATTCTTCGGAGAGGACCTAAAGCACCGTATTGTTCTTTAGGGCCCCGCCGTTACTAAACGCATTTTTTTATTTTTTGTGGCGGCGTGATCATTCAAATAAAGTGACGTTTGCCCCGCAGACCGGGCGCACGTCGGAGGTGCTTCGCCTGCTGCGCGCGGGCGCCGACCCCAACTACACGTACGCGCAGCGTTGGACGCCGCTGCAGCTGGCGGCGTGGATGGCGTTCCCGGACGTGGTGCTGGCGCTGCTGGAGGGCGGCGCCAACGTGCGCCAGCGCCAGCCCGAGGGCTTCTCCGCGCTGCACATGGCGTCGCGCAACGACGCCGCGGGCCGCTGCGTGGCGCTGCTGGCCGACGCCGGCGCCGACCTGGACGCGCGCGACGCCCGCGGCCGCACGCCGCTGCACTACGCCGCCGCCTACGGCAACACGCGCGCCGTTCGCGCGCTCCTGGCGGCCGGCGCCAGCCGCCACGTGCGCAACCTGGACGGCCTCACCGCCTTCCACGTGGCCGCCACCGACTACATCGCGCGCTTCGTGCGGCCCTAGAGAGGCGGCGGGCGAAGATAAGCGAGGACACAACGGATCATTCGGTCGTAAAGCTCGCAGAATACTGTGAGATCGAACGGTCGCATTAGGCCAGCCACAGGGCTCGCGGACGCCAGCCGGACGATAAGATAACTGAGGACACAAAGGTTCATTCCCCCGTAGAGAGAGTCCAAGAGAGCTTGCAGACGCCGGCTGGGAAACGAAAATCTGGAGGAAACACACCGTAGAGAACAAGAAAGGCACGGTGGGGTTAGAGGATGCAATGGCGACGGTCGTTCATGGTGGCCAAGATTGCTGAAGAAAGACAATCGGGGTCCTCCCGGGTAACCACACAGCCGCAGTGATTCATTGCATGCAGAAGGTAGTGAGGTTGTGAGGATGCAAGTGTCGCTCTCGTTAAGCAATATGGCTTCCGAGGTTTGGAAGGATGTGAAGAAAACCAAGGTCACGCCCACATTCGGCCTGATGGATGCAGATGGCATTGCATTCGTTGTTGTTACAGAAGGCAGTGAGGACGCGGTGTTTATAGAGACCGTACAGAGTGGAGAAGACACCGAGGCTGAAGAAGATGCGGCGGCAACAGTCGCTCAGAGTAATCCCGGAACCTTTGCTGACGGCAGCAGGAACCTCAAGAACGTCGATGGGATTACCACCTTCCATGCTGCTACCACCCTCTTTATCGCGCGATTCATGCGGACGTCAAGGATAAAAGGAAAACGGTCGTTTTCTTGAAGCAAAACGCCGTCGTAGAAGTCACGGCCGACCACATGGCTGCCTTCGACTTCATGACGGGGTTCATCTGTCCGCACACACTGCGACGGTAACGGTCGCTTAGGGCCGTTTTTGTGCATCTGCCAAGTCAAGAACCAATACTTTCTACTATATGCAAGCATAGCGGCTTGCGGGTACAGCCCGAGAAGTCAAGAACAAATATGGATACTCGGAGTACCAACCGACCACATCTCTCTAAACTGCTGTCAACATCGAAACATTCCACAACTATTTTCGAAACAAACACGATTGAGAAGTAACTTGGGAAGAGTAACTAAGCCTATCATTGTCACACTGTTTGGAAATGGTTTTGGAAATGCTTGTTTCGATTACATGTTAAGGCTTTTCTGAAGCAGGACTGTCTTGACATCCAGCTGCGTCTGGAACAGGTTATAAAGAGGGAGGCTGGTCACGGCGTGCATTCTTTCAACTGCACGCATCCTCGGAGGAATGAAAGTCTAACGGTCGCTCACGGCAAAGCAAGGCAACTTCCGAACCCCAGATGACAAAACAATATCAAAGGCAGTTTCATGGTCTAACCAGTGGCGACATTGTTGGATTCCACCCAAGAGGATGAAGTAGAATGCTGAGAACTCATGGCCTACCACATGATCATCACATTGCTCACATTACTCGCTCGTGGAACGCCACTAATTAACTCGCGGTCGCCTACGTGGTCAGTGTAAATACTCCTACTTCTCCATCGCATGTAATACACAAGGCTTGAAGGTGTTAGATGATGCGATTAACCACTCACTCACGGAAGCACGTGAGCCTGCAGGCACGTGAGCCAAGAACAACGTCGGGAGTACGGTTTTGCAAGTGGAATAAATAAGAATTACTTTATTTTTCTGTCGTAGAGGCAAAACACAATGATTACATCACGATCTACCGGGTGATCGCTACATTGCTTTCTTTTTCAAACCTAAATTACACAAAGACCATGCCCGATTCACCACCTACATCGAAGAGTATTAGTATCTTTATTAGGCTTCGGATAAGGCAAAATGCGTCAGTAGGCTTACAGACTACCTTGGCCGTTAGCCACTACATTGCACTTTTCTCGACCTTACAGAAAGTAAAATGCAACGACTGTCTTTCAGAATATTGCGCACTCTACATGGCTTCTGTTCTTCGGTAGCAAATGAGGCAAATGCAACGTCCAACTCACGACCTACCTCATGGACAATACATTTGTCACTTTATTCAGCATTAGATGAGGGACATTGTTTTACTGGCTTACAAATAACTTTGGGGTCACCGTTCGCTACTGCGTTTTGACATTTTTTACGATCTCATATGTTATATTTATGACAGTCTCATGGTTGCATGAAATTGCAGGCGGAGTAATCTCGTGGTACGCTCTCGTCCTGAAGGCTAAACGACATCGACGTTACGACTTGGCGTTGGATGAATGTGATCTGCATGGTCTTGAATTAATAATTCGCATTTCACTAATTTCAAAAACATCATTTGCATTTTGTTCCATATTATTGTATATAATTGATAAATAAATTTAAAAAAAACAATATTTAATACAGATGTTTACAATGATAATTATTTCATGCGCCCAACAGGTATCTCTGATGGTTTATTTTATGATGATCAAAAACTCAAAATGGACAAATTGCCCCTAAACGGTTCAGCAATTTAGAGCACTGAAGCACTGAGTTATCTGCACTTACAATTTAATTCAGGGGATAATCTCTGCTTAATCGAGGTATGAAGACGAGTATGCCAGATTTATTGAGGGCATGCTAGTAATAGTTCCTGTATGCCTCTGCTTATTGCTAACTGCTTTTGCTGCCTTAAAATGAAGTTCATTTGTCAGCCACTTCTAAAAGTGGTCTGTCTTGTTCGCAGCGTCGAAGTAACATTTACAATTTCAGGTGCGTTGTCATTTTGCGAAGTCACGACTTAAAGCCGACTTCTTACAGTATCGCTCATAGCCACAGGAAAGTTTACTTTCGACGATTTGGAAACATACACTACTTCACACCTAGTTTGTAAATAGTTTAGGCATAATTAAAAAAGGCAACTTAACGAAAAATTTCATGACTGAACTTCTTACTTTTCTTGAAGAGATTGAAGAATCAGAAGATAAAAACAGATAAAATAATCCTAGTTTGAAAAAATGGCGGTAAATGTGAGGTAAGGTAAATAAGCACGTGTCATGAAAGCGACGTTAAGCCATCAAATGACTTGTGTAAAGACTACTCACTACGATCCTCCACCATTGCTTGGCCTAATACTTTCAGAACAATTCTATCAGCAGTCCTCACGATCAGTATCAAATGTTAGACCGTGCGTAGAATTAGTTTTTATTTATTTACTTACTCCTTTACATATAGTCAAACATACTACCAACGCTATGTGACTTACAATGGAAGTACAATCTGGGTACATTTTCTTGATCTCCAGAATCTCCATCCCTTTCTTTACACGACTGAGTTCGAATATAAAAGTAGCACCTAATGTTCACAGCTAACAATAAAAGGTCTCTCTAGTGTAATGGAAGCTATTTGCGTCTACAAAAAATTGCTTTGGTGGTTGCGTTGGCGAAACACTTAAAGCCCACTCTCTTCTCGCATGTGTAGAAATCAGATCTCAAGAGAATATGCGCTGTATCAACGTTATTCTGAATAAGCTAATTGAGCGATCATTCTTGAATTGGCTTGAATAATAGGAAATTGGACGATATACTTGATCGAAATAGAGGTCATCGACTTACAAGGTTCTCTGGAAAAAGGACTCTTGACATCAGGTGCTAGAAATAACAAATTATACTTCATTTGAGGTTATATTTATTAACAAAAATCACTAGTTATGACATTTCTTCATTCTTACAAATATGGATTAAAAGGAAATTTCACCTTTGAAATTTAAAAGTAAATCTTGATTTTTGCACATCTCTAATACTAATATAGTGGTGAAACAAGAATAATGGTTTTGTTCAATTAATTTTGAAAACAATATGATTGGATAATGAGGATATGAACAAGTACACGTCCAGAGAATCGGATGTGAAAAAGGTAAAACATATTATTCTTAAGAAAATCTCAAACACCATATAAGATGGAATAAATGCCTACCAAAACTCATGCATCAGCAAATTCCTTGAGTTCTTTTTCATTGAATATTCATGCATATTAGACTTGGATGATAAAATTTTAAAGAAAAGATGTGTCACTAATACATATACAAAAGAAGATCGTAAAATAGAAGACACTCGCTAAAGGGATAACAAACACAAGAATAATGATATTTCAGTAAATACTCAATATTTGAATAAATATCAAAATTAAATAAATTATACATGTTAAATGTAGCTTTACCGATATAATAGAATGAAGAATTGAAAATTTGAGATGATCTAGCTCATGAATATACAATAACGGATTTGGCCGATCAAATTTACTGTTTACAGCAAAGGTAATCTTCAAATTTTACATACTATGCAACTATCCGCAGCGTTGTAGATATATTGCGTAGTAGTTTGAAGCGAAATACACGCCCTCAACAACAAGCGAATGACGCGACACTTGTCCGAGCCTGCAGTACGTTAAGCAGGAACATTTTAAATTAATACAGAGCGAGCAAGTACAAGTTATCTAACTGCAATTGAATTAAATAAAAGCATTTTAAGTTTATATTGTGATATAATATCTTTTTAGTTAGAATTATTAATCAATGGTCAGCTGATCGAAATCTTATCCATTCCAAGTTATATTCTCCTAAAGATTGGCCTGAAAGCGGTACCTACGCAATATTTTTATAGAATCGCTAATTTTTATTAGAATCAGTAGCAATCTGTGCACCGATCCACGAGGTTATTAGTTTCCCTATTACAATTGCACTGTTTGTAGTTATCATAAAATATAAAATGTAATTTTTGTTTTAAAGGATGAGTTTTCCAAATTTTGTATTTTCTGTTCCATTACTATTCGATGGTTTACAGAAATAGTCAATTGTCAAATAAATATGTTGCGCATTTTAGGAAACTAATAATTTATTTTAGGATAAGAGTGTGGAAACTAATATTTCTTCAAAATGTGTGATTCTAGATGAAACATATTTCAGTTATTAAAGAGTTAATTGCAAACCAGGAAGCGTCATGTGAAATTTGTAAGCGTGCCAAACAGATAGTAAGTGGTTTCTACAATGCGACCAAACTATAAAAATAATAGGCACTAATAGTAAATATAAAATAATAATAAATATATAATATAAATAATAATTAAATAAATAGGCTGTAATAGATATAACTTTAAATTAACTTTCCCCATAGCACGTCACACACACTTTTTAACTGTTTTTGACGTAAATCAATAAATCAATAATATTATAAATTTCAAAATGCACACAATGATGTACAATAGTCTATGAATTTTACACACATGGTTATTCCTTTTATTATGAAACCGATAATTTCTTCACATTTTGAATTTGAAAACTACAAAAGTGAGTTCTTCAGAAGATAAAATTCACACAGGAGAAAAATGAGCATCAGTGAGGTTAGTAATTCCAATGACAAGAAGTTAAAAGAAACACTCTTAACATCTAGTTTCTTCACTACAAAGGGAAAAGGAAAGTTAGCTACGAGCCTTGAAGGGAAACGTTGCCAACTGTATAAAATTGTAATCTGCAACCCAACTTTGAGAATTACAAAATTGTGAAACTGGATCACTATTGCTTATGTTTTGTATTTTCAAAAGTATTTTAAAATAGTATTTTGTAACTAAAATTAATTTAAGGAAGTATCGTGAATTTGTTATCTAAAATACTTTCTACGAAGTATTGTGTATTTTTTATCTGAAATACTTTTTTTCAATTATTTTGCTAACTGTACATTATTCTGTACTGAGTTACGAAGTAAATAAAGAAAGAAAATATTTTTTGTAAATATTGTAGTGTAATATGTTATATTCAAGTGAATATAAATTAATTTCATTTGAAAAATTAGTTTCAAATTCAATAGCACCCCGAGTCTCCTAATACTTAGAAGCGTTATGTGCAATGAGATAGTCAGTTCTCATTGAACTTCGTAATGCAATTTGCAAGTAGATGCATAAATATCCTTTCCTGAAAGATTTTCAAGGTCATCCTTACTGGTCGCTTTTGAAGGACAAAATTAAAAATATTGGCAAAAGGTTTAATAAACGTAATTGTATCCATGAATGGATAATTAGTGTATTGGTTCCTTCACACTGTTCTTAATCAATTAATTAACAAAATAATATTATTTGACGCTCAGTGTTCTTTTCTTGCCGGAACGACATTCGCAGACACATTGCAAACAATAACTAGGAAGGCTGGTGAAATGTGGGAGGTGCTCATGCACATTAAATGATTAAGAATTTGGCCTACAGCTTCATTTGCTGACACGACTGCAAATTTTGCCAGCACGCGGCATCAAAGGAACTTTAAGGCTTTCTAGAGAAGCTTTAGCAAATTACTAGTCTAAAAATAAAATATCCTTCCGCAAATAATAATGCATTATCCAGCCGTGGAAAGTAACCTTTGGGGAAATTTTCGAATATAGTGTACGAAATAAAGCGTAACTCGCAATCCAGCCAGAATTAGCTCATAGCCAGTTTTTTTGTAAACGGAAAATATGTGACCTACGAATAACATTTCATTGCACTCAATGAAGTAATTGGTTTGTGAGAAACCTTATTCCGAATACTTTGGCTGAGAATATAATACGCACAATTTCAAATTTCAATAAATTATTTTTTCGCAGTATCGAACCAGTTTATAACTTTAATATAATACTTTAATACAATGATAATAAATCTGTTATGTAACGTAATACGCTTTAGAGTAAACGTGTGTCAAGCAAACGATAAACAAAATACATTTTGCTGTAATGTACTTGAAAATTATTTAGGTTTTTTGCACAAAACGTCAATATAGATTGTTTATAAATGTTGGTCAGAACTAAAATTACTTTCGAGCATTGAATATATCATAAAATTACTCGTATAAGGGAGATAACAAAAGCAGGGCCTTGGGATACATAAAACAATAGCTTTTTAAGCCTATAACTTTAAAAGGATTAATTTTACAACAAAAACCTCACAATAACATTTTTCTATGAAATTTTGCCTACTTTAATTTGAAGGGGGGTATAATTAGTTTAAGCTTAGTTCCCCGGACATGCCCTCCGTAATTGTTTGCTCTATGGTTTCCAGAGAATCGATTTCTGCAGCGTATCGATCGCCATGGCTGACGCACGCGGTGACGGCGGCGGCGGTGACGGGGGGGCGACTGGTGACTCGGCGCCGATGCGGAGCTCTGTTCGCGCGATGTCGCAGTTCATGGAGGAAATGCGCGACTCGGTCCTGTCCGTGGACGAAAAGATGGAGAAAACGGACAAGGCGGTGGCGTTGGTGGCGGAGTGTCTGAAGGAGCAGAGCAAGAAGATGCAGAAGGTGGAGGAGCGGATGATGGCGGTGGAGATGCGAATAGAAGCGTGCGCGGAACAAAGAAGGGAACGAAGGAAAGAAGGAAGGAAAGACACGTCGGGAGTTCGCAGGCAACGGGCGGTGCGGAGAGCGCAGAGGACAGAGGCCGGCGTGCAAGTGTTGATAAAGCCACGCACGCCTCTCAAGGCCATTTCGAAAGTGACGCTCAAGAATCGTCGATCAGAGCAGGTTCATTGTTCCCAAGTTCTAGACGAACCTACAAAACTTTCACCATCTTCTGAGGTTCCCATTCAGCCTGATTCGCAACTTCTCATTCAGCAGACATATCAACATCCAGCTCAGCATTCGTCTCAATTATCTGCTCAACATTCGTCTCAACACCCTGCTCAACCGGCGTCTCAAATTTCTGCACAATATGCGCTTGAACGTCCTACTCAACCTGTGCCTCAGCTTCCTGCTAAACAAGTAATTCAACCTCCTACTCAACATGCACCTTCACTGCCTGCTGAACTCACTCCTCAACATGCTTCTCAACAACATTCATCACAATCAACTACTACTGGAAAACTGTCGATTAATTTTGTCACTCAAGATTCTTCTCAAGCCCCTTTTCAACATTACACTCAACCACCCTCTCATCGTGGTTCTCCACTCACGGCTCAACATACTTCTCAACCTTCTACCCGACATTCGACTCAACCGATTGTTCAGATCATAAAACTCCCTTCGCAGAATGTATCTCCTTCTTTTGGTCAGCATTCGTCTCAACTCACTGCTCAACATTTCCCTCAGTTTCCTGTTCATCATTCAGCACCTTCTTCGGCCTCATTACCAGCAAGTCCCACTTCTTCGAAACTGATGACGTATCCTTCTTGTACCTCGAGTACTGCTCCGTCTGAACCATCTAATTCAATGCTCTCGCAAGACGATGCGGGGAAGACGTCGGATGGAACGTGTACACCGGTCGCGAAAATACCTTCGGTTGCGCCCTCCCTGTGCGTGTCAACATCCCTCCAGGAGTTGCACACTCTGATTGAATCGTTGTCCATCGGCAGCGCGTCGGCCAGTCCCTCCAGATGTCGGATGTCCCGTGCTTCAAGCGCAGCGGACGCCCAGGAGACGCCGAATGTCGACCACTGGTCGCCGAACACGGATCCTAACCGTCCTTTGTTCCCTCGAGAAGTCTTTCCTTCCTCCTCCGCCGCCGCCCCGCTCTCGCTGCCCTCCGGTTCAACGCCGACTCCCCACCGCCCTTCCGTCCCGCTCACCAGCTCGGCGGCCACCTCGCGCCTGAGGGACGTTATGAAGATACTGTCGAACATGTGTCGTTCCAAAGTGGCCCAGCGCGACGCAACGTCTTCTACCGAATGCCAGGAGGCTGCTGGACATTCGATTCTGAATAACTCAGCCGAACCGCCTTGGCAAGCTGAGCACTCTCAACGGATTGAAACGGATTCAACTGAAACGCGACGGAGGTCATTTCGTTCAGCGGAAGTTCAGTGTGACATATATTCCTTGCCAATGTGTGGAAAAGATTCTACGCGTCGTAATGCAAAGTGCTCAGCTGACCAGTCCCACCATTCTCAAAGCTACTCTCCTGAAGAGTCCAGCTCTAGTCTAACTGACGATACGGAGAATGGTAGCTCATTCGCAGATGCTGACGAGTCTACAAGTACCACTTCCATTTCTGATGAGATTCCTTCTCCTCCTCCTCTGAGTATTACATCTAACCACAAAACGTATCCTCAAACTGATTCTGACCTTAAAAAATTCACCACTCACACGAAAGCTAAGAAAGTATCCTCAAGAGACTGCGCTGCTGGGGATAAGGGCAATCTGAAGTCTTCTGATCCAATGGTGACAAGTTTGGTAGCTTTGGAAGCAGAAGTCACAACTTTTTTGTCCAATCTGTCCCATGAACCAGCTTCACACTTCACTCCAACTAACTACTTAAATGAGAGCGAACGTGTGGACTCATCAACGTGGGACACTTCCTCCTCGAGTAGTTTGTCTCCATTATCATCCACACATTGTGTTGTTTGTGACACAGCAGTCTCTAAAGCTTCGGGTCAGCCCTGCAATGTTCAAGATGCATCTCCACAGAAGGCAACAAAAGGTGAACAAGTAAAAAAAAAATTCGATAACATTTCTCCAGAGCCATTTGACTCAAAGACACAGCCGGTTGCCGAAATTTCCATCAGCCCTCCCGCCATCTCTCAAGAATCCTCTTCCTCATCTAAGGAATGCTCTCTTGCGCCTTGCCTCGACGGTAGTAGAGCTAAATTGAAAGCCGCCAGAAGGCAGAAAACCAAGGCACCATCGAACTGTTCAACCTCATCCTTGTCGTGCTCTACACACCCGCCGTCAGCGACCGTTCCTCAGTCTCCTGTTTCCCTTGATCCTCTTCAAGTTGCTGGTGAACCGGTCCAAAGTAGTACATTATATTCTCCTCCCTCACAACTTTCTTCTTCCACCCCTTCCAGACGTGTGTTGAAAGCTGTAAGGAAAGCTATAAAAGTTCGAAATGTGTACCCATCTTGTCCCGCTTCATTCTCTATTGATGTAAACCCAAAGTCAATGGTTTCATCCTCTTCTCCGTACACTGATTCAACTAACAGCGTATATGATACGGCATCCGATTTCATTAGTTCAGATCCAGATATAGTTCCCATCCTGTCTCCTCCTGGAAATAAAGAAAGATTGAATTTTAAATCAAATGATAAGTTCCCCGCTTGTGCTTCTACACATGCCCAAGACCAGGCATTTCCTTCTCCTCCAGTAGTTTTGTCTTCTAAAGTTACATGCTCTTTTCCCTCGCAGCCCCATCCGCACCCTGATCTCGATAACAGACTACAGAAAATATCTGATGATAGGTCGAAAGATAGCTTTTCTCAACTTTCCTATCTTTACACTTCCTCCTCTGACGAGCCGCCTTTTTCTTTATTATCTATTAGAGATGCAGCCGGATGTCAAGACAATCCATCCTCAGAAAACTCTCAACCCGCAATCGAGACAAACATTTCCAAGACTATTTCCAAACAGTGTGACAGTGATAGGCTTAGTTACTCTTCCCAAGTTACTTCCCCATCCTGTTCGTTTCGGAATGTTTGGCCCTCAACTTCAGCCGTCCAATTCCCTTCTGCGGTTGAACTTTCTATTAACACACGAACAGTTAACGATATTTTGGAAAAAACGCAAGACGATGAAAACAGGATTTCGCAGGCAACCAATAAAGTTTCTTTAGCAACATACCCTTTAGCTTTAACAATGTTTAGGAAGGATCATGATAACGTAGTGCATCATTCCAATTCCCCTTGCCACTTATCTTCATCCTCAACCCCTTCTCCCAATGTACCATGTACTCCTTTCAAACTGTCGACGTGTTTTCCTAGCGTTTCACTTTCAAATCGGCAATCATCCGAAAAGCTAATTTTCCAAGCGCGAGAACGAGGAGAAATTTCACATTTACGAAATGCCCTCTCGTCAAACATTTCTACGCCCCAAGAGAAGAAACCTGCTGTTCGTGACACAGACTACAAAATAGTTACTTACAACTCAGTGGGATGTTCGGTAACACCATCTTCGTTTGCAAGCATGTGTTCGCTGATAGAGACGGACA
The DNA here is from genome assembly GCA_017312745.1 of Gryllus bimaculatus. Classification (NCBI taxonomy): domain Eukaryota; kingdom Metazoa; phylum Arthropoda; class Insecta; order Orthoptera; family Gryllidae; genus Gryllus; species Gryllus bimaculatus. The sequence continues at coordinate 706,099 of BOPP01000221.1, read as the reverse complement.
CGCCGCTTAACAAACAACATGAACAAAAGAAAGGAGATAAAGAAACTTCCCCCACACGCATGTCTGTTTCGTCATACGAGGCTCAGATTCACAATGAACCATGCTCCTCCGTAACTATCAGATTCCGTTCAACTTGTACATCAAATCAAACATCAACGGCCAAAGGCGAGGCGATTGAGAATCAAAAAGACTGCCTCGAAATAGATGAGGACGAACCTACACGGCTTCAGGAAGGATCGTGTTTTGACTTTCCTACTTTCTCGTTCTCTTCAGAGGCGGGTCCTTGGACAGCACCACATGTCTGCGGTTCCCTCGCGCTCCCTCTCACCGTAACACCACCCAACACGCCCGCAACGAACTCGGCGTGCATTGAAACGCTCACCACAGACACATCTCCACAGCTGAAAGTCCAAGAAACCAAAAGCACCGCTTCCATCAGCACGTCGCCATCTCATTCCTCCACGTCGACGTCCATCACTTCCCTGTCCGTCCCCATTGAGCAGCCACCACCCTCCAGAAGTCCTCCCCAAACCAACCCCACCCCTTCGGTCGTTCGGCGCACATCTGGGCGATCAAAAGGCACGTCACTAGGGCGGAAACCCATCTCTCGGCTGGACGCGAGCGTCGTGCGCAGACTTTACTCGATCCGAAGGAAGAAAGCGGACGCCGCCGCCGGGTCGCGTTCAGCGTCATCGTCGTCGGCGAGGTCTTCCGGCAGGCAGCCAGCCGCCTCGAGGAAAGTGTGCGTGGCGACCAACACGCGTAGCAGATACCGACCGCCGTTCAACACCAATTTCATCAACGAGACGCGCAGGACGAAGCCCAAACACCCCCGCAAGGTGACGAATTGCTCTCCGCCTCCACGGCTGCCGGTGGCGCCCGCGCAGCCAGCGGCGGCCGGGACGTGCGCCGCCAGCACGCAGACGCCCGTGGCCGACCTGCTGGGCATCCGCCTGCTGCAAGCGGCGCACGAGGGCCGGCGGGGCGAGGCGGCGCGGCTGGTGCGCGCGGGCGCCGACGTCAACTACCGCAACCCGTGTCGGTGGACGCCGCTGCACCGCGCCGCCCGCGGCGGCCACGCCCACCTCGCGGCGCTGCTGGTGCGGCTGGGCGCCGACGTGGACGCCGCCACCTCGCACGGCTACACGCCGCTGCACATGGCGGCGTACAACGACCGCAGCGGCGTGTGCGCGGCCGTGCTGGCGCGGGCCGGCGCGCTCGTCGACGTGTGGAACAAGTTCGGGCAGACGCCGTTGCACTGCGCGGCCGAGGCCGGCAACGAGACGGCCCTCAGGGTGCTGGTGGCGTTCGGCGCCAGCAAGTGCGTCAAGAACATGGACGGGAAGACGCCGCGCGACGTGGCCGCCAACGACGCCGTCAAGTACATCCTGCGCGCGCGAGCTCGCAGGCGCCGCCGCCGCCACCAGCGACGCCGGCCCCACGGCTCCAGGGCGAAGGCCCGACGCCAGTGGTGAAGCCCGACGCCAGAGGTGAGGTCCGTCGCCAATGTTGAAGACTGACGCCAATGTTGAAGTCAGACGCCAGTGGTGAAGCGTGACTCCAGTGATGAAAATCGACGCCAGGCGGGAAACCGACGTCAGTGGCGAAGCTCGACCCTGTGGTGAACTCCAACGCTAGGGGTGAAGCCCGACGCCAGTTTGAAGTCCGACGCCAGTGGTGTAGCTCGATGCCACTGGTGAAGTCCGAAGCCAGTGGTGAAGCCCACCGTTAGTGGTGAAGCGAGAAGTCAGTTTCAGACTGAAGGCCTGACGCCAGAGAAGAGCTGAAAGCTAGATATTAGTAGACGTACACAGAAGCAATGCTACAGCCGTTCTGAAGCGAAGGCAGCAATCAACAGATAGAAAGTAGCGAAGAGAAATGATGGGAACTTCAAATTTATAAGATAAAATTAGAAGCATGTGCAATGAAATTCAAAAGGTAACACAAAGTGTCAACTGTTAACAAAAGAAATACGACTAGGAAAATGAAGCGCTAAATTCAATAAATATTCTTTTATTTTAAATATACTACCTTTTTTATAGAGGATGTATATTTCCCCGCAAGAATGAGAATATAAGCTTTCGGTATCGGTGATTAAAAAATAATAAATATCTTGTTTTTATTTATTTTTGTAAGAAATAAAAGTTTTAATGGCATCACCTTGTCTTTCATTTATTTATTTATTTATTTATTTATTTATTTATTTATTTATTTATTTATTTATTTATTTATTTATTCATATGACTAGCTTGCCCTAAGAATCGCAAAGGTGCCGAAAATATAAATTTCTGCCTGCATAAGTAAAGTTGCATTTTTGTTTTCAAAAACAGAAACATAACTTTTCAAAACAACCAAGTTTTTCATGGTAAATCTAGTTGCGATTGGCTTCCAGCCCACTACACGGAAATGCAGGGGCATACTGTGTGAGCGCTCTCGCCCCTCATGAGATGACACAAGAGGGCAGCACATGTGAGACTGACTACACGTTTCTCCTAAAAGCCGCGGCAGTGCGCTGTCCGTCAGGACGTGATCCCTTATCGTGGGAAAGGTAATTTTCATCATACGACAAGAAAGTCACGAAAATGAACTTTTTCGTGTGATGCACAATATTTTATTCATGTTTCACCTTTTTATGAATGTTTCGCCGTAATTAAATAATGTCGCTGACGTGAAATGTAGTGTCGTTATCACCAACTTTTGTTCAACTAGCATAGCCACATACTTCTTGATAATTGGTGTTCTTTTTTTCTTTAATGGTAACTGTGTAATGGTTTCTTTAATGGTCAAGTTCTATCACTGTAATGTTATTTGGAAATGATGGGAACTCCGCCCGATATATTAGAAGTAATAGACGCAACTTTTCACACATTATTTTATTGGAAAGACCATAGTTTCTTGCTCAACGAGGAAGAATGGGGTTCACAAGTTTATGTTTAATGTGTGACACAAAATACGTATTTTATTTTTTTTATGTTTTAATTTATGCTGATTGTGACTCTCAAGCAATATTTTAAAGCAGCGGCATTTTTAAGAATATATTATTTTATTCAAACAAAAATTTTCAATTTAAAAAGTCATTTTTACCAGCAATATTAGAGTTTCCAAAAAGTGGCAAAAGAAAAACGTGATACCAACGAGCACACTTCTCTGACGATATGTCAGGGCAATCATCATGTCTTGTTAAATAGAAATCAAATTGTTTAATCTTTTTATAGGATGTTAGAAATATACAATGTACTCCTTTCAGAAATTAGTGCAGAAAGCATCATTTCAGAAATTAGAATGTTTAAGAATAAGAATTTTTAGGCTTTATTCTTACTCAATTACATATAGTAAATAACAAATAGATTATTACTGCTATTTCACCAAAAAAACGATTTACTATTACACCACAATGAATTCTTTCCGTGGTGGTAGCAGATATCTTGTGGTAATCCATGCTATTGTAAAGGAAATAATCTCCACAAAAGTTTTACTTTTGTGGAGATTATTTCCTTTACAATAACACCACAATGAATTTGTAATTACATCGTGGCAAATGGAATTACATTATCATCGGTAAAAGTAGTAAAATAATTGATGTTCAAATCAAAATATAAGTATGTCTAATTTGTTTTAGGTTCACATTTAACATTGGCATCTACCGAAAAGAAAGATTTCCAACGTAATACAAAATGAAATATTATTTGAACTGTATGTAACAGTCCTTCATACGCTCGCCGAGCTCTCTTTCAATTTACGCGCTACAGTTCGAACTGCGCATTCTAATTGGTGGACCCCACTCCTAGAATGAGTCTTTCCCCACCCTTCGTTACCCTTTGTTACCCATCGATACCCTTCGATATCTACACTCGAGTGGCTCCCGAGGTCAATGACAGTGCAAAATGCTGTGCAGACCTCCTGTAGAAAGTTGTGGAATCACGTAACTGAGGGCAGGGGTTGACAGCAGATAATCGAGCCATTAAGGAGTTGTGTGTAATGATTGGAAATGGAATGGATAATTATTGTCTTTGTGGATGAGAATGAAGACCAAATGAGAAAGGATAGACCCTGGCGTTACAACATTTTACCGTTGTACCATTATACATTGTACCTTCGACAAGTTCGTGATGTTCGTGTTGCTTGCTTCATTCCACTTTGAGAGAATTATGAGGCACAAATATTGTATTTTAGTAGTAATATGTTCATTTAGATTACCATTAGCAAATTTACCAAGTTTTTTAATGATTATTTTATTTCTTCCATTATTTTAAAATGTCAATATTCCTTTTATTAATTAATTCAAAACATTATTTTTTAGCAGTATTTAAGCACAATTAGGTGTACACAAATAATGTTCTCAAATGTCAAAACAACAAAATAAAACTCAAATATCAACATTCCTTGAGAAATTAACCTTCTTGCAATAGAGCAAACTCGAAAAGAGATAGGAAATGCAAGAGTTCATATGCCACAAATAAATTTTCTCGCCACTGTTGATTTGTTCATACATGAGAACGTAAATTTGGAATATTAACCGCAGAGTTGAGTATCACCGGTTCCGTAGAAAATTTAGTAAGTTATAATCAAGAAAGATAAATTATCATTTAATTCTAATGTTTCATTCTGTCAAATAAAAATAATATGTGGTAAACCATCATCTTGATTACCTAGATGTTATTTTACCTACAGAATGTACCTTTAAGATTTGAAAAAATACTTAACTATTGAGTATGCTGAAGATTTCATAATGTTTTGGAATAATTATCTTCATATATTTTCTATGTGGGTGTTGACGGTTACAAAACTGAAGCAGGCCATGCATATTGTAGAAAATTGAAGGTTAAATACGTATTTACAAAGTAATTAAAAAAATACGAGAATAATATTTTGGCTTATCTTGAGCAA
>BOPP01000221.1:691212-696212 GCA_017312745.1 Gryllus bimaculatus | reverse complement strand
CTTCCTATGCTCATACTCTGCCTACAGATTGAATTCTTTTACTCACGTCATGCGACAACAATGTACCAAGGAAGATGACACGCTTATTTGATATTCATGTACTGGGATAAGGAACAGCAGCTGTTTTATATTCTTAGTATATTAAGAAATTTACTGTGTATCCGTTTACTGTCTCAATATTTAATACACTAAGGGTTTTCGCTTCGAATGAAAGTCGAGCTTTCTACTCAACAATATTTCGTAATTTTTGCTTTGAATGAAATTTAGTGTGTCCCAGATGTGTTACTGTTTGCTATTATTGAACGATTTAACAAACACTAAATTTTAGTAAAAACTTTTTTATGATATTTGATGAAGGTTTTTTACGTGAGATAGAAGATTTCCTGCTTTAGTCCACTACAACATCCATCTCCAGATATAGGAAAATATAAAACATTTCAATTACATTTTCGTAAAAGATTTTAATTGTGTTCATGTGTTCACAAAGAATAGCGATTGTATTGCTCCATAATTTATTAGCCCCTCTCATTTTATCGTTCTCAGAAAATAAGTACAGAATGACAAGTAATAATATTATTGGGGGTTTGTATTTTCCATTTAGCGTCTATTTAGTACCTTTCTATTGTAAGTTTTCTACAACTATTCCATTTGAGCGATGTAATCAAATGGCTTCAGCTTATACTACGTTATTATACAAAGTTGCGAAGATCGTTAAGGCAGTAGGGCCGTAACGATCTCGAACCGAAGGGTCACGTGTTCGAGACCAGCCTCGGACACGTTTGTATTTGTCTGTCCTCCCTATCATCACCATGTCATGTCAACTTCACAGTTACCATACCGTTAAATGCACGAGTGGTTGCTAATGATCTAGATGTTCATGCGACCATACATAACATTAAAAGGTCGTGAAGAGAGTTTTTCTTAAAATATACCTTTTAACAATTTAGTACTTCTTAGGCCGCTTTTTAACTATTAAAGCATGAAGCGATCACTGCCCTTTACATTGGAGTAACTATAGAAGGAACACGATACGAAAGGACAACACGAGCACAGACCATCCATGCCAGAGTCGAGACTCGAACTCACGACCCTTTAGCCTTAGCGAGCTCGACTATGCAGGCCAGCAATATTTAAAGCAGTTCTTTTAGAATATCTTATTTTTTGTCTTGATCAATGCATCTACTACCTTTCGGAAAACCATTTTGTGTGCTTTATCTGCAGCATTTCTGGTACTGCATATCACTTGTTTATTGCCAATTTATTACCAATAGTATCTTTTTTTTACTTTTTCCTTTTATTAAATAAACACAGTTGTGCTGGCTTGACAGTGAAACTGACGAAATGACAAAAATAAGCACCATCAAATAATATGTAGTAAAATATTTAGTATTTACGAAATATTAAGTTTTTACGAATACATTTAAACTAAATGCAGTTGTAATGGCTTGACAGTTCAGCTGACAAACTTTCATTTAAAAATGGGCCCAATCAAATTGCGCTAAAATATTTAGTATTCGTATTTACTACTCGGAAAGTAAAACTTTTTACTGAAATTTTATTAAATAAATGCAAATGTACTGGGCCTCAAAGAAAGAAATGTATTGCGTAGTCAGTAGTGGTCTAGTTATAGTTTATAGTTGTAGTTTATCTCGGGAACAAAAATGACTACTTTTTGAAATGTTGCTAAATTAGTGGTTTTTAAAATTTTATTTTTATTAATTTATACCTAACTTTTACTCATCTTTCAACTTTATAGTTATATATATATATATATACATATATATATATATATATATATATATAGTTATATATAACTATATATACTAATTTATTACCCAGAAATTGAAGTTGCTACTGGTACATTGAATCGAATAAACGCAGTTGTGCTGGCTTGACAGCCAAGCAAGCGCCACTACGTTTACAAACGCGGAGCAGTCAAATGAAGCAACTGTGTGCCAGCAGCGGGGACGCGGCCCTGAGCGAGGGCGCGTCGGAGGAGCCGAAGGGCGAGGCGACGAGGGCGGAGGTGTCCGTGCAGGCGTCGCTGGGGTCGTGCTCGAGGAGCGCGAGCCAACCGATGGCGTCCACGGAGCCCCCACAGCCAACGTGTAGCTCCGGAAAGCCGCCTTGCACCAAGCCCGGCAAGGTGGGTGTTCCGCAGGGCTGACATTCATGCCTAAAGATACTGAGAATCCTAACAATGGTCATGGAGCTTCTACAACGAAGGTCCAACACTTACAAGTTGTCTTACGCCACAGTCAGTAAGGTTTGTGAATGCTTGAAATAGCGACCTGAGGACCACTCCCCAGAGCAACGCGAGGTCATAAGATACCCCGTACTCATGCGCAATACTTCAAGTCATCTCTGACAAGGTTCATATTTCACAGAATGAACGCTGATATGGTCCACCCAACGCGACGCGCCTCTCTCAAACTGATCCTACAGTGTCCCCAATGGAGAATACTTCTGTCTGATTTTGTTGTTACTATTTACTGGACAATGTAAGAGAGAAAATGAATGATTCTAGTGTCAAAGAACAAACAAGACAACGATAGGCAAAATTTGTCGTTTTAATTCTGATTTTTAATATTAATATATTTTAGCTTGTTCTCAGGAATATACAACCCTCAGATAGCAACGTAAGTGCTGCCGTTACGACTTCAGTGCGGAGCGTCTCGCGAGTAGGGATGCGACATCGATATCGATGTTGTCAAAATATCGATGTTTTTGTAGAAACATCTTTGTTTTAAACATCGATGTATTAACACAGTCGTTTTTTTAACATCGATTATTTTTTACCAAGTTTTGTTTCCGAATGAAAAATTCCCACGATCACAATACTGTAAAAGTTAAAATATGAGATAACTGATAGTATCACTGTTATTCATGTATTCGTATTGGAATCAAAGGAACGCTGTTTTCATTACCTCTATCGACCAAACTCTCTCACCCGAGATGACCTCCATGCCCTTGAATTTCCTCTTCTTCATATTCATTTCGCATATTGAGATTTGCTCAACAAATACGCTGTCGATATACGGTCTTCCCCTTCTTCTCGTGCCCTTATTCGGCGAATTGAGAAACACGAACACTGTCAAATCAAATTTTAATGCACACGATTTTAATGTCAGATGTTTTACTCCAATCTAAAATATGGTAGTAGAAAAACATGGATAGTTTTTAGTCGTTATTTTTTAACGTCGATGTTTTATTTTTTTTAATTTTTCAATGTTCGCTAGCATCATTGTTTCCTAACAACGATGTTTTGTTATCGATGCCGCATCAGTACTCGTGGCTCACTACTTGTAACGCGAAGAGTGAAATAGAAAAGTAGAGGTTAAGTAGAAAGGAAAGAAGGAAATGTAGGTGTGCTTATTTGCAATGAGACATATAATTTCCGTTTATCTCCATCGTTTTTCATATCAATTTCCTAAGATTTCCATTATTCTGTCGAAAATTGTTTTACGATGTTGATTTTCCAAATAATTAGAGATAATACATTATTTAATAAATTAATAGTTACTTCATTAAAAAGTAATTGTATATATAATATTTCTCTACATTTTGACGTGCTTATTTAATTATTAACTCTTTTGGTGGATTTTCACCCGAACGGCCATGTCAGGTGAATGTGAAAACCGCCATGTCGCAGGCGTTACGTAATTATTAATGGGGGGTTGAAACGCGCGTTACATGTGCGTTACAGAGGGGTATTCAAAATGCAAAATACAAGTTTGCGCTACGTAATTTATGGACGGCCCCGCACAAGAAATTGAAACAGATATATGAAGCATCACTTTTAAATATTACACCAATATTGTGTTATTTTTGGTTGGTCACCGTTGAAATTTATCACTTTAAGCCACTTTAAAAACGGTTATCAACACTTATCCCATGCAACATGGCGGTCCGCGTCTGATTCAAACAAAGTGCTCGTGCTGTGGTCACGTGGTTCCTGACGCAAACTGGTGGTGCGCAGAACGAACATAAATCGGTGCGGAGGAGTAACACGCCCATCTCTTACCACAACTTTCCACAATGCAAAGATATTGCACTGCGGCAGAAAGAAAAGAGACCGAATCTTTCTTGGCTTGATTCATTATTTAACGTGAAACGTACCCTAAACTAAGAATTAACCTTAGGGGCCCCACATTAAATTACGTAACGAAAATTTGAAGTATTTTCAATACCCCCTCTCCCCCTGTAACGCATCCGTAACGCGTGCTCGAAACCTCCCTAAATAATTACGTAACAGCTGGGACAACACCCACCTTGAAAACGCAAGAAGTAAATATAAATTATAGGACAGTAAAAACAATTTGTATATATTTACTTGTATTGTATATTAAAATTAATGATCATTAAAGTAGAAATTAGTTGGCGATTCTGACTACTCCTAACAATAAGATTGGGGCAAGTTATGAGTGAAAGAAGAACGAGCGCATGGGCGAGAAAATTGTTAGAACTGATCACAAGCCGCGCACACGCCTTCGTGGATGACGTTTGAGCGAGAGTCTACATCGCTAATTTAAATAGATTCTAGAATATACTTCATATCAGCTGTAAATATTTCCTTCCGTAATCTTACAGATTAAAAAAGTATTGAAACAATATTTCCACTTATAGACCCAATTTAGAACTGATAATTTCGGTTTCTCTATGGTATTAAAACAAATTAATTAGTTAATATTTTAGTGATTAAGCACAGGACTCAAAAAGGGAATTATTTCTGCAAATGATAAAAAGGGTAAAAATATGAATGTTACGTAACACATAACTAATACCCGCTACCCCTATGTAACGCAGCGTAACGCTGTTTGAGTCGCCCCCTTCCCTCTTAAGCGTTACGTAATTTATGGACTACCCCTTATGAGGAGCTGTTGAGGGGTGTTTTTTTTTGTTGAAATGACATTCGCAGCCGTGCACACGTAATACCGCGGCCCGCGCGCGCTCCACGGCCCCCCCACCGCCGCCCTCGTCGCCGCCCCCTCCGCCGCCGC
>BOPP01000221.1:573665-691117 GCA_017312745.1 Gryllus bimaculatus | reverse complement strand
CGTCGCCCGTGGCGCTGGCGGTGGCGGCGGCCGCCGCCGACAAGCGCCAGGAGGCGCTGGGCGCGGAGCTGCTCAAGGCCGCGCAGCAGGGCTCCGCGGGCGAAGTGCGCGCGCTGCTGCGCCGGGGCGCCGACGTCGACTTCCACAACGCCTCGCGCTGGACGCCGCTCCACATGGCCACGCGCAGGTGCGGGACAAGTAGTAGGCCCAATGCCGTGCGCGGTCGTTCAGCGCAGGAGTTAGCCCCGCCGATCATGTGACCGAAAGCGCTGGCCGGAGCTGCCTCTGAATACACGCTTCCGCTTGTAATTCCATTTCTGATTCTGGACAAACGAGAATCTTTCTTGGGTAAACGAGAACGCACTTTAAAAAATAGTATGCCCAATATTATTCGTTTACCTTCCACGTAAGAGTTTGATCGACCGATCGCATGAGAGAATGCGCTTGGCGGAGCTTCCTCTGAATACATCTTGGTGATCTCGCCCCCAGAAGACCGAGGGTTCGAGTCCCGCCTCAGGCAATGGTGAATTTGTATATGTCTATATGTGTGTGCCATCCTTTCATCTCTCACTATCATCATCATCATCCATACTCCCTGGGGCATACTAATAAAAAGGGGGACAAAGCGAAAATGTTGATTCCCCAGATAAAGGTACTTGCACCTGCTGAAGCAGGATACACGTGTGGTCCGAGTTGGCCTACATGCGGAAAAATCAGTGGTTTCTAGGCAGCTCTAGTTGAACAAATGTAAATCAAGAGGACGTGGCATTCTGAATATTTAGCACACACTCTATCGCCACCAGTCGGAACTTCTTCCATTTCATCCTAAACGTAAATGTTTGCACAAAACCTCTTTCTCGCTTTCGCACGTTATCAATCTCGCTATCGCTATACACTAACACCTTCTCCAATAGTGTGTTTTGGCACGCCATAACGTTACAGCAATCGATAGCATTATCGATCTTCTGCGCATGCGCAGATGTCTAAAGGCCACGAGAAACTGTATCTGAGCATGCGTAGAAGAGCAATAGTACCGTGGATTGCAGTAACGAGATGCCGTGCTTGAACTCCCTATTAGGCACTTTTGTGCTTCTAGCGCTTGCGCTGATTCTTGAAAAATAATCTCGAACAGCGCATGCGCAGAAGATCAATAGCGTTACTGTAACGCAAACGTGCTTGAACCCCAGATTAGGCACTTTCGTTCTTCAGCGCATGCGCAGATGTTTGAAAGTGAAAACTCGAACAGCGCACGTGCAGAGGGTCCCAGTTGCTGTGTATTCCTGAAACGCCGCGTCGTTCTTAGCAGGGCCCAATAACTTCCATATAACGTGGTGGAGACCATTACGGTGGCACGCTCTGCATCATCTTCTTTACAGGAACTGCTGCCAACGATACTTCAAACGTGCGTGACTACTGCGTGAGTTCGCGGGTCGCAAGCAGGCCCTTAATGTTACAAAAGATAACGTCTATATGTGGGAAACTTGGAGAGCCTAACCTGCAGCTGCACCCGGCGACACTAGCGCTTCCTACAGTAGCAACCTCGAGCTTTGTCCCTGATTTTGATGGAGAGTTGCCGGGTCCTGGTTCTCAGAGCGCACGCCGACGTGGTGGCGCTGCTGGCGCGCAAGGGCGCCAATGTGAACGCGCGCACCTCCTACGGCTACACGGCCGCGCACATGGCGGCGCACCACGACTTCTCGGGGCGGTGCGTGCACGCTCTGGCGGCGGCCGGCGCCAACCTGAACGGCCGCAACAAGTTCGGGCGCACGCCGCTCCACCTGGCGGCCGAGTGCGGCAACGAGCTGGCCGTGATGCGGCTGCTGGTGGCCGGCGCCCACAAGAGCGCGCGCAACGACGAGGGAAAGACGCCGCTCGACGTGGCCAAGACGGACGCCGTGCGCGACCTGCTCAACGCGTAGCGACGCCGCGCGGTACGACGGCCATTGCATTCCGGTTAAAACTGTTAAGTCTCTTCAAGGTCTCGAGCTTGCACGAGAGGGGGACACTATCGTTCAATCGCAAAAATCGTTACGGCTTAAAGTTTTGAAAGGGAAGTTCCCCATTGGATGACAGTGCCCCTCTCTCTTTTTAGCTCGTGCCCACAGTTTTAATCGAAGTGTATTCTTGTAGGTGCAGTGCATGTCGTATCCCGGGAACTAGTAGTGTTTTTGCCCCGCTATTGTCCGAGGCCGACCATAGCGATTGGCGTTGTTTGTTTAATGCTTCCTGGCTCGACCCCTGCTATCAGTCCCGTAAGTGCAGTGCGTATAGCCTTGTAGGTGGTAGCATTTTTCCGCTTCTGGATTCTGTCGGCGATCTACAAGATCTTACTTACTTACTACCCAAGGCCCACCCTTGGCAGGTTAGCAATTAGGTAACGCGCTGACCAGAATAGACGGGCTGTCTCTCTGTCTGGGTCATCCTCCGTCGGGTTTGGATTGGCATTCGAGACTGGGCATATCGGAAGGTATGCTGCATCCATCTTCGAGCCATTACATAACACACAGGTTTCAACGTCGTGGACCCCTATGCGGTGCAGGGGGCTGGCAAGGTAGTCATGGCCTGTAGTTGTTCTGAACTGATGGCTCGAGATAGATTCCGGTGGACCGAGTGGGAGATCCGAGTTTCCATTAGGCTGGGCCAAAGTTTTCTCGCAGCGCTCTCGATTCTTCGTGCTTTTACTCAGGTATTTATTGATTTATTAATGCCGTAAACGACCATGAATTTGGCATTTTCTTTACTGGTCACCAGTCCTGGAACGAGTCACGACCCCATCCTTCCTCTCTGCCTGCATTTGCATTGGAACAGCTCGCACGCGGGTCCCGAGGTCGGTGAAAGTGCAAAATGATGATAAAAGGGCTTCAGAGTATGGAAAATCTCTCCGTTATCTAATCAATGGTAATCGATACCCAACGACGTTAGTACTTAGGGCAGCGGTCCGGGTAGGTTCCAGCCGCTACCGGAACGGATTTACTTGAATAGCTAATACCTGAATCTCATTCAAGAAGTCTGGAGAAGTATAATGGTCAACAGGTATGATACCAGCTAACAGTGTTATGACCAAAAAACAATATTTCTTGAAAAATAGATTTATTCTAATCTCACACCAGAACAGAGTAATCATATACAAGCCGGATCCAACAATTTTCCTGAAGATGTGCCAGTGTATGCCAAAGTCACCATTGCCCAGGGAGATGTCCAAAGTTAGTCGCCGTAGCACCGAAGTATCTGTCCGAGAGAGGGAATACGTAAGCTTTGCGGTTCCGTCAACACTGTTCACAATTCACTGATGCACTCGATACGGCTGGTAGGCGCTCAACTGCCCTCTGCCCACCGGGTAGCTGCTCTATAGCCCGCTGGGGCTGAGGGTCCGCTGGCCAGCCCCCGGATAGGGGTGGTGCCTCCTTTGTCGGTGCCTGGTCGAGCGTGACGGCGCCGCGGCGGCTGCTGCCTTCGCCCTCTTTTGAGCGGCGGCGGTACTAGGTTCCGGCGATTCTTTCAATGGTGCGCAGTCAACTACTGCAAACAGTACCCAAACAAACGAGCCACGGACCGCATACTCATCCTTGGTTTCCTTCTTTCCCTTTTAATAAAAATATAATTGCGTTCTCTACTCAACCACATTTGTAGATATGCTCGCCTCGGCTGTGGAAGTGCGCCGCTGGAGGAGATATCTGTCGGAGGGAACACCGCAAGCCTACGGGTACGTCGGTGCCAGATCTCGTGTTCCAGCAAGGGAGGAATAATGCCACCTATCGTGATATAACGTGCTCAGCCCTTACGGGACTAATGTCCCAAGTAGTTGCTCCCGGAAGCACCCCGCGAAATTAATATATTGTAACGTCGTGTGTAGTGATCTACACCACAAGGAAACAGACACGAGTGAGTATATACAAGTTTTATTTACACACTGTACATATTTACAACTCTCACTCTAAGGCGGTTTGCCAGAGCTACCACTGCAGCCCTCCTCTCCATACATGCGCCTTGCGGCGACGCCTACGACCAGCCGGCAAGGCCGCGTCGCAGATTGGCACCTGGTGTGCCCCGGCAGATTGACGATCTGCCCGAATGTGTTTGAAGAACACATCACCCGGTCCGAACTCGTCGAACAACCACGTGCCCTCGGCACTCCGCACCAGCCTGGGTGGACAAAGTTTTTGTGGTCTAGCCACGAGAAAACCAGAAACGTTACCCGTCCGCGCCGTCTCGCCGCGGCGTCTTTATAGGTCCAGGTCACCTGACCTACGTCACTACTCCCCATCCCCGCGCGGTGGAAAGCCTTTCCCTGGCGCTGCCTGGCCCGCGGACCATTTCCTGTCGGAAAGTCCCTTCTTTGTTCTATCTTTAGATCCCCCAGCCCTCTACCTTGCACTCGGCTTGCTGCTGCCAAGCCGTGACGCTACAATATCTTAATGATTTCTGGAACGGCACAACTAGACTTTATTCCTGGCGTATGAGTAATTACCACGTTTCAGCTCAAATACATATGATCTGGCTTGACGGATTAGATCCTCGGATTAGACCTAGCTTAGACGGTTTCCATCCATCCGTACAGTAACCCCGATTTTCGGGTACACAATTGCGTGCATCTCCTCTCTACCATCTTTAGAACACCGCTAACAGACGTTAAATCTGACCTGTGTGCAAAGGGGCGTCTTAAATTATCGTTATACACTGATTTTACGACCGAAAATACGGGAGCGTATTGTTCAGGTGATTCCAATACTTTTTCGCTCTATACTATAGTGTAGGGAAGAAAAATATTGGAATTCGCTTTTAGGGAGAAATTTGCCTTTAGGAAGACCTTAAAGGAAGGAAAAGTAAATAGTAGCTGTTCCATAAAGCAACATGTGAAGTGCAACTGTTTATTGGCGGTGATCTATTCTTTGATGCCTTGCCGCTGAATGACGTTAACTGTGACGTAAGAGGGGACGCACTGAATACGAGAATTCATTCAATACTCGCAGGATACGGGAAGGTCGATTAATTCAAATTAATATTCGCATTTCACAGTTGAAGTCGAAACTTTTTCTTTGCTTCTGGATTTTTCTCGGCACCCTGGGTTTCTAATGAAACTGTAGACACCTCTAACACACTCGAAGAAGGGTTCTTGAGCATCGTGTTCGACTTCAGCCAATGAGCTTCAGGCAGTAATTTGCGTCACAGCATTAGCGGGAATTTTAAATACGGCCAGTTACCAAAATCGTCACTTTGTCACTAGTGATTAAAATAGATATATGAGACTTTTTTAATATTGCTTTTATTTCAATTACACCGTTATCGTATTACTTTTCGTTGAAAATTGTCACTTATGCCTCTTTCAAAACGTTTCTCAAGATCTCTCTCACTCCGTGATTCATGGCGGGCTGCCTCTGGCCTGGCTTTTCAACGAAGCGCCTGGGCTGTGGTCACGTGGTACGTGACGCAAACTAGTACTGCGCAGAATGAGCAACAATCGGTGCACCGACGTAGTCCCCCTTACCTCTCCATCGTGGTTTTAATCGGAATATGGTCCGCGTATGCATTAATTCATGCTTGCCACGATTTCAGTTAAGAATTAATCCACCAGGTGGCCGAGGACACAGACTGCCGCCTGCACGACGCCTAGACCTGCGCTTCTTTTGGAACGAAATGGGTATTTTAACCTTTGATTCTTAAGCAAAAATAAACAATTATAAAGAGAGTTTTGTTATTTCATTTAACTGGTTGCGTAAACTTGTGCGCGCGTTCACAGAGGCCAATTCTGCAACTGCTGTCCATGTGGGGTTTAGTTCGCAGAACGGAATCATACGGGCGTTTCTGGCAAAGAAACATACTTTCACACTCTTTTCAAACCAGAATAGTTTTTGTAAAATTAACCCTTCTGTGGTCACAGTCAAAACTGAAACGCTTAATAAGAAGCTTAAAGAGCTTAATAATACTTACTATATTTACTACAATACTACTACATTTGTATACAATAGGTGTATACTACTATATTTACTACAATAAGGCAGGCTAAAATTATGAAACGTTATGTGGATATTTTTGAACTCAAATAACAAAATAAAAGCAATGAGGAATATAGTAAGTGGTGCTACAGAATAGCACAGACTTTCTGCTACTACTTAGTTTTCTAATCTCGTCTGGACTAGCTTCTCTGCTTTGTCTCCACCCTCTTCCCAGCTATCGGCGTCTAAATTTTTTTCATATTTTCGCCATTTTCGATCCTTTAATAGCAGAAAAGAGCTTTTAATGCTACAACACTACATATTTCGCGCATTATTCACAACTTCTGTAATTTAAGAACATTTTAAAAAATGAACGAAAAAGGTTGCGCTATTTTAAGTGCCCTTTCCTCTATCCGAGGGGAAAATTGAAAGAAAGAAATTGGAGCTGGCATTGAAAATTTTTTTTACATTTGCCTTTATTTCAAGCAACAATTACGAGAAAATTCCTCTTTTTATTAATAAATTTTAGTCTCATAAAATATAACTAGTGGTGCTCGAGAGTGGCACAGACTTTCTCGCATTAGTTTTCTATTTCCTTTGGTCTCAGCTAGCTATTCGGATTGCCACATACTCTTGCCAGCTGCCATCTATTACCGCCCAAAATGCATTTTTGCAAAAAATTTTCTTAATTTTTCGGTTTCCAAATAGTACATTGGAAATATTATTTTAAAAATATTAAAGAACTGTAAAACCTCGTCCTCAATGACAATTTTCTTTGGAAAATTGGGAACCTTTTTCATAGCTGGCGTTTAAGTAATACTGTAAATTCAAATTTTGAAGCTCTCTCTCTCACAGAAAAGTTTTGCGTTTTCGAAAAACTTCACTTGGGGTCGTGTGAAGCACATTAACTCACCAATACAATAGTGTTTACAAATTGATGGAAATTTTATATTAATGGCGTTAGAGATCTTAAAAAATATATATTTGTGTAATTTAAAAAAAAGCACCTCGAAATGAAATTTATGTCGTATTGAGGAGTGCAATTAGCAATATCCGTTCGAAAAGTTTGAAAACGGATTGGAGCCATTTATGAGACAATGGCGATTTAGCGTTTCTGTAAATGCGTTATTTTGAGCCACTTTTCCCAGAAAACAGTTGTATATTTTTCATGTATATTTTTTGAAAATTTTAGTAGTTTTAGGGCAATATTGCAAGCCACATTTGCAATTTTAAAATAACGAAAACAAAATTTTCTCAGAAAATGACTCCAAATTTTTTCTTTAGACTTTTGATAGGGATAGTACAAATTATACTCCATATGATGTAATTTATTTGACTTGTCTCCCCCGTAGTTAATATTTACCTTAGCGGCGATGTGTTCACATGATTATAATTTTTGATCCGACATACCAGAATGTCACACTGGTGTTATACGGCGGAATTGTTAGAATACAAGGAATACGCGTAGGATAGCAGCAAACTATAAACATAAAGTCGTCTCGTGATAGATGCAAAGAAAACGGGAACTGTATTGTTGAGGTACGGCACGGCCTGGTGTCATTAACATGGAACTGATTAGAGGAAGGCGTTGAAAATTTAGCTCTAGCGGAATGAAACACATTCTCATCCTCGCGGAAGTAGCCAAGCAGTTCAGATAGTAATGAACATTATAACATATTAGTTTTGCCATAGTAGATTTACGTTGTGGGTGAATGTTTGTTTGATCAGCACACAATAGTGTAGGGTAAGCAGTATTGTTCATTTGAGTTTTCAGTGGGTAAATGTTTATATTTTTTAATGATAGATTTGTTATCGTGGAGCAATTTTGCGTGTTAAATATTTCCTTCGTGTTTGTGGGTGTATTTTAGGATAATTCCGTAGTGAGGAATTGTAAATTGTCAATTTTAAAGGAAACAGTAGTCGCGAATAGAGGTTTTACCCGAAGCCTACTGAGAGAAAGTCGCGACGTGATATCATATAAAGCAGATGTAGGAAGTTCCGAATAGTGGACTATATAATTAGCAACAGTCGGTTAACATTTACAGGACATTAGGCGCACAAATTACACCACAAGAGGACCCATAACATTTCCATTTGGAGAAGATGGCGGCATCGAATCAACCGAGAAGACATTCCGTAAGCTTACGAGCTTTATCAAAGCCGTACGGTTTGACAATGTTCAAAGTCCATAGAATTAATTATCAATAACGAGTTCGTGACATTTTATTAGGATTTTACAATAAATATTAATTGTTATTTGAAAAGAAAAGGCTGACATTTCATTGAATTACTATCAATTCAGGAAGTAGTAAATTCCAAATAAGTTCCGGAAATTGTGATTTCTGTACAGTCACACATCCACGTACAACAGGTAAGGTGACGTATGTTGTACGTCAAACTCATGCAAAAGTTTAAAGGAAAATCGAGCTAGACAAACTATGAGTTAGAGTAATTAGTTTACGAGCATAGCAGGGCAAATTAAATTAGAAGAGTTATAAAAACGTTACAAATGGCTTTCCAGCTTGGGGCATGTTACAATAATTAGTACCAGTATTAGTAATAGTTTGAATTAGTAACATCCAAGGTTAATGCAGGTTACAAAATGTCTGTCCAACTCGAGACAAGAGATAATCAGGGACAAGAATTACGATGCAAATTGACATGTCCAACACAGGGCCAGTTAATGTGCGTTACATGTGATTGAAATAATGTCATATCAGATTTTTCGAAAACTCAACCGTTTTCTGTGAAAACTAGCAAAAATTCCACATTTTCAGAAACGCGCAAACGCCATTTTCGCAAAAACGGCTCCAAATGTTTCCTTTAAACTTTTCAAACGGATTACACTCTTTAGTGGGATATACTTTTGTTTTTGTTTTTTTCAAAAATTGTACAAATGTAATTTTTTTGAAAGATTTCACACGCCGTTAATATATACATTTTCTGCGATTTGTAAACACTATTGTATATGTGAGTTAAAGTACTTCAAATGACTTGTAATGAAGTACCCACACCCACAGTCCATACCCACAGTTTGGAAGGCTATAATGTATACGTAAAGACCAGTTCTCATCTCGAAGTAGGATTTTAAAATCTGCCTAGAAGCATAGTGTCGTTTACCAATATCTTAGTAATGAACATTTAAGTTTTAGCATTGTGGATTTAATTTGGTCATTATATAAGTGTGTTAATAAATACAATAATATTTTGTAAAAGTGGTAAGAACCTTTTATTTATCTTAGATATCGCTGTCTATAAAACATAGTGGGCCATCATTGAACTATTATATTTAAATCCGAATAGAAAGGCTGCATGAATACTACAAACCTTTATTTTGCTGTTGAGGCATGTATGCGGTCGTTCACTGCTGTTTCTATGGATGTGAACCACTAATGCACTTCTCTCGGCGAAGCTATTTTGGCCAACGGAACGACATTGTTCACCGTTGTGATTACGCTTACGAATAGATAAAGTTCTTCTTGTGCATCCCCTTTGACACTACATCCATGAAAGCGTTGACTGCTGTGAATACGCATATGACTCGCTAGATTTCCCCTATTTGCGAAGCTCTTTTGGCAGACGGCACATTCTTGAGAGGGATCGGCATCTGCCCAACTAAAGCACATTTATATGCAGTTATTTCGGCAGATGCAGCATTGATAAGAGCGATGGCTTTACGCTGAGATTGTTGTGATTACGCACGTGCCTCGTAAAAATACTTTTACTTTTAACACAGTTCGAGTATTTGTGAGCACATGAGTGCACTAGAGATCCTCTCTGTGCAAAGTTCTTTTAACGGACAACTATGCATGTGCGCATCTAAATTTCCTCTTTGGCGAAGCTCTTTTGGTAGATGGGGCAACCATCAGGGTATTCACCGCTGTGAATCCTCATGTGCGCAGAATAATTTCCTCTCTGTGAAAAGCTCTTTTGACACATGGAGCAATCATTGCGGGTGTTTACCACTGTGAATCCACATATGACTAAATATCCTCTGTGAGTGAAGCCCTTTTGACAGATGGAGTAAGTATAAGGACATTCACCGCTGTGGAACCGCATGTGGTTCACTAATCTTACTGTGAAGCATCTTTGGCAGAAAGGACATTCGTACGGGTTAACTGTTGGGTTCTTTATTTTCTTGTAGACGTTATCACAATTTTCAAAATGTATTATCAGTTACAACTGCCCATGCGAAAAACACGGCAATTCAAGGTTTATTCCCCACACTTATAACGACTGACTTTGGGATTTATTAATTGTCATTGCGAATATAAGGCACAATGAAAATTCCCTCTGGACACGTTTAAATTCAAAAGGAGAGTCAGTTGACCTTAGTAATATTCTTGGAATAAGCACATCCTCGTCTTTGAACTTTACTAAGATTGTAGTAGCTTAAATCAAGTATTTTATATTTTTTTAACTGCGAGTCTTGTTCGGTTGCACAATTTCGGCTGATTCAGATTGCGTAACATAATTGTCACAGAGCCAACCTTGAGCAGTTAATTGTGTAGCGGTAATCCTGTCAAATCCAATGAACTCCTAATTTCATTTAGATCATTGACTACTTCATTTGGATCGGTAATGGAATCAATAAACTTAAATGAATGCATTAGTGCATCGATTTGACTTTGACAAAATTAGTATATTTAAATCATCTACATTCTTATTTTTCGCTGCTAAAATGGGTCGTTTGTTCAACCAAGCATGGTTTTATAGTTCACACCATTTTTTTAATACGTTCGATATTAATTCTTCCTTTAACGTGGTGAATTGACAAACAAATGGTGGAAACGAAATGATGCCATTAGAAGTGTCAACAGGAATTTTCCCTATGCCGATGTCTAATAATTTAATTTGAAAGCACTTCCGCCGGTATATCATTTTCTAACACTCGTGTATTCGTTGTTAACTTGAGATTTTTCAAGTTTCTCCATAAATTCTATCTTTTTAAGCAAGTGTTTATTTCATCAGCAGCTGTTGGCCTGGGAATGGCTGGCAGCTTGTGTCCAAAATCTCCAGCCAATGAAATCATCGCCCCTCCGAAGAGCTTCTGATTGCTACGCAAATCGCTTAACGTTCGCTTGTGTGCCTCTAATGCTCGTTGGTGCGCCATTATACACTCATCCAAAATTATTATTTTACAATTTTATAGCACTTTCGCCATTTGCTAATATATTGATTATATTACTCGTCAGTTCACCTATTGTTTACGAATTAAGTGGCAATTTGAGCGTAAAGTTAGCGGTTCGTCCACCTTCTAACAACGTAGCAGCGATCCCAGATGCTGCTACTGCCAGTACTATTTTACTTTGTGCCCGAATAGCATCTGAAATTAATGAAATCAAGAATGTCTTACAGTTCCGCCGGGTGCATCGAAGGGGAAAAATTCTACATTGCCGACATTTACAATTTTCATTATCGTAGTGTAAGCTGTTTTTGCTGCTGATTTAAAACTGGGACTTTACTTTGCACGAAGTGACTCAAAGTATTTCTATCGCTTTGACGTTTTCGTTCAAATTACCTTAAAAAGAGTACGACAAACGCGAAGGAAATCCCTTATTCGTCCGGCTTGTTCGTCCGATAATGGAATATGGAACAATTTTTTGGGATCCACTCAAAATTATGCAGTGTAAAAATTTAAAAAGAATTCAGCGTTGGGCAGCTTAATTTACTTTCAGGGACAAGAAAATGGCAAAATGGGATTCACTCGAAAATAGGCGATCAGTAGCAAGGCTCTACTCTTTGTAAAGCTTATGGTGATCATCCTGCTTGGAAAGAAATTAATCGGCGGCTAAGTATTCCTACATATATGAGTAGAGGGGATCACAGGCACAAAATAAATTTAAGAGCGCAGAGAACGGATGTGCGGAAAATCTCTTTCACAAATCGAACGATAAAAGATTGGAATAGATTGTCTGAAAAAAAATTGAATTCTTTCCTCGTAGCGTTCAACAGTTTAGGAAAATAATTTAGAGCATTACGAAATAAATGAGGGACTTCACTGAGCATAGTAGGTTATAGAGCGATGCGTAAGTGATATATTGTGAAGTGAGGTGACGTGCAGTGTAAAACAGAAATAATGTAGGAAGTAATTAAAGGGTCATAGTGAAGTGAAGTGTAGTTGAACAAAAATTCAGTGCGGAGTTAGATTGTAGATGTTTCTTTTTCTAAGATAATGTAAATATTTTATGAATTAGACAGTTTTTATATCATTATTATTTTTTTTTATTATTGTATTTATTATTATCGTTGTTTTATCGGCTGTTTTTGTTGTTTCTATGATTATTATTGTACCATTATAATTATTATTATTATATAATTTGCATGTTAGCTGTACTATCTTATTTATGTAATAAGCTGCCACCAGGTTAGGTCCACTTGCAGTTCAAATAAATTTATCATATCTTCAAATTGAATGCATTGTGCATGGGGTGATTAGGCGCAGGTATTCCTAATTCGTGCAACATCTTGCCGGACATCATCACGCACAAATCCTCTAAAGATATCAATACCTCATTGTGTATCTGCGCAAATTTCAAGTTTGGGATTTGACGTTGTTGAACGTACTCGACGCAAATTGTCTGCAGCCATATCGTCTTTGTATTTGTTCCACAAATTATTTGGGTTCAATGGAAAGCACTTTGAAATTATGATGGCAAAAAGTGATCGAATTTGATGCGAAGTAGATGATGTAACAGCATCAGCGACTGTATGATCCCAATGAATAACATCCTCTAGTAAATGTAAATTGTTGTGGAGACGCTTTTCGATATGTTGCGTACAATTTACCATTGGTCATTCGTAGAGATTCGTATGAGGTTGGTACACGAACATTAACTAATAGCAAACGCAAGTAAACACATTCGTCTTTGCTTGGGTGAACTGAGCAAATGCGCCCCAATGCATCGGTTGAATTGACGACGACAGTTTCTCGCGCCTACGACTTTGAATCGCACGTCTGTCGTGTTATCGTTTCGCAGTATGTATCAGCTGAAATTGTTGTCCCTCGTTTCCAGAACTCAACCAAAAGAATACCCTTATCATCCCAGAAAACGGTAGCCACAATT
Source organism: Gryllus bimaculatus (assembly GCA_017312745.1). Lineage (NCBI taxonomy): Eukaryota > Metazoa > Arthropoda > Insecta > Orthoptera > Gryllidae > Gryllus > Gryllus bimaculatus. The sequence continues at coordinate 678,117 of BOPP01000221.1, read as the reverse complement.
TTTCTGGTGAGTTGAATATTTTCGGTTTTGGTGAAGTTTATCGCCACTGCATTGTTTTTATTTCTTGGGTTCCATAGGTTATCCAAGTCTCGCCTGTAACAATGTGGGAAAATAAATAATCTCCATCTTGTCCTAAACGCCCGCCCACTAGACATTCGTTGCCCTTTGTGTCGGTCGGTGAGCATTTTGGGTACCCAGCTTGCGCACAATTTGTGATATTCAAGTTTTTCGGTAACGATCTTGAATATGGTAGTGCGTCTAACATGAGGAAATTCATCAGCAAGGGCACTAAGTGTCAATCATCCATCAGATCAAAGCTTTTGTTCTATCTGTTGAACAAATTCACGGGTCTGAACACTGGGCTTACCACTCCGCTCTTCATCATACACATTAGAGCGGCCATTTTTAATTCGCGAAAGCAAATGTCTAGTTTTTCAAATGTTGCTAATCTCGCGCTTTTTTAATTTTATTTTTATTTATTTATCTTTAACTTTTACTTATTTTTCAACTATTTATAGTTAAAATGATGGGAAGGGATTCTGGAAATCAAGAAAACGTGCCAGATGATCTTCTCCCCATACGTCACATACAGTTTTTACTGTTTTTGACTAAATAAATCTTCATCAAAATTTATGACACCACTGTCTAACCTTTCCTTCACTGATTATTGTTGGTCCATAAACGAGGCATTACTCCTTGTGGATCTCAACAGCACACAATCCTTTAGCACACAGAAAACGAATCGCGGCTCGCACTTCACAACTGGCGCGATCAAAGATTGTCGCGGACATGTTTGACTGCATTCGTTGACGAGATCATAGCTCCGTGGGCTTTTCTAACGAAGTGCCTATAATGTGTTCACTTGGTTCGTGACGCAGTACGAGCAAAAATTGGTCACCACCACCGATTCCACCGATAAATTCACCACCACCAAAAGTTTAACGAGCCCACCGTTCGAGCGCAGCACTGAGGCAGAATTGACTTTGCGCTACTGTCGCAAGATTCACCACTTATTTTGCCATGGTTTGGCAGCCCTGAAATTTTGTCACATGCTTCTGTTTACATCACGTATAAAACGTAATAAGGTTGTTGTTGAGCGTGGATAATGTTACATTCACCTGGGGTTATGCACGTTATTTTTAGTGTTGTGATTATTTCAAGTATGTTTCCTTGGAGGTGTTTTTAGAAATGTGATTATATTTTGGACCTTCTTTCGTGTATTCCTACTTGCAATGCCGCGAGTTTTTTGGTAAGGGAAAACACTATCCCCGGAAGAACAGAAACAGTATCAGGGAAATGTTAGTAATTTCGAACTTAAAATAGAACACTCCTTCAAGTGCATCCAGAAGCAAATTATTATTTTCTGAGTGTGATTATAAAGTACGTGCTGTCTATGAACCAACATAATTTTGTGGTGGTATACTGCGGTATATGATATTTCTTACACCGTTTGGTAGATATGAGCGTTTCAATTATGACCCAAAAGTTGGTGGACTGAAAAAAATTACTCTAATACTAAATGTGTTGAAATAAAAGAAATTCAGGAAAGAAGAAGAAAACCTGCGAACGTACAGTGTATATTGTTCAATTCAGTGTTTTATGCAGAGGTTTTAAGTGAAACGAGGCCAGAAAATTATTGACACTTTTGATATTTCTTGTTTCGTGAGGGGACATACATCCCTAAATCAGAATTGAATCACCTCCATGTTTTAGGCTAGGCAGTGTATTTGCAATGTTGTTGCCTTTTTTGGGATTTCTCCATACCTGCTTCTATCCATCCAAGCCATAAAAATATATTTATGTCTTATCTGACATCTAACATTGTTCCAGAATGTAGAATCATTTTTTCTTATCTTTCTAGTTCTGCAAAAAAAATATTTTTTTTTAATGCTCGAATGTAGAACAGTTATGAGTTGTGTGCAAGAACACAACTGACAGCATTGCTCAACTCTAGCCCACTCACATGCAGGCTATAGTTCAACTCAGGAAGTGTGGCAAAACAATCTATCCTTGATCAGTTTCATTAGCTTCATTAGTAGTGATATCTAATGAAAGTGATCAATTTCATTAGCCCCCTGTGCCATGCTGCTACTGAAGAATCTTATATGTTGTTAAACAAGTAAAAGGGCCTTCAGTGGGACAGTTCCAACTTGCTATTTGCTAGAGGCATTGAAGGGTGTGCATTACGATACTTGAGAGACAGTGGAATCAAGTTACGAGAGAGCATAAACGCTAGAGAAAGTATTGGTATTGAACCTCCACATTCCAACTACTCAAATGTCAGAAGTCATCTGAATTAAATCAGAATAATTGATAGTACAAAAGAGAAATGAGTATCAGAATTAGTTATGAAACATTTACATTCTTAGGTGACAATAGCTGCCAATCAATTATTTTTACATACTAGCACTAAGTAAACTAAGCACACATAAATGACATGCCTTTATCTTTAAAGAACAACAAAATAAATTGTGTTTGCAGATGACACACACACTATCATCAAAGCAAAAACTCAACAATCATTAGAAAAAGAAACTCACAAAACTTTGCAAAGACTAGTAAAATGGTTTCAAGACAACAAACTCATCATAAACACCAGCAAGACAGTCTCTCTAAATTTCATGAATCCTCGATCTAAAGAAAAACTCTCACAGCATTTGCTCATAAACAATAACCCTGTAACGATATCTCATGAAACCTTCCTCGGACTAACAATTCAAGAAAACCTAAAATGGAACACTCGCATCTGAAATCTTAACAAGAAGCTCAGCAAATCTTGCTATGCCCTATACACCCTCAGGTCGAGCTCCAACATTGAGACACTTCAAACAATGTATTTTGCGAATGTGCACTCACACCTGAAATATGGAATAATATTGTGGGGAAATGCCCCTTAAAGCACTTGCACATTTATTATCCAAAAAAGAATATTGTGTACAATGACCAGCACTCATAAGCTGGAGTCTTGCAAACCCTTGTTTAATAAACTAAGGATTCATCCTTTACCATGCATGTATATATTTGAAATAGTGGTCTTCACAAAGAAAATTCTCATGTAAAACAAAGACACTTTTACTTTAAATTCTGATGTACACAACTACAACACCCGTCAAAAGGATAACCTACATGTTCCCCACTTTTGTCTACACAAACACTTTATCAAAAAAGTCCCCTAATAGAGGGCATTACACTTTACAACAAACTAGGCCATGATATCAAAGACATAAACACAATTCATACATTTAAAAGTAAATTGAAAGCTTTCCTGCTTAACATGTTCTACAGCGTAAAGGAATTTTCATATTACAACATTTCTCTTAAATAATATAAACAAATAAGAATTTCTTATCCCATTAGACTTTTCTGTGTCATGTAAACTTTTTCGAGCTGAAGCAAAGAAAAAAGAACTGGCATATTGCATCCTGTGAGATAGAAGGAGAATGCCTGACAAAAAAAAAAGAACCTGTCAACACTTATCTCCTCACCATTTCAGTTTTAAATATAGAATGTACTACTGTTGTTAAATTTGATGTAGTTGCAAACATAATTGATATGTATTGTTCCAATATTATTATTATCATTAATGTAATTATTGTTAATGTAAATATTAGTATTAATGTAATTATTAGTATTATTATTATAAGTAGTAGCATTAAAATAACATCTTGAAATGTTAATTATTAGCAGATTATTTATCTACTGTATAATATCTTAATCTAACTAACTAGTACAGTATTTCTCAGCCAATGACCCCCCATCTCGATCAGGTTTTGATCAGTTTCCCTGGTTCTTTGAGCTGAGATGGCCCCTTGTTTGCTCCTAAACAGTAATGTAACTTCGCTCTCTCCACCACGATTGTAATTGTATATGTGACTCAATAAATATTATTATTATTATTATTATTATTATTATTATTATTATTATTATTATTATTATTATTATTAAACAAACTGAAAAGTATCTGCAATACAGTTAAGTTAGAGTTGACAAGGAAAACATCATACATTGTTTTATCAACACTATTTTTGATGAAATAAAATTTACTGAAGCAGATTATACCTTTATATTTTCCTGAGTTCTGGAGATATTACTAATGCATAGGGAGCAGATTTGTCTAATTTGGTATGTTTTTGTCCATTGCTTCAGGGCATAGGTAATTGAAATTTCTTGACATTTGGTTAGAATTACATACTTGGTTAGAATGTTGGTGCATATTTGACCATTTTTTTCTGTTAGTGCATATTTGTGTAATAATAGGAGCATATTTCATTAAAATAGAGACTTATCTGCAAATCTTTTAATTTTTATCACAGAATCCATTAACTAATTAGAAAGAGCTTGCCACAGTTTGCGTTTTTTGTTGCTTTTTCTTCTTTTTCATTTCTCTTTCTATAGATGATTAAATACTTGTGCAATGTAGGATATTTCTTGATTTCTTATTCTTTAAACCAGAAAGAAAAATATGTATGTATACAAGAAAGTGAAAAATGAAAGATGACTTGAGTAAAAAGTGAAAAAATGTACTTTTCTAAGATGCATATTTACTTCAATTATTTGTCCCACGAAGCAAGCTAAGTAATATTATTTATGCACAAAAATAAATCCAAGCATGCATATGAATTCTAAAAAAGGTTTAAACAGGAAATGAAATATCATTAATTTTAATTAATGTTGCAAATATAAAAATATATCTTCAAAACTAAGAGAATTATGAGAGTTTTGAGTATTCATTATCAATTTGTAATTATAGGGCTCAGTGCAAATCATGCTGTGCACAAGGGCAAGCACTCGCTCTTTCTCTTCTACATGCTATGACGTTGTCTTTTAATGTGTAACTTACGACATATGCTGTTTTAGCTAGGTATGTACATTATTGAAGAATACTTATCATTTCTTTGTAAATGGAGTAAATTCAGAGCTCTGTACTTATTTTGCTTCAAATTAAGCACTACATTTCCGTAGTTTTATTGCCTGAAAAGTGTGAAACAAATATCTCGAGAAGCTTTGAAACAATATTCCAAAAAATATTAAAGGAAATTTTGATGTTTTGGTAGTGAAGCAGATGTCGGATTTCATGGATTTGTTCAAGCTCTTGTTATTCTCCTCTTGTTAGGCAATGTTTATAACGTATTTTGAATTAATCAAGAAATTTTGTTTCATGGATGAATTTAAGTTCAAAATATGATGAGGAGATTAATCCCATTATTTCTTTTTGAATATTGTGGTTTCTATTTTTTGTTTCCTTGCTTTCCGATTTGGGAAAAGTCATACGATGATGTGGGAAGTAACATAATGAATATTTTATACTGTAGTTTTGTATAAATTGTGATTTTGTATGTGAAGAATTCTTAATTTGGTTTTTGTTTTCAGGTTAGAGAACTGAATGTCAATTTGAGTGAATGTGTTCTGAATGACATTGTAAGTAACAGACATTTTTTGTCTGTTGAATTTCAATTTTCTCTTTGCCTTTTTTTTCTTGATTTATTTTGTTAATATCACTCAACTTTAATTGTTTTTTGAATAAGTGATGTTTAAAATACTTATATATGTTTTTTTTTCTTTGCTTTTTTAATGTATTAGTTTCTGGTATAACACATGATTATTCTTGGTTTACCTTCAGTGACTAGGAGGCAAACAAATACTTGCTTGTTTCAAATGGATGTGGGTTTGTTTTTTAACAGTTCTGTTTATTTCATTCTTCTGTTATTCTTGATGTATCTGTGAATTTAGTGGAGTTATATTTTAACTTAAGATGTATAAACTATTATTAGTATATTGATGTGTAAATTGATGTAAATGTTGAAAATTCTTATCTATTTGCAAAAACAAGTCTAACAACCCATGTTTGAGGGACGAAATACTTCTAAGAAACTCATTACTACTCAGTTTCCTCAAAATAAATAAAATAAATAAATAGCCTCCTTTTGGAAGCGGTCATTTTGAGTGTTTCTCCATCTTTTGCAGGTAGGGCAACAATGCCAGCTTTCTAATTTGTTCAGTTCATTTTTGTTCATGAAATAATCTTCATAAATTATCAGCAAAAGTATGTAAGACTTCTTTGAAAACAAGTAATAGTAACAATTATCACTTCTGACGAAGTGATAATATTTCACAATCTCTAATTGGTTTCTTAAGTCCAAATTCTTGCATGTTGATATTTAGTGAGTACATGTCCTAATCAATTTCACATGTTCCGGGGAAATTCTCTGGTAAATTCCAAAGCATTAGTGTAAAAAACTATATAATTCTGAAGTAAACATTTCATTTTCTGTTTAAGTGAATGAGAGAATTAAGAAAAGATTAATATGTTGCTTCTATCCATTGTCAAATTTTTATTTATTTGTGAGATGTAGTACACAAATAAGTGACATAATAATTTTTTAAAAGCAAATAAAAGTATACCATACAATCTGTTATTGAAGATTTTAATAATAATTATAATCTAGGTACAGTTATTTAAATGGTTTTTCATCATAATTCACACTGATTGTACTTGCCAGAAAATCAATAGTTAAAATTTTCAGTTTTTGAACTTTGAGAAAATGAAAAAGTAGAATAGAAGAATGAAAGAAAGAATAGACTAAAAATAAAGAATAGAATAGTAGAATAAAAGAAATTATGCTGTGTATGTATATTGCATTTTGTTTTTTCAATAAAAATTGCTTGAGTAGTGCACCGATGGACACCTACAAATTTATAGGTAAACCATGTACAAATTAATATTGGAATGATATTACATCGCCCCATTAATTACAGAGACCTGGTGAACAGTCTTCCAGTTTTCAGTGAAAGAGGAAATTGACATTGAAGAGGTGAGTAATAACTTAGGGCTTTATTTTTTGTGCAGAAAATGGCAAAATATGCCATGTATTAAAAATGTACACAATATGCAAAAGAAGGTAGTGAAAATGAGGGAAATAAATGTAACAACACTACCAACAGTATCTAAATACCTGCATGACAGAAATTATGTCCATAATAGAAATTACTTGAGGATTAAGCATAAAGTATTGTCAAATGTTGCAAAAAAACAAATAGCAAACTGATGATTGATGTTAATATATAGGTGCATGTGATCCCAAACTCAAGACAAATGAAAAGAGGGAAGTAATTGAGGGAGGGATAATAGACAGCATTCTAGTTCTTCAAAGTAAGATGTGTGAAGAATATAATTATCAATTGAAATTTTGAGACCTGATGCTGGATACACCAGTTCTCCACCTCTCATTAGTTGTTTGGTCTTCGTTCTTTGGTATTTACATATCCAAAACTGAAACTGTGCAACATACATTTTTTAGTATTGCTGTAGTCTGGATTTGGGTGTTCCTTTTATTGATCGTGCTTGTAAAAATATTGCATTGAATTAACCCTCCAAGGACGAGGTGATGGTGGTGTGATATTGAGCAAACAAGTTGTGATACAACTTGGTTACTGTTGCTGCAGGTCGATATTTCTGTACATGCAAGTGTATCCTTCTCGCAGAGGGGTTTGAATTTGTCAGTTTATTGTGTGATCTTGCCCAAAAAAGGTGATATATAATTTTTGCCTGCAGTTAAAAAATTATGATATTTTTTCTGATGGACCCTGATCTTTGTAAAGTACAATTTATTCAATTTATCTCAATTGTAGGTAGTTCTAAAAGTAAAGAAAATCATTTCATTAATTTTATTATAATTACAGGAAACTGTGGGGATGTGAAAAGGTCTGTGTGAGATATTAATGACACTCATACTTCATTGCTTTTTAAGCCTCCCCACATTTTATTTTATTATTATTATTATTATTATTATTATTATTATTATTATTATTATTATTATTATTATTGTTATTATTATTATTATTATTATTATTATTATTATTATTATTATTTGTGTGTGTGTGTTAGAAAGTCAAAAATCGGAATTTTTATAAGATTATATTTTCATTACACCACCGCCTGTGAACAAGCTATCTGATGAAGACTGTGGTGATGAGAACGCAGGAGATCTTCTGAATAATTTGAGTGGCGATAATTAGGAGAGTGAAACTGAGGCAATTTTGTCTTATGGAATGATTGGGAAATGGATAGACAAAAGTTGCAGTTGCATTAATTTGGAGAATCTTCAGTCAAGCATGTAAAGAGGTAGTTAGCAAAAGATTAAAAAAGAAATATAAATGTCTCTCAGCTAGCAATTATTAGCATATACAATAGAAATATGGGTAGTACTGATTGGGTGGATGAAGATATAAATCATTAACAGAGGTAAGAAATGGTACTAGACAATATTGACATAGCTCATAAATGCAACTATATATCATCCTTGGCAAATTTACCAGAAGACAGGTACGAAAATCACTTAGCTGAAATCCAAAAGAGATTTTGCCATCAAGTATCTCAGAAGATATAAAACAGCTGTCAAATCTGTGGGAGCAACAGCTCTGATGTCGAAGAGATCTGCACATGTATAGGCCAACATTCGTCACAATTGAGCTGATCATCTACTTGGGGAAATGGAAAAATAAAAAAAGATAAAGTGTGGGAATGATGTGTGCGAAAGTTGAGTCAATGTGCATGAAGTGCAACTTTGTTTTGTGCTTGAAACGCAATCTTCCGTTTCATACCAAAAAGAAAATGAATACTAATTTCCTTCTCTGTGACTCTAAAACTTTTATAAAAGAACTAAATAGGGAAATTAATTTGTTTTCTTCTGATATTGCAGTCATTGTACTGCATAATTGCTTGTGTGTGGCAAATAAATGCTCACCTTGTTGAATATTTTCTCTTTCATCCCAGTCCAGTTATCACCCCCAAAAGACTGGTGTGACCAATATGTCACACCTGCTCATGCCTTACCAATATGTGCAATAATGTTTTTAAAATGTTTGGGGGCTTAAACTAAAATGGTTGGTTTAAGAGTGTGTCAAGAAATTGACTCCTCCTCTTTCGAAAAAGAATTTTCATCCTTCGGGGGTTAAATATATTCCAACACTTAAATCTTAGCTGTGCTTGATTAATGGCAATATTAATTTTCTTCTTTAGTTCAATCAAATATTGTACAGAAATTCTATTCTTCAATTCTAGAAAAAATGAAATTTTTGTTGTTAAATTTTATAGTCTTTCACACCCAATACTCCTATGCACTAAACATTAAGTTAAATAAAGGAAATAATACTAAATTTTTGTCAAACTCCAGGAGCATCTAATTGATATGTGAATGATATTATATTTTATGTACTTTTCACATTCTTTTGATCACATATTTCCAAGTTTCTTTATGTATTTTTATATTTATATACACATTACAGATTGTTTGTATGTTACATAAATAAATAAAATTAATTATTATTTGTTTGGGCTTCTCTTCCTCCATAGCAGAAAGCCACAAACTGGATTGATTTTAGGCTTCAAGTTGTTGCCCAATTTTCACATAGCTTTTTTACTTCATTTGTGTTTTCATTCTTTTACATGTTATAGTGTTCCTGGAAATTAAAAAGATAACAAATAAATTTAAGAGCACTCCCAATCTGAGTGACTTAGTATTGTGTCTTAACAGAGATTTGCCAAAAATGGAATAATACCATGGACTTCTCGAAGTGAAAGAAGTATGCGATTGAATATTAATATTCCAAGCTCGTGTTATGTATATCTATTTCACTTCTTAGGATCTTTTTGAAATCTGAATGGCATAAGTACATTTAGTAAGAATTTTTGTATTTCATTTTTGTTTTGGATTAAATGATCAGTAAAGACAAAGTACAATCAGCTATTTTCATTCTGATCATTTTGTTTGCTTTTTCTACCCTTCAGCACAAGTTGGAGCCTCTGGATTAAATTTTTGTGAAAATGGAAAATATGGAAGAGCTTCAAGAAGAGGTAAGACAACCAGCTACTAACATATTTGGGTAGCGTAATATTGTACGTTATGTCTGTTACAGTCCTTAATAAATATTGTGTGTTCAAAACTATTTTTGTAACAGATAAATCATATTTTACATCCCAACACTTTCAAAGTTTGTACTCGGAAAGAGAAATAGTTTGTACCTAGAAAACACTGGAAAAATCTGGGAATTTGAAGGGAATAGTAGGAAAATTTTGCTAATACATATTTATTTAATGAAATCAGATAGATACATTTTTAAATTTGTTGAAATCAAGAAAATATTTAATGTTAGTAATGTTTAAAAATTTAACATTCAGTAATGTTACAATTTTACTACAAATCCAAAGTAAAACCTTGTATGTGCTGTGCCAGTGCCATTGCTAGAATTACTTTCTCAAAATGAATTTTCAGGGAAACTCTCGGAAAGGAATGCTAGGAATGAAAGTTAATATGTTGTACATGAGCAGTTGCCAGGAGTTGTGTGATATGAAGTTAGTCTGTTAAACACACAAAAACTTAATCGGAACAATAACAGCAGAAATCTTTTGATTCAGTGTACAGAGAGACTGTGTTTCTACTATTTATTTATTTTCATTTTTCACAATTCTTTTCATTTTAATGTATTATTGATGTTTGTGGAACCGAAATAAGTGTAAAACAGACAAATAGTTTAGTGTTGGCTGTACTGGTGATTGAATAGTGTAAGAGCAATTAGCAACTATTATTAAGTGAATTTTGTTAGTGAGCAAAAGTTATACGGCGATGAATTTAGTTAATTTACTTAATAAAATAAAGTGTTTTGTTAAGAATAGTGTGGTAAACAAGAGTGGGAAAGTATGATCCCTGGATTCATTCAGCGCAAGATCATATTGAGAAAAGAACAAATTATTGAAAGCAATCATTACACCCCAGCTCTACCATTACCAATTCTTGTTCGTAGAGAAGAAAATTAACATGTGATACATTTTTCTAGAACAGTGATTTTCATTCTCCCTACTTGACAATGTCATCCGAAATTCTCCAGAGAACATTATTTTTTAATGTTTTAAATATTATTAACAAAGTTTATTCTTAGAACATATTTGTACTATCTCATGTATGTAGTATCAAGTAATGTAATGCCCAAAAAATTAATGCTGAGGTTGCGATGAAAATTCATATTGGGGACTCTTTATGTCGAATTTTTGTTCCTCCAAAACCGCCCCTTATCCGACAGTTCGTCTGTTAACAACGCTTTCGCAAGTACTTTACAGACGATTTTCACAAAAATTATTATTTCTCGAGTGATGAGACTGATGTTGCTTCTCCTTGTATTTAGAACCAATATTATAATTTTTATTATTTTTTTAATTTTCTTTTTCCATTTTTGGGACAATACAGTAAAGCATTTAATAAAAATTGCATTGGGCCTAATTTCATAAAACTTTCAGACATGAAAATTGATCATTGAAAAGTTCAAAAGTTAGAATTTTTTGAACTTCTTCTGTAAATACTTAATGAAACAGATATTGTTTTAATAATGAAAGCTTCTTTTTATAATTACATTAGGTGAGACACGAGTTTTTGAAATTTAGTAGGTTTTGCATACTTGTGAGTGAAATTTTGATAATTTAAACTAGTGGTGCTACAGAATACCACAGACATTCTCGTCATAAAATTTTCTAATTACATTCGTATGGGTCCTAACTTCATGATCTTGCCTCCATCCTCTTGGCGGCTGCCATCTAACACTGCCCTAAACACATTTCTTTTTAATTTTCTCAATTTTTCAATTTCTTAATAGTGGACTCAAAGTATTACTTTTAAAATATTAAAGATGAGAAAAACCTCGTCGAATTTACAGCTGTTTTAAAGGAAAAATCATTTAAGCTCTTGCGAAATTTGAAGCTTTTTTTTCACAGAAATTTTTTGAAATTTCCAAAAATGTAACTTCAATCACTTTGTCACAAATGCTATAATGTATACTAATTTCTGGAAATGTCCATATTAACAGTGTGAAAGCTGTTTCAAAAAACATTCATCTGTGTAATTTTTGAGAAAGAAAGAATACAGCATAGTTAATTTTATGTCATCTTAAACAGTGCAATAAGTACTATCCATACAAAACCTTCGAAGAAAGGGTTTCAAACCGTTTTTGAGAAAATGATGTTTGATAGTTATGAATATGTGGAATTTTGAGCGAGTTTTCAACAAACTTTATAGAATATTGTTTAAAGCACATGTACTCATAAATACAAAAATATGAATGGTAGTGTAATTAATTAAAGATATGAGAGGCTTGTCAAAAAAATAATATTTTTGTAATTTTTGAAAAAACAAAATAATAGAGCAAAGAGTACATTTCGCACTGACCATACCAAAAGTTTAAAGAAAATAATTGGAGCAGTTTTTGAGCAAATCTTGTAGTTATTATGTAAAATTGCCCATATTGCATTCAAAATATCTATCTTCAATTTTATAGTTGCAGGAAGAAGTCAAAAAAATTCAAACTCTGCAATTTTCGAAAATTTAGAGTTAACAGTGGAAGACAAACATATGCTACCTTTAAAAGTGTATTTTACTCTCTTCTTTCAAAAAATTTAAAGAAAACCTTTGGAGCCATTTTTGAGAAAATTTTGAAAATGCCCCCAGGGCCTTTATGTAAAGTACCCCCTAATTTTAAAGAATGGTTTTCAAAATCTTAAACCTTCGATTAGAGCCAGATGGACAGGGGTTTCTGTAATTTTGAAAAAATCTTATGTATGTTTTAGGCACTAGTGTTGTTCACAGATGGACGAAAATACCATGTTATTGGTATCATGGGACCACAAAACATATATTTCCATTGAAATTTCGAAAATCAATGTTCCACAGCATTACGTAACTATAAAAAGAAATCCTGGAGGGTGCTGCACTTTGTATTGCGTATTCTTAAAAACACTGGATCAAATGCCTGATCCCTAGCATACACTGCATTTGTTCATCCTATTTTAGAATACGGAGCAACATGCTGAAACCAGCACAGAAAAGGGCAAATTAAGGCATTAGATAAAATTAAAAAATGAGCCAGAAAGTTTGTAAATCATGAGCGCGTTGTTGATGAACGAGAAGAATGGTAATTGTTCTCGAAGAGAAGGGAATGGGTGCGTGTATGCATAATGTACAAACTGCCTGCAATATCACCAAAGGCTCGTCCTTCTGATGTATGCAAATTTAAAAATATGCTTAATTCCATCTAGATCATCACTAATAATACTGAGACATTTATTATTGTTGATATTATTATTATTATTATTATTATTATTATTATTATTATTATTATTATTATTATTACTACTACTACTACTACTACCATAATTATTGCCACGTCCCTTTTACAATGAAGTGTAGTATACTGAAAGGGAGAAGGGAGGTGTATGTAGTGGAGGGGAGGGGAATGAAATGTTAGATAAACTAATGTCAATGTAGAGATAATGAGAAATTAATTTCAACTAGGATATCAACCTCTAATTTTTATTGTAAATGTTTGTAATAGTTTTGTACTTGTTATAATTGTAATTGTAATCATGTTTGCCTCCAAGCATTAGCTCAAAGCAAACTTTAATAAATGTATCTAACTTTCTCTACACTTCATATATTACTCCGTATATATGTACCACTGTGTGAAAGTAAAAATATATATAAGCAAAATTTTCTCAAAAGCAACTCCTGTAAATTCATTCTTAAAATACACCAAAGTTTGCTTCCAATTTTATTTTCATAAAGTCCTCTTGAATTTCGAAAATTGCAAAATTCATATCTTTTCTGAACCTGTTGTATATTAAAGGAAGAGATTATTTTTTTAACGCAGACTTTTTCTTAATATTAGATCTTAAAATCTTCCCGATTGTTGAAATGTTGGTTTTCATGTAATTTCTGGATGACTAGCAAGGATAATTTTATGCCCTAAAAAATCTTGAATTATGCTTTAAAAGATATCCATTTCTGATCTAAAAATGTTCAAATATGCACTTTAATATGCAATTTAAATTAAAAATATTTCATTTCCTGCAGTAACTTTTCTTGATAAAATGCAGAAGAAACGTGCTTCGAATGAAAAGATATATTTTTGTGTAAACAGAACTTAACACACTTAATTTATCTTACTTCACAGGGAAAATAATTAAAGTAAATATTCACCTTAGTGAAGTACATTGTATGTCTTGTTGCATTTATTCTACCTGGTAAAAAAATATGATATAAGAAATTTCCTACATTTGCACAAGTATTTTATCAATAGAAAGGAAAAAAGTGCTAACTCTAACAAGCTTTTTGTGATCGATAAACACTCACAAATAAATAGATCCTAAAAAAGTTGAAATGTTTTTGGAAATAGGGCTCTATTTTAACGAAGTATACAAAATATGCCCCAATAATTACATGAATATGCACCAAAAATAAAAATCGGCCAAATGTACACTAACATTAATCTACACAGCATCTAATTGTAACCAGATGTCAAGAAATTTCCCTTAGCTATGCCCTCAAGCAATAGACAAAAATATGCTAAATCATAGAAAATCTGCTCCCTAGTGATGATAAAGATTAATTTTTTAAAACTTTTCTTACACTACAGTTTTGTGCAAATATATAAAATTATTGAGCCAATGTTTGAAGATAATGCAGAAAACACTTTTTCTTCCAAGAAAGAGTATACACATTCTTTACCTTGCACTATACTGTGCTTGGATGCAATTAGGAACTATTATAATCGTGGTGTAATACATACTAATTGTGGAATGCAATGATGTAATGTGATAATATATAAATATATAAGGTACATTGTTACAATTACATACAGATGATGATTTAATGTATTATTTCATCAATTTATCTGTTTGTTCCTAAAGTTCTCGTGTCAGTGAGAAGTCGGTGAATTGTTTGATTTCTTTTTAAGCCACTATTGTTCTATTTCTGTTTCCAGAGCCATCTTGCCCTTGATTTTGATGGTATTGCAGTTGAATCAGGAATTCATAAAGAAGACACATGCTTTCCTGGCAAGTAGAAACCAATATGAAAATCGGATGATCGCGGAGTTGGATGTGTTGAACATTATTTTATTGAAAGTTGTAAAGTGAATTATGAGAAGTGGTAGTTTTGTGTGTGTTTGCTTTTGTATTTTTTTAATAACATTTGCGTTTGGCACACTTTAATTATGTCATTGCAACATAAATTTTGAACACTGGAACACAGATAGTGTTCATATTTGATATGTTTTCAAAATTGTGATTTATTACTCAATTTTATGCAGTTTAACTTTTTTTGTTTCTTTATTTAGTGCTGGGTAAACTTAAAATTAATTATGATTATTTAGACATGATTAAAGACAGATTCACAACATAGCTATAATAAACTAGCAAAAGTCTGTTTTTCCATGGTCAATATTCTGGCGTATGGAGGTGGCTTTGCTGCTATGAATGTGATGTGAGGTGGCAATGTTTTCTGGAATCAGGCACTTCTCAAGATAACATATACTATATGTTTCACTAATATATGTATTATAATTAAAATAAATTTTACATTGTTTTTACACCTCCCTTCTTTCACTGAATCATTATGATTAGGGCCCAAAAGTTCAGAACCTGGTTTTCTACCACTATCTTAGATCTTACTGGTTCCTTTCTGCAAAATGCCATAATTTGGGTTTTAGATGTGGATATTTCACAGTTATAATATCTAGTTATTTGCTGAGATTGTAGATATTGAGCTGAAGTTCATCTTCTGTCTCAGCAATCGGAACTTGATCGAATGCATATAAGATAGAATTTATGAAACAATTTTCTGCAATCTCAATTCCACGAGAAGCATAACAGTTCCATTCTTTCAGCATTTCATCTATGTTTATAAACTAAACAGTGTTGCTGAGAAGCTACAACCTTGTCGAACCTAAGGTTTATATTCAGAAACATTTTGCTGATTTTGAAACCTGTGTCGATACATATTCTTGTTCCAGCATTTGGCATAGCTTGGATGATATGGTAAGGTATCCCCTTCTTTATTAAAATTTCCCACAGCAGTGGTCGTCTAACTTTGTCAAATGCTTTCACATAGTCAATAAAGGTTATGTTTGTCATGTGTTTCATGATTGTATTCCCTCCTTTCTACTAGAATTTTGAGTGTAAATACGCTATCTGAAGATAGCGTCCTCTTCTAAACCAATTTTGTTGTTCACGGAAGATGGTGTGAGCTATCGGTTTCAGAGTGAATTCTTGTGCATACTTTATAAGCAGAAGTTAGCAAACTTATTTGTCTATAATTTCCACAGACTGATCTATCACCTCTTTTATAAATGGGTTTTACAACAGCCACTTTCCACTCTCTTGGTATTTGACAATAGCTCCAGCATAGATTAATGTAGAACAACAGTTGCAATATCTAAGCAGGGCCACCATATTTCAGTAGTTCAATATTCATATTGTCTATTCCTGCAGTTTTTCTATTTCTATTCATTTTCAAAGCACTGTCTAATTCTTTAATACCGATAGGATCTATATTTTCTGCTATGTAATTTTCTTGGATTTCTCCTCTGCCTTCTATATCACACCATCGTTCTTCATAGTACTGCAACAAGTCTTATTCCTTGATAACATTTATATGGGCTGTGTCTTTCTGTTCTTTGTGTTTCAACACTTTGTATGCATATTCTTGTCGTCCATGTGCATCAATATTGACGTCCATGTGTGTCAATATCTTAATCTTCTATCAATCATCTTCAATACTACTTATGTAATAATCTCAGCTTTTCTGATAAGCTTCTCTAACTTTTTCTTTAATTTTGCACATATTTTATAATCAAAATTAGGATTTCTTCTTTTCTTTTACAGTTTCTTCAATTCCTCTGTTCAGATATTGATGCCTCTTCTGCTATAGTTTGTATACGTATAGCCAAGGGCTTCTTCTGCTGCAGCTTCCATAGATTTTTTTATATTTGCCAATCTTCTTCTATCTTAATGCTTGGCTCGTTTCTCCTGAATATTTTCTTTTCTACTTGTTCTTTTCCATGGAGCCATGACTGTTGCTCGTACCATTAAATGGTCAGAATTGGTATCTTCTTTGAACACATATACATCTTTAACCAGTTTTGTTTCCTTATTTACAAAAATATAATAAATGAGGCTTCATGTTCGTCTTGTTGCCCAGGTAAATTTATTAATACTTTTCTTCCAGAAGAATGTGTTCATTATTTTTAGCTCATTGTAAACACAGAAATCAATTAACCTTCATCCATTATTGTTAACTGTTGTTTCACCAAAGGTTCCCACAACATCAATCACTAATTGGTGGTTAGCCTACTCTTGTATTGAGATCTCCTGCAATTATTACTTAATCATTTTTTATTTATTGTGTTTATTACATTTTACATATCTTCCTCTCTATCTTCTTCCGGAGCATATGTTCCAATTATTGTTATATATCCACATGGAACTTTTAGACATAACAATACTATTCTGTCATTGATAAATCTATAGTTCCTGATAAATCTTTTCCATTTTTTATCCATTAGAATAGCTACACCACTACTACAACCACCACTGTCTTGTCTGAGTGATTCCAGTCCATAACGCAACCATATCTCTAATATCTGAGGTTCTGTGAAGTTTCTTTTTTTTTGTCTTAGGTAGTACAGCAATATTAATTTTCTTTCTGATCATATCTTCTTAATTTTTTTCTTTTGTATGCAGTCCTTGAACATTCCAAGTCATATTTAAATAATGTTTAATCCCATTTCATTTACCTTTCTTCTTAGCCATGTTGTAATCAAAATTTGAGTCTGGAATCTTTCCGTTGAACAAGCGAGTATATAAATTAATTCTAGGAACGTTACCAGCGTCTCATGGAATGTGATGCCTGATAGGGCTGCTATGTTCATGTCTGGCTTCCTATGTACACTGCCAATAGCTAGAGTTACCCCATCCGCCAATCGTGCCGTTAGGGTGTTGGCCTTTGTCACTCCAGGCTTGGGCTGTAGCTGGCTGGACCGTACCTCCAAATATCTGTGAGGCCCTCCAGTATGATCACTGCACAGCATTCTAGCTAATTTACCCCCATCTCTTGTTTATTTGGCGACCCATGCCACCAATGGGATTTGGTACCACAACCTTGGAATGGGTTACTCGTTGTAACAGAGCCTACCGCGGGAAGGTAAAAGAGGATTTGAAATGGAGAAGCTAAGAGACTTACTTGTGAGAGTCTCTTATTTTATATCTTCCACCTCTAGGATGTTACTATATGTTTTACTATGTATGTTACTATGTGTTTGTGTGTGTTTTTAATTTTTTAAATTTTAGTATATACTTACAATTTAGATCTTCTAGATAGTAATATGGAGTTAAAAATATTCTTGTATGTGTCATATGTGCTACTGCCATCTGCTATTGTTTCCATGACTTCTCTATCAATATTAAAAATAGTGTCTAGATGATTTAAATGATGTAACATTTTTAATTTCCGTATAGTCTATTGCTATATGTCATCATTTCATCATTTTATCATTTTTTACTTCTATAAAAAGGACTTATAACACTTTCTAACCTATCTATTTATATTATTTCCCTACTCCAGATTTTGCACTTTAGATGGTAAATTCTCTTTCTTAGAACATTTTGCTTTTTTTTTTAAATAATTAAATCTGCTTTAATATCTGTTCCAGGTGACTTGTGGTATCTCAGCTTGGTAGATTTCATTGGAGGTTGGAGGATTAAGACTATTACCATTAAATATAAATGAAGAAAGATGATAATCTTGTAAATCTAAACGTTCTTCATTTAGGTTTTCAATTTGTTGTCTGTTGCTTAGGAGTTCAGATAAATATGCACCCAGTAGTTTAGTATTTGTTGCTCTCCAGTTATCACTCTTCCTTTAGTGCCTTTAAATGCTAACATTTCTTTGGTTGATCTGTGGTTGTCCTTTACATCTTCATAAAATTTAAGTGTTTGATTCATTCTTTATGCATTTTCTTTTTTCAAATTCTACACTCCAACAATTCTCTGTTTTTATTCTGCGTATTGCTCTTTCTTTTTCTTCATTGTGAGGTAAATTTTTCTTTGTTTGCTCTAGTGCTAATCACTAGTCATTTCTTTCTCGTCTTAGTTTTTTCTTGTACAACTTTTCTACCTTCTTCACACATTCCTCATTACTCCTTTTCTTTCTGATTGTCTTTGATGTGCTATCTGCAATACCGTTCAGGTGGCTTCATGAAATTAACAAAATTTTGCTTAGCATTTCTTGAGTCAGCAAGTAAAGTAAAATGAAACTGTTGTTATTTCAGTCTATTCACGCCGAATTCCATTGCCTTGAAATGTTAATATAGTAAACCTTTGTTAACATGAATCCCAAGGGACTGTAAAATCAAGAGTTCATGTTAAACAGAGGAGTAAATTTATATTTTTGGAAAATAGTTTTTTGTACTCACTGATCATTTACAGTAAACAGGGACATGTGTTCTACTGTGTAGTGTAGAAACACTACAGTATATAACTTTCTTCATAGTCAGTGTTACTAGGTACAGTACACCAATCCTATACTAGTTTGTGACAATAACCAGTGGCGGCCGGTACGGAATTCTGTTAGTGGTGCGACATCAATAACAGTACATCGATGTTTTTAACATCGAAACAATGTTTGAAAACTGCTTTAGTAATCTTTATAATAACATTTATGGGCAACAAAATTTAATTTTACAGTGGCTGTGTTTATTAAGTTATAATAAAGATTATACCAAAAATATAAGAACAAATAAAATACTGATGCTGAAAGCCTGCCTTAGTAGCTAGCTCGAGTTCAGCCGCTGTCTGGAGGAGAATTCTAACGGTTGTCTGCCGTACCCTGCCATTTTTCGTGGTTTCTCCACGGAACAACACCGGGCAAATGCCGGAGCAGTGCCCTAACAAACGGGCGAAGGACCGCTCGCGATCTTTCCTTCCTCTTCCTTGCCTTATCCTCACTTCTTACTCACTTACATGCGCTATACTACTGCAAATGTCGGGAGACCTGGCTGGAGCAGGGCCTCTCTGGCGGGAGATACCTGGTTTGGAAGACCCATGTAACCGACGGGTAGGTTGGCGCCTAATCTCACTATGGGGAAGATCTTCGTCTTCCCCTGAGGGGAAAATATACACTTGTGACCGTAGCAGTTAACGTGCCCTCACTTCTCTAACAGTTTCGATTATTACCCGCGCAACATTACTTGACCAATGGCCAAGCTTCCCCGTTCCTGGTACAACAAACAGTTCAAGGTAAAAGCTCGCAGTCAGCTCTGATGACAACAACATTGCGAACTCAACAGCTTCGTTGGCCTGAAACAAGCTATTTGTTGTTGCTGCTACGTAAAAGAGATTCGCCATTTCAGGCAAACGAAGTCGGTATGCTTCCCAGGTCAAGAAATTAATCTGTCTTGCATTGCATTGAAATGTGGGTATAACTTTGATTTTCCAGAGGTTGGCATTTGCTTTAGAACTAGTGACTGATTTTGCAATTACTCCCACTCTACCCGCATTACGTGAGGCTATCGGTCAAGTTGCGCAGATATTGCTTTGTGTAGTACATGTAAACGGTGATGAGTAATCGTCCAGGCGAAACACCTAAACGGCAGGAGCAGAGGTTTGGCTCAGCGACGTATATTTGTGTGTTGTCCTGGTGATTTTTCAAATGTAGTTGGATAAATTTATCGGAAATGTTTACTCATTTTTAGGTCACCGAAGCCCGCCTGCTAGTGACAAGGAATCAGAAGAAACGCCCTTAACAAGCGGTAGCGAAGATCTATCGGACTGGACGACATCCGAAGGCGATTGGACCGAAGCTGGAAGTTGCTCGCCACTCCGTCCTTCTACCTCGGGCAGTTCGGCGCAGTCTGCCCGTCGCCGGAGACGAACAGACTTCCCCGAGAGGGCTTCAAAATCGGCGAACAGAGAGAACGAATGCGACGAGGAGCCGCCCAGGAAAATAAAGGAAGTGTCCGGGTGTGCTTCACCGCCGAACCACGGCGTTCGGCCGTCCACGCAACCATTCCTCGGGACGAGTGCCGATTCTTTGAATGCGGACAGCTCAGCGCTCGATTTTTTCCTCCTATTTGTTTCAGAGAATTTGGTGCAGTTCGTTGCACAACAAACTAATAATTTTTATCAGTTTGTGGTGCAACTCGGTTTGCGTTCCAGGAGCGGTCTGTGCAATTCGAAGGTTGAAACCACCACTGTGGAGGAAATGTTTTGCTTCTTGGCCCTGTGTATGTTGATGCCGCGGAGTGAAAAAGTCTGCCTAAGCGAGTACTGGTCCACGGATTCGTTACTTAGTACTCCTGTATTTGGTGAAATGATGTCACAGAAAAGGTTTATTCTCTTATTGCGCATGCTGCATTTCTCCGATGATAGAAACGGCCAAGGACGAGACAAAATTGGAAAAATTGTCGATACTATTCGGCATAATTTTCAACAAGCGTCTTTACTCTTCCAGGCCTTGTGTATTAACGAGAAGCGTTTTACGTTTGAAGGAAGATTATTGCTCAAACAATATGTACCTCCGGAAAGAAGCAGATGTCGGGCCAAACTATTTGTCCTTTGCGACAGTTGGACTGGTTATGTGTTGGACTTTATTCTTTACAGGAAGGGCTCAAATAACGTGGAGAATAAGGGAATAACAGATGACGTAGTAGGAACGTTCCTCCAGCCCTTTTTGGAAAAGGGTCACACAATCTACATTGAGAACTGGGTTACAAGCCCTGCATTGTTCACCTGGCTCCATGCCACAGCCACTGAAGAGAGCAGTGGTAAGAAGCACAGGAAGACCCACATGTTTCAAATGGAAGACGAGCTAAAGACTGGAGAAACAGTGTTCCACGCTTCCAATATAACAATGTCTCTGAAATGGTGCGTCGAAATGGAGATGTGGATGCTCTCTTCATACATTTCGGCAGAATCGGCAACAAATAGAGATAGAACAACTGGAAAGAAAGAAAATGAGTCTCAGTGCATTGTAGAAGATAATCAGAACACCGGAACAGTAGACTGCAGAGACTTGATTCCCTCTTTAATTGAATCGATTCGTACTGCAATCAAGTGGTACAAAAGGTACTTTTTTCATCTCCTTGACCTCTCCATATTTAATGGATATGCTCTGTTTAAAATTGCAACTGGGAAAAATGTTTCAATGGCTCAGTATCATTTGTCACTTATACGAGAGATTACAGAAAAATACTGCAAGGGACTAAAAGAGGATGGGGGAAAGAAGTAAACAGAAAATATACCCTCGCACTTAAAACATCGACATTTTTCCACAGTTGTACTCTCTGAAGTATTGAAAATCACATGTCCTGCTCGTCAATGTGTTGTTTGTACCACAAAGCTTATTACAAGGAATGTAACGTGGGAATGTATTACACCTTGTTGTTAAATGTACCATACCATGGAAGTTTTTTGAAACAAAATGTATAACTTCATATTTAAAAAATAAGCCAAAATATTTAAAGACGTTTAAAAAAGTGTTTGTAAATTTCGACAAAGCTGGACCAAATCGAAAATATAGGACTATCAAAATGATAGGACTTGTGTGGTCTTTCACACTGTCCTATAGGACGCGAAATGCCGTGAGATATTTCATCGTAAAGACAGGCCGTCACGCACCAAGAAATAAAAACCCAAGTGTGTACTGATTCATCCTCAAGTCTATAGGTGTTTCAGTACACTGCTAAAGAAATTAATACTTTTATCAATGTATTAATAACTTATCCTCAAAAGCATACTTAATAGGAATAAAAAACGAGGTATGTCTGACTATTCTCGAAGAAATGTACCGTGTTTTGCTACCTGTGTAATCTTGGTCGACAATAAATTATCAGTTTAAAATATTTTTAATAAAATTTCTGTTCTCTCTTTTCATACCTTCAGTAAAAAACTATTTGCTATTTTGGTTCCTCCTACTTTTTTTTTAATGGAAATAGAGAAGCAGGATTGAAGAAGCACAGAACTATATTGATATCGTTTGAGATGTAGTTGTCTTCGTGAAAGCAAGTGATGGAAAAAACATTAATTACAGATACATTAGTTGACCTATTATATCAATGATTACCCATAAATACGTACATGAACTAAAATTAATATCTTCCCAACTTGTATATTCTTTATTCCATAACAATTCCTGCATTCATGCAATTGGAACATGAAAGGAAGGTATAAGCTACTCCCCACATTACTTTCCCGTATACATTCGTTCCATTGGCACTCAGCTGTCCTTTCTCACCTCACTTGAGGGTACTTCTGGGGGTTAATATTTTCTTACGCCAGAGACGACGCGCCGTGAGATATTCCATCGTAAAGACAGACCGTCACGCGCAAAGATATAAAAACCCACGTGTATACTGATTCATCCTCTAGTCTATAGGTGTTTCAGTACACAGCTAAAGAAATTAATACCTTTATCAGTGCCTCAGCGATCGAGCCCTCCGTGCCCCGGAAACTTGTCAACTAGGGCCCCGTTTATCCGGCGCGACCGGCCGACACCCCAGTGTCCCGAGATCGTAAACTGTGCATCATGAAATTTTCTTTGCAGCAGAGAACATTTCTTTACGACACTTTCGTTTGACTTAAGTATGTCAGTAAGTGCCGCAAGAGGACTATTAACAAATTTCCGGGCGTGGATATTCCACATAGGTCGGCAATTTTGAAGCTTGTAAAGAAACTTCGCTCCTATGGAATTTTAATTGACGAACTGAAGTGTCGAAAGCGCCATATCGTGATAGAATCTGTGCAACATTACAGCAATCTCTAAGAAAATCTTGGCGTCTATTGTTTCTTTCAACAGGTTTTGGCAACTGCTCACTTCAACTGCTGCTGTTCGATCCATGAACTTTTAAAATAATGTTAATAGTGACGATCGAATAACTAGTCGCGCCTTCATAGATCTGATCTGACGCTTTGTGAATTTTTTTCTTTGGAGGTACTTGGAAGACCAGGTATGTGCAAAAACCCGGCGTTCGGTGGAAGAGCTCCAGCTCTCTATTGAGATAATCGCTGCAATTCTTTGAGACATTCTTCAAAGGGTAAATCAGAATATGTTCCGGAGGTGCCAATAATGCATTCTAGCACCACTTGAGCATTCTGGAAGGACACCACTTTCAGCATATTCTTTAAGGTTAGTTGAGCGGCGCATCGATAGTTCACGTATGTGAGCACGGGAGTTGGGTTAGTATTGCGCTGAGCGAATGAGCCCTCAGCTACCCGTGCGACGCGGCCCGAATCTTCGGAGAACGGTACAATTAACACTTCATAAATTAGGGAATGTCATTTAATGCTGCGCGAAGAGACGGCGGATTTGGGGCAGAAAAAAATTCATAGGTAGCGATGGTGTTAAGTGTACTCTGAGATGACTTAAACAAGAGTTTGCTCTTTTTTAATTCCAAAAATGTAATTTATTTGAGTTGTCTCTTACGTTTTCAATATTTACATTAGCGGCAGTTTGTTCACATTATTATATTGACAAGAACACGTGTTTTAATTAGTGTCATATAACGTTTCTCAAACACTCAACAGTTTTCTGTGAAAACTAGCTCAAAATCCCGCATTTTTTGAAACGCTCAAACGCCATTTTCTCTAAAACGGCTCCAATTTTTTCTTTAAATTTTTCTAACAGATAATGCTTATTGCACTCTTTAATATGACGTCAAGTTCGTTTCGGGATACTTGTTTTTTTCAAAATTTACACTAATGTGATCTTTTTAGAAGATCTTGCCGTTAGTATTCACATTTCCAGCAACATGTAAACTCTGTTTTATTTTTGAATTAATGTTCATCATATGACTTCTAATGAAGGTTTTCGAAAATCCAAAATTTTGCTGTATAAAGCTTCAAATTTCGAGTTAACAGTAGCGATTAAGCGCTGTTTTCTGAAAAAACGGCTCCAATTTTTTCAAAGAAAATTGCCATTTAGGACGACATTTACTGTTCTTTAATGGTCGTAAAATAATATGTTATACTATCAGGAAATCGAAAAATTAAGGAAATTTTTAAAAAAAACTGTACAATGGACGGCGATAGATAACAGCTGGCAAGAATATGTGGCAAGTTCGTATAGCAAACCGAGACCAAAGGATATATAAAAGTAATACGGGAAAGTCTTTCCCATTCTGTAGCACCATTTGTTAAAATTTAAACAATTACTTTCTCAGAAACCGCTCCAAAATTTTTCTGTATACTTTTCACAAATGTAGCAAGGTAAAGAAATTTGTGCTGGTTTCATTTTCGGCGCACTCATTTTATTTTTGAAGTTTGCAAGAAAATTCGGAATGGTATTTCTGAATTTTCCACTTTTTGTTTGAGGCGGTGTCAATAATAATAATAATAATAATAATAATAATAATAATAATAATAATAAGGCCGTCGCGTCATAAATATACCGTCAATATATAATACCCTTAATTAAAATTAGCCTAATTAGGCTGTCTCTTACAAATACAATTGAAATGTGATATGGGAGAAAAGTCCAGTAAATCCTGTATTTGAGTATTATAATGTTCTCTACGTGCAATAAAATAGGATTTTCAACTTTAGTAAAGTCAGGAAAAATATATAAACATGTATCAGGTAATTTCGAATGTATTCGTAATGAGATATATTGAATGGTATTTAGTTTTGAACATTCGATTTATTTTATAAATTATTCTTCCTTGTCTGTATGATGTGCTGAAAAAATTGTTTGTAATAGTATTCATTTATTGAATATTTGTTATTATTTTTACTTTTTCAAAATCTAGTATGAAGTTCGAACAGTTTTTGAAAGCAAATTGTCAACAAAGTTGAATTTTTTTGCAGGGTTTTCGCCTTTACTGCTTTCCGGGGCATGTATATGTTTAATTTATTTGAAGACATTTATTGCGAAGAGACTAATTATGGTTTTGTTTGATTGAATGTCGTTATTTATACAAGTGCTACAGATTGGCACAGACTCTCCCATATTAGTTTTCTATTTCCTTTGGTCTCAACTCTCTACTCGGACTTGCCACGTACTTTTGCCAGCTGCCATCTATCGCCGCCCAAAGTACAGTTTTTTTGGACATTTTCCTAATTTTTCAGTTTCCTAATTGTAGACCAGAAATATTATTTTAAGATTATTAAAGAACAGTAAAACCTTGTCCTAAATAGCCGTTTTAAAAAAAACTGGCGTTTAAGCGCAATTTTGCGAACTTTGAACCTCTTTTCTCAGAAAATATTGAGTTTCCGAAAAACTTCATATGAAGTCATTTCAAGCTCTTCTAGTCACAAATGATTACAAGTGAGAGATCTTTCAAAATATGTATATTAGTGTAATTAAAAAAAAAAAAATACACCGAAATGAATTTTACGTTGTATTCAAGAATGCAATTAGCACTATTCCTTCGAAACGAGCCTTAGAGAGGGCCTTTTGAGAATTTCCATAAAACCACTACAATAAAAATTGAAAAACACTTTCATTTATGGCAAGAATAGCGTTTTTAGCTAGAAATAAGAAAATATGTGCTCATTGTTTGCCAACGCGCATTGGCGCATCCGCACATTATTGCCAGTTGTCTATTGCTTAAGGTGAGTTGATGTAGACAGAAATTGCGATATAATAGTATTATGCAACCGTTACTAGGTGCGAGAAAGTATATGCTGTTTTATCTCTACTTATTTCTGACGAGTCGTTAAGGGAACGATGTAAATTGCGACGCTATTACGTGTAGTTGTGTGGCTTCCCTTTGTGTGTCGACATGAAGACCAAATTTGGAAAGTATTGCATAAAGATAAGAGTGTTTGCTTGTATTGAAACCCGAAACACAATTTCCCAGTCTATTAAGGTAATATTGGAGATGCGGCAGAACGAGTATATGAATGCCATATCGTGAATTGACATTTAATGACTGGATCTGGAAGGAGCATTATTCCGACTAATTTGTTATAAGTGTAGAATTGGCAGATGTCAGAAAACATGAACCTTGTAGGCACTTTGCGAAAAACTGAAACGGGTCTTATCGAAAGCACTTCTAAATCCGTAAAGAGAGTAACATTGTTTCAGTTTGTATTCTCAAAAGAAATAACCTGTCCTATTCCGAAACGCAAAAAGTGTGTTGTACTTCTCCCAACAAAGTTTTTTAACGTATCAGTTTTTACTACGCATGTTGAGAAAATCAAAGACTACCAAACATAGTCGCCCTTAGAGTTTTCCAATGAAACCAGTGTATTCGCAAGGCGCCCATGTTGGTGCAACCCAATTTGTATCTGTCGCGTACTGTTAAAGTGTGCGACGAAGTGCTGCATTTTATTTCGTATACATTTAGAAGGGCTTGTAGTGTGGTAGAGTGATTGTGTATTGAAAGTGTAATCGATCATGCTCACTTGTGTTGCATTTGGTTGTGCCAGGTATAGAGCCATCCACACGTAAGTATTGTTAAGAATTTGTTTTACTAATTATTCAAAAATGTGCATCTACATGTGTGGCGATTTCAATCAAAATTACAACAAAGAGTTCGACCCTTACAACCTCTTTTGAGGGAACCTACTCTTCCCTTGGAACTTCGCTTGGCACTCTTCGCAACACGTGTTGCCGGCCTGTGGCCACTTACGCTGCGGCAACGAGGCACTTGGCACGAGGCACGCGGCACTTGAGCTAGTACTGAACAAAGTTTTATGGCTCATAGTAGCTCGCCCTCCGTTTCGGAAACGGTTGAAAGTACTGAGGAAGAAAATTGATATTAAGTCTTTCACTTAATGATTGAGACGGCTTTCGTTTAACGAAGCCTTTCAAGCCAACGAAGCTCCGACAACGCTAAAACAATTAGCTCGACTCATCCTCACTATAGGGCAAAGAATATAAGCCCTCTAATATTCTGAGGGCGTAGTGCATCACAAAAGCCGATTTGGCTATTGACTAAGGTCCGACACGAACCCACACCAGCCACTCGCACATAGCAATAAAACGCGAAATGTGTGCGAACTGCAACAAACAACACCAACCTTCGGCTTAGCCGAAAAAATATCCGGTTTTTCCATCTTTTCAGCAGATTTTGCAACCTTGCAGAGATCTTCACTTTTAATGTATTGTCAATATTTTTTTAGTTTGAATAACTGCCGAAATAACTGAATAAATAATGGCTTGAATGTTATTTATATTGTCCAATAATTGATGTTACCCAATAGAGTTAAAGCAATAGTTTTACCCGGTTATTGGGAATTATGTACCACGCTAACATGATACGTTCTGTATTTGGTTATTAGTTCAATATATGTTCATCTTAAGTAAAGGTGCCTATAAATATTATAGACAAAAAATCCGGAATTTGTCACTATTACATTCACTAGTATCCAATTAGTTTGACCACACATTTTGTGACACAGTAGTTTTAAAAACGTTTTGAAATAACTCAGAATTACATAATTTTAAGCTTTAAAGTTTTTACTTTTCTTTATTCAATGTTTGTTATGCGACGTTTTGAGGACTTGGATTTTACCCCATATTAAGGCTACAATTAATATATAAGAGGAAATTGAAGTTTTTAATGAATGTAAATAAGTTTTTGACGTTAATATATAAACGATACAATTATAATGAAACACTATCAACCCTATATCGTAATAACCCATATTTATCGTGCTCTTTGCAGTGAACTATCTGTAAGAATGACATATTTGCTGCCTTATGAAATAAAAAAAAATATTACATTTTGCTTGCTTATACAAATATATACCTAACTTTCGCCGGAAGGTTTGTACCAATATGGCGGCGCGCGCAATTGTGGAGGCTTCATTGACTTGTAGATGGAGCAGGAAGAGATACGTAGGAGCGACTCAATGTGCAGAACTCTTTGGAGAAAATTGTACTCCAAAAGTTAATTTTGCTCAGGTCTCCGAGCGTTAACAATGTTTACTTTCAAAACAATCAGAGTTGTTAAAATTCAAATCTCTTTAGTTATTTAATTTTTTATAGTGCTGTTAACATGTCTTTACATATAGAGCCTATTTGATGTCGAAATGTGATTCTGCTCCAGTCGATGGGCTAATATTTGGAACATAACGTAATAAAGTTGTCACATTTTCTATAAATTTTTGGAGCGGCCCCAATGTCATAGTCATAATTGTCATATATTTTGACTAAATTCATCACTTGCAGCACTGATCTAAGAATTTTTTAATAAAAGGCGGTACAAGTGAATGTAGGGTGAATTAGGAAAGGAAAATTTGATAAATGTTTGCTAAAGTTGTGTTTGGTTGAAGTTTGTCTCTCGCTCTTACTTCTAGACACCAAGCACACTAATGAAATACTCCATGTAAATTGTTATTTTTCTATTTTTGTAACTTTTTCAATTACCATTTTTGATAGCAATTAATTAAATGAATATAATAATTCTGAGTACCCTTAAGTAATCTAAGAACAAGTTTAAGACACTTCATTTCCCCTGATTATAAGGAGTCAAAATATTGGTTGAATATAACAAAACGTAATATATCTGGTTGTGAATTGTTGGCAATATATAAGAGTTTGGCATGGAAAATCTGTTTTTGAGGATCAAATCAGGAGAAAATAAATGTAGTTTCTTTGGAAATGAAACTGCTTTGGTTTCTGTCCTGACTTCTTTCTTTTAGTTTAAACGTGGTTTCTCAAGCTCCAGCATTTATAACGGGGCACAGTTAACTCTAAAGTGGGTAGTACAATATTATTAGGATCATTGCGAAAAATAAATCAGATTTTGGGTAACAAAAAGACAGCTGTTTTGATATCATATGCTGACTCTTTAATTTCATTAGTAGAGGTGAAACATTACGACGTTTGTTGTTGACTTATTCACGACGAATCGTGGAACCTGCACTGCGGTGCTTCATGTTATAGTGTTTCGTGGTAGAAAAGTTGCCCGAACATTGTAGTTTTATTCCTCGCCGCTTTCCTGCTACGAAATAAAAAATATAAAATGTATTCCTTGTTATATACATTATGTATACATCGTACTTTTCCGTTTACCATCATTTTCACACAAATACTGGCTGCAACTATCAAATTTATTTCCGTGAGATAAAAACAAATTGAGAACTTTCAAACTGATTTATTTCCTCCGTCACAGTATAACAAGGGCTTACATGTTGTTTAAAGAAACTATCTAAGCTTTATTCTGTGGTGGTTCCTTTGAAATGGGGACCGTCTCAAGTTCGTTGGTCTTTTTAAGCGTTTTCCTCGCATGTTTCTTTCCCTGGTTAATGCCGCTTCCTGTTTTGCCGCCGTCCAGCTCCGAGGTATCCTGTTTGGCGACGGGGTACCCGTGCACGTGGTTGATGTGCCTGAGAAGGCCCTTCTTGGACGCCAACTCTGCCTCGCAGACGTGGCACCGGTACGGCCCCGTGTCGTGGCCCCGCTCATGCGCGTGTAGCGCGCTCTTGCTGGTCGTCACGTAGTCGCAAAAGTGGCACTTGTACACCTTTAAAATAATAATAAAATAGATAAATAAATAAATAAATAAATAAATAAATAAATAAATAAATAAATAAATAAATAAATAAATAATAATCTTGGCTCGAAGGATCGCGAGTTCGAGTCCCGACTCTGGCATGGTTGTGTTTGTGTGCATCTCTGTATGTTTGTGACTGTCCATTTCATCCTTCAACATCATGATTAGAAACCGGATTTTTATGTAATTACATAGTTTTTGTCTTTCTACTGTTCTCAATATTATAATCTTGGAGTATGGTCGCTTTCCTACGGCAATATCAATTTTTTTGTTACATATTTTTACATATTTAATACTATATTTCGTATTTTAAGTATTATTTACGAAAATAGTTCTTTTCAGCATTTTTATTTTATTATTGGTGAAATCTAGGTGTGAAAAGTATTATTGTCACCGCGTTTCGTGACCTTAATTTCCGAGAATTGATCTAAGAATTTGGCGATCGCCGACGTGTAACGCTTAGAATGTTGCACACTGCAGTGATTGCTGGTCGTAGATATCACCATGGATTTTATTGCGTCTTGTCTGGCGCAAGGTGCATATAATCTTGCTTATACGTACCTTGGTCTGGCTGCTAAACAATGGACCTGGATAACAATAGATAATTCTTTTACTACTGACGAAAAAGTTGCACGGTGCAAAGGGTGCATCAACTTGTGCTGTTCAAATGATATTTAATAATAATAATAATAATAATAATAATAATAATAATAATAATAATAATAATAATAATAATGTCTTTATGAACGGCGATAATAATAATGTCTTTATTCTTTGTATTATTTTTAAAATTTGTTATAATTTTTTTATAAATGTAATTTAGCATTATGTAAATGTGTTATAATTAGAGTATTTTAATATTAATTATATCCTATTTTACATATTTATTACGTATTCTTACTGTTTTCATTATATATTTATGTTCATATTTTGACGTTTCAATCTACAATTTCTCCGGTCTCTAATCAGTATTGTAATTTCACTATTATAATTTGACCTCATCCCCCAAAGCTAACAACCCTGGGTGTGAAAAAGGATTCAGCATGAAAATGCTGATCCATTCCATAAAAGTCACGTTCACCTACCATCGATAAATATGGCTCAGCCCCAATGGGTTCGCGGGGCACCGAGTTCACGACCAATGAATAAAATAAAATAAATAAATAATAACCAGGTCTCGGATTCTGATGACATGTCATAGTTTCATTGGTTCATTTTAGACAAAGGTGACTTGTTAATGAAGATTTACCACGACTCTTAAGTAATAGAAATTTATAGATATTTGGTGATTTTTGGTCGTTTTATATTATATATTTTAGTTGTTTTTTTGTACCTTTGCATCATTTTTGTCATATTTATGCATTTTGTTTCCTATTCGTATTTTTTGTTACGGAAAGTTCCATGAATTTACAATAACACTAAAACAAAGTTTGAATTGTATCACCAGTTCCTGACGAAATTCACTACTGTAGTGGACCCTGTTTTTCGAACTCTCAAAATTACACGAATCTCCTGTAACTTCTTCGACCTTTCAAAACTGACGGTTGAATGATCAGAGCTAAGCATTACATTTCCTCCTAAAATTTCCTTAAGTATAATTTTATATTAAGTATATTATTATATTATTTATTACGTATATTATTATATTTATATTAAGTATAATTTTATATAAATTAATTTTATATAAAATTGTAATGTTCATCTAATAAACATTTAATACAAATGCTTAAGTATTTTTTAAGGTCATTTCTCCTTATTTTTATGTCATTTTCGAGACCATTTTCACTTTATTTTTAAGTAAATTCAAAGGTCATTTTCAAAGAATGTTCCCGTCATCAGAATTCGAGCCCTGATAATAACTTCAAAGGAAGTTCACGACCCTGTAGTTGGTGGTAGATCTTGACTGCGACCGTGAGACTTCGAACTATGTAAGCGGTTGTCTGGTTTCTTGTAGGGCCTGCCTTGCCGATGATGGGCTGGGCGTGCCTTGCTCTATGAATGTTCCGTACCTGAGACCTGAAACCGAGCTAATGTCACCTTGTCGACATCTGACCATCCCACGGGTGTTAGTCTCAGGGACCCAGAGCCGACAGTTGCTCGAAGCCATCGTAACCGAGATAAATTAAATTAGGTGAAGTGGTGCTTTTACTACTCAAAAGCGAAAACTGGGGGCTCATAAATAAACGTTTTCAAGGTATGAAGAGAACATAACCCTAATATTATATGAGACCTACCCTAGATTCAAAGAAGCTTGCCAGTCCACGACGATATATACTCATCAGTGGAAAATTCACAGCAGAACAAATTTCTGACATTCAGGCAAATTTGAGATATGATCTTCGATCAAACTAACCACATGACAAACATTTAGAACATCTAATATCCCCGAAAACGATGGTCCTGCTGAAGGTGATTACGAACTACTACTGATATTTCCAATGAAACTTCCGTCAGTAGTGAAAAGTCATCTGGCTATGAATCACACGATATAGATTTGATGGGAAATCTTATTCGACGCGAGATAAAGCGAGTTTGTGTACTTCCATTCGAATCTCGTGCACCGTTGATAATATACGAAATTGCAAATGCTAAGTGAGTGATAGTGACAGCGAATTGTCTAAATAAGGCGGGACAGACCTAGGTATAAATTTGGATATTACTGATATCAATTATATCGTGTATGCAACTGGATACCTGGTATCTCAGATAATTTTGGGGCAGCCAAGAATTCTGACGGCTGCCAGCCAAACAGAATGAACAGCTCCTTACCCCCATGGGCGAAAATAATTATGAAACGGATAGCTGACACTCGGGGTGAATGTCACCGTTAGTCGAAGGGTCTTCTAAATCAATTCACTATGTGGTACAAAAATATCAAATTCAAAATGACACAAAGCTAATTGTACGGAGAAGCTAAAAGATGAAATCCAAGCATGAGCTCAACACATTAGACGTTACAGGCTTAGAGGAGACATCCATATTCAGAATCGGTTGTTTGAAACAGACATGAAGAGATTCTATCGCAGTCTGACCCAAAACCTGAAAGGCAATGTTTGTCCTTAAAAAACGACGTTGAAACATTGTGGGCAGAAATCTAGAAAGAAAGCAGATCCTACAACAAAAATGCATCTAGGCTCAAATCTGAAGTTTATGCTGCCGATTAACATATGAAAACAGTGGAACATGATCACGAATTCTCAGAAGAGGACCTCTTCCATGCAATTAAGGATGTGGGTTACTGAAAAGCCCTCAGGATTGATAAAATTCACAATTATTGGATCAAGAAATTAACAGCACTACATCTAGCAAAGGCTATTAATAAAATTGTAGAAAATGCAATGGAACTTCCGGAGTGTCTCACGCACGGAATCATTCATTTGCTGCCGAATGCAATAGAAACTTCTTTGGCGGAGAACGTCTGGCCAATCACTTGTCTATCAGTAAGGTGCAAAGTTATAACTGCAGCCATAGCAACAAAATAGCTAATAGTCATAGCTAGAGAAGAACAATTTGTTACGTTGAACAGAAAAGAGATCGTAAAGTTTATTATACTGCAAGGAAATATTACCTCTCAACAAAGTCGTCTTAAAGGCCGTGAGGAAACCAAACTCAATTAGAGCATGCCTTGAGTTGAATCACCCGATTCGATACTGAACGCCTTGGAGATATATCGATTTCATTCTGTACGTACCAAGTTTTGCAAGATTAGGAAGATTTGAATTACCAGGTTACTAATACTCGTAGACAGCGAACAGCAAGTATAACGAGAAGAAACAAGGAATTGATATTACTCCAAGCCAATGATAATATAACATTAACCGACTGATAAAATAGACGAAAAAATTGGTAAGTTTTAACAAATGAAAAAAATTTCATCGATTCGAGTTTTGCATCACTTCTTCCTTTTCCCAAGGATTTCATTAATGAAAGTTCATACTCATGTGTCTGGAAATGAACTGACATGTGCTGAACACCTCGTCGCAGTATTTCTAAGGCCTGTCTGATTTTCTGTCGTTGGAGGTTCAGACATTTTCAGAAACAAAATTGTCTTTTGCAGGATCAGCACATTTAATGACGTTTGCATTTATAGTCATCCATTCCCCAATTCGTTTTCCAGGAGGGCTCGAATCTGTCCGTAATTGGAATGTCTTTCAAATAGTGATAACACAAAGTCTCATAATAAGATATGTTTTTCTAGTGTTCTAATATCAGTGCGGACGGGACATTATAAGAATGATAATATTAGCCAAATGATGACCTTGATTACAAAAAGCGGCGCCCACTGCTTTCACATTTACCCTCTAATGCGGCATACCGCGTTGAGGTGGTGAGTTTTTGTCACCTCCGTTCAAGGAGATGCATTCCTAGTCGTCAACGGATTTTCACTCGCGCTATGGAATGCCGTGTGGCCGGGGGGCTATTGAAATTGATGTCTACTACACCGGTGGCTCACGACCTGTTCGCCCACATTGGTATGTTTTCGTTTTGAACCTAGACTTCGAGTTGAAGGGTTGTCAGGGTGATTTATCAAGGGCATTCACTATCTCGCTTTCTGTTTTGAATTGAACGAGATAGCGAGGGGAAGGTCCCGTGGCAAAGAGACAGCAGTAGAAACTTGCTAACGTAGGCGATAAAGGTGAAGCAGAAAGGGAAGGTGATGAACACGTCGGAGATAGACCCAATGCGTGCGTCTGTTATGGCATTCACATTCACCACCTCTTTTCTTGCTCGTTTCCTAGCTTGTCTACTAGAGTGCCGCGGCCTTCTATCTTTTCTGACTCCCGGTTACGATGTTTGTTTCTTCGTGGTCTGTTAACGCAGCCCATCTCCCCATCTGCGGATTCCTATACATAAAGGCCGCGCGCCTGTCGTCCCGTCGCAGATAGGCCCTCTGTCGGCCAGGCATAAATCACGTCAGAGTAAATTTTGGCTATCAGAGAATTTTTGTTTGTGTGAGATACAGTCAAATGTAAAATAGCAGGACTTTTACAGTTTGATCACTTATTTAGCACCTGCAAACAATGCTCGAAGATTAACTTATTTTGTATTTATGTTTAAAGAGGCGCCGATGAGGAAGTGCGCCTGTCATTTTTGTTATACCTGGCTAGTAACTTTGTTGAAAAGCAACCTAATTTTCAATATGGCTTATTTTAATAATTACATTTCTAAACTCAATTTCTTTTCTAACATTTTTGACAACGTTTCAGTGATAACAGAGGGCACCCTTTCTCCCAAGTTTGTAAATAATGTAAATATTACGTAGAAGGACACAGAGTACACTTATCTATCTGTAATTTAAGTATTCCATTTGGCAATTTTTAGGGGCAAAGAAGATTGGGCTTCAAATAAAAAAATCTTTTGTTACTATTGAAGTTATTGAAATGGTATTGTTGTTATAAAATTTCCTCTGTGTTCTTTACCTGAGTGAATTAATTCCTCGTGATAAATCATAACACGTCACCTTGTCGCCCTTGTGACAGCGCATGTGTCGCTTGAGGGAGTACAGCCAGGGGAAGGTCTTGTTGCAGAGGGGGCAGCTGTGGCGCTGCGGGGAGTGGTTGCGCCACATGCCGCCAGGGAGCAGCGTGGGCGCGTGGCGGCGCGGCGACGCCCTCGCGTGCTGTTGCTGCTGCTGCTGCTTCCTCCTCTTCTTGCGCGATTTCTTCGTCCATCCGCTCGTCGACGCTCGCGACTGCAACCCACGCGTGAGCCCCTCTCGGTTCTCTCTTGCGAATAGTGATTCATAGTGTGACGTCATGAATACTCACAGCGAATACAGACACAGCTTTCATATAACAAATATCTTTATTTACAATGAAAACACAACAAATATTTACAATTAATTTCCTTCTTTCGCCCTAGCTCTGGTAGACCTACTATCCCCTGATCGCGGGAGCGATCCAAACCCGATTGATGATCGGTTTCGATGGTGGCATTCGTCACTCCTACTTCTGAAGCGCGCACAAAGCCAAGTCCGTACTGGCGTACCAACTGATGGTTAGCCTCGATCGCAGGAGCGATCTTACTCGATTAAGAATCAGCGTGAGTCGTGGCACTCAACCACTCTTCACCTCGGAGCACGGACACAGCATCGCTCCCACGTGACCGCAGTCACCCAAGGACACAAAGTCCTCCACAGGCTCGTCAACACGTGACTTGTCTCGCGAGCATTGCCCACAGATGCACCGTCGTGGCGCCAAGTTTTGTGCAACTGCACGAGGTTCTCCCACTGTCTCTAGAACACACCCACTGGCTCTGTACACTCCGCTATATAGTCGAGGCCCACGTGACCTACTACGTCACGCCACCCCCACCGCTGCTCTAATGCTAACAATGAAGGGTTTCTAAAGACCGGAAGACCCCAAAGCCTTGTGTCTCCCGTTTCCGCGTTCTTGCTATAAGGAAAAACCCTTCTCTCGGCGGCGTCGATGGTGTAACGGTCAGCGTACTGGACTGTTGTACCCAAGTTGGCGGGTTCAAACCCGATCGAAGCCGTGGATTTTTAAGGACGAAAAAATCCTTCGTACGCCCTCCTTCGGAGGGGAAGTAAAGCCGGCTGTCCCATGTTAGTAGATTTACTTGCATGTAAAAGATCCTCAAGCCTAAATGACGCCTCTGAGCTAAATTCAAATCGCCTGTTTCTCGCCCAAGAAATACCTCCTTTCCCTGCTAGTTGGTGAAAGGAGCGTAGCAAAATTTGCGTGGTCAGACGGAAGAGCGGGCCTGATGGCCCGAGTCTCGCCACGTAAAATCAGGCAAATTCAATTCAATTCTCTCTTTCCTGTGGCGAGGAGTTTCCTCTTACTAATCCCTTACCAAGCGTCCCCAAATAGATGCCACGAGGCACGCTGGCTAATTCGTTAGAATACATTGATTCTTTCGTGTTTCCTGGCGCGCAGTCGGTTATGGTCATTAATCCTGTTAGTTTAGTGGATTTGTTTTTTCATGGGTGTTTTCTCCCCCCCCCCGCCGCGCGCTGGATGGTGAGATCTAGTGCTGTTCGACTCGTCAAGTAGCGGGGTTTCCCTCAATTAGATGTGCAGCGGTTCACCACCATGACCGGGGCAAGGAATGAAGCTCCCGACTGACCTCACGTGTGTGGTAGTGTACTTCTTGTAAGTGGTAGTATGTGTCAGTAAGGACAGGACAAGGAAGAGGAAGGAAATATCGCGCGCGTTCTGTTTTTTGTGATTCGGGTTCAGAAATCCCCTGTTGTTCGGAGAAACCACGGGGAAATTCTGATGAGAGTAACCGTCCGCTTCAATTCTCCTCCAGCCAGCGGCTCAATCCGACTGAGCTATCTGGCTAGAGTTGAAAATCCTGCCTCAGTCTGGAGCGCTGCAATGTCATCAGTTGACACGCTGAGCCATGTCAGCCGGTAGAATGGATAGTGTTATAGATGAATGGATAAAGTTACTGTTAGAGGCAAATGTCGACGCATAACATATCAAATAAATCACAGAACACGCACTAAGGAAAAGAGAACTGAATTCATACCAAAGCAACGGCTTGCAGTAGTGACCATGGTGTTCTCAGTAAACGAAGAATTTTGACCAGTCCGTGCTGAGTCGTTGTTGGTCGCGGACTAGGAGAGCTCGGACGTCAAAAGAGAAGTCGGGCGAGTGAATAAGTATTGACTCCAGACGCGTAAACCGCGTTCATTAGTAACGTAAGTGTAGTACATGTTATATGCAAGAAGAAATATTGTCCCTCCCCCGACCCACACGTCAGCTTGCGGGGTTTCCTCCGCAGGGATCTCCCCCTTCATGGAGGCCTTCGTTCATGGAGGTGGAGTGTATGCAATTGTGTGTAAGGGGAGAATGGGACCACGATAAGGAAGAAACGGCCCCGCACGATTCGTTACCCGTTTATTAAGGTATTACTCGCGTAACTTTTTCTTGACCGATGGATTGAAGAAATGTGGATAGAGTGGGGGTATTCGTGACGAAATCGGCTTCTAGATTTTCTGAAGCAATGCCAATCTTTCAGCCAAGCCTTCACAACGTTCTCAATAATTTGCGTTCTAACTTTCTCAGGTGTTTGAGATATCTCCTGTGATAGATCTTTACCTGATTCGGTCATTTCTTTAGATTTTTGGAGAAAATAGCGTATAGAAGTTCTCGTCTTCAAAAGAAAATAGTTTCTATTTCGCGCCAGTGAAGATGTGTTTGGAATGTTGCTATCAGGGCCCGCTGCGAGCTTTTGTCTTCATCTGTTTATTGTGCCAGAGAGAGAGAAGCAAGGTCTTCGTTCATGAAAAGTTGCGCTAGTAATAATACCCCGGCATCTTGCTTGGTATTCTTGAGATAAATCGCACTACCTGCTATCTGCCATAGCATCCGTCCGCTACAATGGTCCTCCAGGCAGAGATTCAGGGCGCTGCCTATAGAATCTACGGACGCGCGATTCATACGCATCTGCTTATATCACGCTTTTTTCCGTTCGCTGACTAATCTTGGATATCTCTAGTACCTAAAACACTGCTAGATTTCTTTTGCTACAATTTACGTGCTAGCTTTGGAATAACGATGTGCATACCTCTGCAGTGACAACTAAGGAGCGCTCTTTAAAATTATCACACCAAAGTCAATTATTGAGAATAAAAACGTTTTCTTCATTATTATAATAGGCAGCTGGTCAGATGGCCAAGATCGTTAGGACAGAAGGACTGTAGCGGTCTCGGACAACTGGTTCTTATCCCGCGTCGGGCATTAGTGTATTTATGTATGTGTGTGCCGTCCTTTCACCCCTCACTATCATCATCACCTCATCGTTCATACCCCCAGGGTTAACAACCTTGGAGGATAAAAATCGGGATTTTAGCTTAAATGCTGACTCCCCTCCCCTCCCCGAAAGGTAAAAGCAGGATGCACGTGGGGTCCAAGTTGGCATATACGCGAAAAAAATTATAACAGTTACTAAAGTAATGATATGCACAATATTCTAATATTTGCATAATTTGTAAGAATTTTAATAAAATAAATATTTAAAAGTTTTTTGAATTACCTTTCTTATTATTTTTATTAAAAAAATGTTTTAAACTATTAGTGTGAACATTATGGTTGGAACTTGAGATAAAAGTACCAGATTCTTTCTTTAAAAACATCTTGCTTCCATTGTTTTCCATAGATATGTACACTCCAATACCTTACGACCCGTGGTGAAAAAAGTTGGGCTGAGGCTACGACTCGAATGTGAATTTACCCGGCTCACTAGCTAGTGTCGAAAGTACGCCACAGTCGGCAACTGGTCACTGAGAGTTCCCGGTTGAATCGCATATTTTCCAGGCAATAAACTGATTTCGGACTTTATCCGGCATATGTGGGAATTATCTACAAGTGTGGTATAAAGTAAGGTGATGGACAAGTGTGAGGCGTTTTGTATGTCCGCAAGATGTGTTTTTGCAATGAAATGCGTGGAAAGTGTGCATTGCTCGGACTCTTATAAATTTGAAAGCCGGAGCCTCATTGTCTACTCGGAAATGAATAGCAAAGGAACAACTAAGTAATATTGTGATGTTAGTTTCAGAATGGTGACAGTGCGTACTCTCTTCTTCTGGAGACTTACTAAAGTGTATTTTAGAAGTGAATGGACATTTGAAAACAACACGTTTTGTTGTGAGCAAGTTAGAAAGTTACTTAAGAGTGGAGACCATATGTGGCCCTACGTGACTTGGCGAATTTCTTGAGTTTATAATGTAAGAGTTATGCACTTTTATTTCCTGGATGGTATTACAATATAACTCTCTTGAAAAAAAAATAAAACGATATTCATAAACATTATACGAAGCTTCTTAATTACAACCTCATACTAATTTTTAAATATTGTTTTTCCTTTTCATATGTAAAAATACCTACTGTCAATATTTAACAAACCTAAACATTTCTGACGCAATTTTTACCGCCCTGCACATTAAGTGGATTAATATAATGTCATTTTTTTGTGAAAAGAAATTGCGTTTACTGTGGGTTTCTATCAACGAGCTAGAATATACTACATAGAGTGGCTGTCCCTTTAGTTTCAGCGCTCTTGGTGGAGGCTCGACGAACTAGAGGCCGGCATGTGTTTGAAATCAAAACATACGAGTGGCGGTGTAACCATCCGTAACCAGCGTCCAATGTAATGCTAGAATACGTTTTTATTTTGTTTTATTTTTAAATTTGTTGCGTTGACTCAGACGCAACGCGACACCAAGCTCCTTGTGGTGCGTTGAGCGCATCGCGCGTTTTGGAGTAATCCTCCGTTAACTATTGCGCGGGAATTAGTTAATTAACATTAATTAACATTGTTGACACATTGCCGGCCAAATTACTTTAAATTTGGCGCCTTGTTTTTTTTTAACAGAGCGTTTTGTGTTCTTTGAAGGTGTTTCAGAGGAAAGGATTATACATTTTAAACTTGGCGCCTCCGAGAGCTTAATATTCCCCAAAAAGCCGCGCGGATTTCTTCTCTGTTGATCAAACATTTATTTCTTCGTGCTAAGTTCCATGAAGTCGATTGTCAACTTCTTTCTATTAGTTCGTATTCGTAAGGAAAGATCGCACCAGCTCCTGGTGGCGCGGCTCCCGCGTAAAATTGGCATTGTCGAAATACTAGGAATTTTCTATCGCAGACACCTGCTCGCGTTGTCACCACAAGCGAATGCGGAAAGCTGAGTAAAAGAGTTTTGAACGTCAAGGTTCGATCTAGAGTGTGCCAGGCACTGGATGTAGTAGAAACACGAAGCAAAAGGCAGAATTCGTAAGGAAAGGGTTAATTTCGTTTGAACAGAGGTAACTGTGACAACTTCTTCAATACTCGTTAATTCTTTCTCCAAGTAACAATCCTTGTCAATTGTGTGTCATCTCTTTTCCAGAACACTCTTGTCTGACAAAAACTACTGATAGTAGAGCCGATGTTCCGTTGCCATTTCCATCAAAATGCTCTCCCAACTTTTCTTCGACTATTTCGCCGCCTGAACAAACATAGTCTGTCCCATCTCGTTTCAGTCAGTTGTCTAGAGGACCACCAGATAGCATCTCTGTGCACGCGTCTTTCTCTTACGCGCTCTCTGCGTCACTACCCAGCGGCCAGAATTGAGAAGCAATAAGGGTAGGTGTTAGGCCGGAATAACCCTTGTGAAGCATGCAAACTCGTTTTGTCGGAACAAATTTCACATGAGGTTGTCCGAGAATCGAATCCGGACCTCATTGTTGAAAGGCGAGCGACTTCGCTGTGAGACACTAGAATAATTTGTTGCTTTGACTGCAGAAAACGTTGCTTCAAAGATGGAGGCGACTCAGCCACTCTATGTAGTTTAGCTCATTGATTTCTATACAATTCAGTCATCCAATAGGTTCAAGATGTTGGCTGTGAATATCTGAACTCAGCGCTTTACAATGGCTAAGGTACTAAAAGTATGATGGATGTAAGTGTTGAGTAAACTCCGTTTCACCGTCAAACATTTTGGTAAATCTGAGCTGCTAATACCAATTAACTAGCTCTCGAATGCAAATCTCCTAACATCTAATGTTTGATAACAAATACATGCTACTGCGGTCGAATAAAATTTGTTTCTCCAGAGCGCTTCAGCTCCACTCATTATTTACCTATCACAATTTGCGATTATTTGAGTCTCAACCCCATTTACAGAAATACATTTTTGAAAACAGGATAAGGTGGTACACGACATTTTGAAAGAGTTGAATAACAATCAAGATGTTGATTGCGGGGGGGTGTCCGGAGATGAATTGGTGATTGATAGGTATACTCAAGAACGCAATGATCACAAAAAATATTAATGAACTTGTTAATCACTTGTTTTCTGCTATGAAGTAAGACAACATATAATCAATTACAAATTAGCTCTTCGTTCGTATACGTGGTTCATACATAGGATCAGGGATGTAGCTGGTCAACCATTTTGTAGTCATTGCACAGCAATGA
This sequence comes from Gryllus bimaculatus, assembly GCA_017312745.1. NCBI lineage: Eukaryota > Metazoa > Arthropoda > Insecta > Orthoptera > Gryllidae > Gryllus > Gryllus bimaculatus. The sequence goes on along the minus strand of BOPP01000221.1, from coordinate 635,877 downwards.
AAATTAGATTCTCACTTCAAATGTGGAACCGCCTTCAATTATTGAAAATTTAGATCTCTATCGAAATATTTGGCTATCACATTGCTGTCTATAAAACCTTTATGTGCAATTTTTTGCGTTATGTTTATGTTTGCTGTGTAATATAGAGAATAATGTAAGGGGGTCGATGGAGACAACAGTTCTTTTAAGAGAATGAACATATTTATGAAATAAAAAGTTTGAGACTCCCTGACCTAGATAAAGCCGCTGACGCCATTAATGTCTTCCCACCGGATAGCCCCGCTAAAAGGATTTCCATAGGCATGCGCTTAAGGGGAAGTGGGGGTCCGAGTTCCGCCCAAAATAAAACAAAATTTGGAAAATCACCCTTCGTAATAAAAAAATGTTTCCTTAAATCTGTTGGAACCTTCGTGGTTTGACCATAGGTATAAAAAGCAATAATTATGAATTTAAAATTTTTAGAAAACCCACACAAGCTGACTTGGTAATTCCTTGATATTTGAAACACAGAATGAAACACAAACATTCTTCCTTTCACTCTGGGATTCATAGACTATTGAATTTCGCAAAGTGAATTTTACAAAGAAATGACCATCATAGAAACTACAGCAAGTAATAATAGATACAATCCAAATTTAATTGATAATCTTGTTTCATCTAAAGAAAAGGATACATTAAAACAGATTTTTCCTTTAGGTTTGCTGATTAAAACAAAAAAATGCTTCATTTTTGTCCCCTATATTGGTAATGTGTCACAACGTTTAGGCCAACAACTCCAAACATTAGATTATATTAAAATATGTTACGAAAGCAACAAAAAGTTATAGACATTAAATTCTCGAAGAAAGACTCTGAAAAATATCGAGATAAAAAGAGTGAGTGTATGCTTTAAATTGTAATGATTGTAATGAAGCCAGGCAAAAAGGAAATTCATTCATAGAGTTAATGAACACATTAGAGCTTGGAAACAAAACCATAGAAAGACCACATTTACTTCATATCTTATTGAATGTAATCACTGTTTTGACGGAAACAAAAATTTTCAAATTTTACCCATTTAAAGTAGTGGATCAAAATTAAATATTTTAGAATATTGTGAAATTACAAAATTACTAAAAATCCTTTAAGGACATACCTAAATGAACAAACCGATGTCAAATGCAGCATAATCATAATTTTCTTTACTTCCTGTCCTTCCCACCCACCTGACTCCAGACTAACTATAAAAAAAATAGTTTCTCCATTGAATTTGGACGCTGAATTATGATAACATCAATCTGTATATACGAATATGATCTCGTATATGACCGCGTTATCCGAGTAAGTATTATCCCCACTGAAATCAATAATTTATTTCCTTTAAATATATTGTACTAATTTTATTTTTTGTTAATGTTTTAGAAATGTTTTAGCATTAATTTTACTTGTTTCACTAAAGATAGAGAAAGTTCCCCGAAACCATTATTTTGTTTATTATTTAACTTGACAATTAGGAGAATTGTTTTGTAATAGAGAAGGCTTTCCAAAACATCTGACAACACTGTAAATGGTTGGATATGAAATGTTTTATAAATTAAGACATTTAAGTTATAATTTCATTCTCCTTGCAGTGTGTTTAGTTTCTCTAGTAATTCTATATGGCGTATTCAAAGTTAAGAAAACTTAATTATTAAGGAAGCTCAGAAACGTGCTTGCCTCTTGTCTATGCTGATCTCAGAAGAGTAGCTAGGAGAAATTATTACAATTGGAAACATGATGAAGATTTTTCAGTGAAATAATATTGTTTTTCTATAAACTTTTGGCTCCACAAACTATATTGCACACTTGAATCTCTTCTGACAAGTGGATATAAAATGGAGGAATGGGCGTGTTTCCGTGCTCGTCAGTTTGTTTTGCTATTAGACCTTAATGTTGTTAATGTTTTGTCGTGGAAGATGGCGGTGTTCCTCCTCATTTGGTGGTGAGATCCTACATGTCGGATTGCGGGAAAATCTTCCTAAAGAAAATACCTAAAGGTATTTTCTCCATCCGGACAAGCTCTAAGCACACTATGGTCTCCCGCAATCCGATGCGCGTGTGATAATGAAGTGCTTATGTCAGTGTGCGTGAGTAATGGATGGGGCTAGGGCAAGAAAGAGGAAGGAAAGATCGCGCTCGGTATTCGGCATTCGTTTGGTATCAATAAGAAGAACCACGCATAACTACCGATCAAAGCAGCCGGCCGCTAGAATTCTCCTCCAGGAAGCAGCTGAATTCGGCCCAGATTTCTAGCTAGTGTAGAAAATACTGCCACCATTAATACTTAAACCCTAGAACATCGACCTTGCAACTACGACAGAGCCAGCTGTGATGCTGACACGACGCATGGCAATAACGCTGCACTCTGCGCCTTTCCTTCTAAGCCTCTAGGATGGCCCTTGGGCACTAGGCGTCCTAGCTTCCCGCGGTGTGGTTCCGAGTTCGTTCCCAGTCGAGACAAAAGTTGTGTTGTAGCTTTCCTTTAAACTCGTTCCGGTTTCCTTAGCTGAGTGACGAAGATAAGTTTAGGCAGGCTTGTTAGATAGTGAAAGAAATACGTCAGGTTTACGTCATGTCGCTCTTGCTCCCAAGCATGTAATTTAACTAGTCCGTCGCATGGGGGACTCCGTTAGCTGTCTGGCTACGTTGGACTATCAACCCAAAATGCCAAATCCATACGAACTTCTGGAAGATCATCAGCTGTGATGCTGTCATCCAATCGGAATATTCAATACCATACATTTCAGTCGTAATGTAGCTCCCAATTGGATAACCAAGTCCAGCTGATGATCTGTGACACGTCGCTCTCATGGAAAGGAGGCGGGTTCAGTGGTTAGCGTATAGGACTGGTGCACCCAAGCTTAGTTTTAATGACGAAAAAATCCTCCGTACGTCTTTCTTCAGAGGGGAAGTAAAGCCGGCTGTCCCGTGGTGTAGATTTACTGCACGTAAAAAACCTCAAGCCTAAATAAAGCCTCTGAGCTAAATTTAAAATCACCTGTTTCGTCGCTCGAGTGATATGTAACCTCTTTGCTATATCATGAAAGGAGCGTGAACAGACGGCAGAGCGGGTCTGATGGCTCGTGACGTAAAATGGAGGCAGCGACTAACCCAGGCCTTGGTGGTGGCGCGCAACACGCAGCGCGGCGTGAGGTTCTTGCGGTGCGCCTCCGCCCCCGCGTGCCCCCGGAAGTGGCTCTCGATCGTCCTCATGACCGACAGCACCTCGTCCAGGACGGGCTCGTCGTCCGACCCGCTCATCGGCCGCTCGCCCGCGCTCTCGCCCTCCCCCGCCTCCGCGGCCGCGCCTGCGCAGCAGACAGGGCTCAGACGAGATGGCCGTTAGCCTCGTTAAGCGTTGTGCATGGGCATGTTTATGCTCCTGATCATCCTCCTCCGCTAGAACCGGCGCCAACCTACGCGTCAGCATGCGCGGAATTCCCTCTCTAGGTATCACCGCCTCAGCCGGGACCAGCTCTAAGCTCCCGACTGGTCCCCGGTTTTGTCCAGCAATGTACTAGTGCGTGTAAGGGAAGACTCCCACCGTGGCCCGTTTTTTAGGAAACCGTTTCGGCATTCGCCTGGTATTTATTGGAGAAACCAGGGAAAACTACCGATCAGAGCAGCTAGCCGCTAGAATTCTCTTCCAGACAGCGACGAAATTAAATCTAGCAAACTAGCCAGCGTCGAAATGCTACCACCGTCGTGAAATGAACTCGTAAGATCTGTCGGGCAAAGTCGACAACGGAGTCTTGTTGGACGAAAACAGCCAGCGCGACTTTTATTCATTTTTTGCGCTGAAAACAATTAGCAACTGAAGAGTCTATAAAAATGGACATCATTTGAAAGTTTTTATCTTTTTTTTCTTTGCAGGAGAAGAGATTGAAAGTTTGAAACGTTTCGATGTCAAATCTTGGCTGTGTGGTTTAAAAATATGTAGTCACCAACAGAGTTTAGTCGGTAGGTAAGTAGCCAGGGTGGTAAAGGTATGGTCGCCAACAGAACTTGGAAATCATTAAAAGTCTACAGTGAAAAAATTTAAGTTTCGAAAATATACTTGGAGTTTTTTTAGCGTAGCGTCTCAAGGTCACGCACGAAAAAGGGAGAGGGAAGGCAGACTCCATTAGAGAGCTGCAACATCACTACAGCTCCCACTTTTGCGGCTCTCAATTGGAGTCTGCTTTCCCTCTCCCATTTTCGTGCGTGACCTTGAGAAGCCACGTTAACAAGATCGACGTATATGAGGAAAAACATATCTCCCTCCACAAATAACATTATTTGTGGTAATGTTCCGAGCATTACTACTTAACGACTGTAGACATCCCTGATTAGCTTTCCTTTTACGTCTTATATAGCTACACATTGCCAAACTTTGTTCATTTTAAGCAAAAAATTGTAACATCGATTTTCTCTCGTTGACTCTTTAGTTACAGAGTTTGGAGGGCGAAGAAAATCTATATTTGTTGGCCGAAAAGCAGAGAATGGGATCATCTCAACATTCACTCTGTAGATCAGAGGAAATTGGACTAACTACTCTGATCGGCAAGGAGAGAGGAGTATCAATCCAGATTGACTATTCTTATTACATTGAGATGAATTATCATGTATGTCCTTGACAGATTTAAAACGTTACATCAGAGGTTGTGAAATGCCAGAGAAGTTCTGCTTGCCGCTAATGCAGCCGCGTTTGGTTCACCACTACAATTCCCCCTGAAAGGAAGAAGATTCACTGAAAGGAAGAAGAAAACACTTCGTGCAAGCAAGTACGATAGAGAAACGTAATAATGTTGGTCCCTGGAAGAGAATGTTGAAATCAAAATTAGAGAGATTACTAACAACATTGTTCAAATATAAACATTATAACAACAATATAATATTCAGCGTCCAAGCATCACACGTAACAGTAGGAACATTTTCTTAGGATTTAAGAATATTTCATTGCTTTTGTTCTCACGAAATCATTTCGTTCCTGATTATGAAACTTTATCAGGGCTGCAATACATAGTGAAATGCAGTTATGTTTTTAAAGAAACATGTCATAAAAACCCGCATGAAAATGAACTGACAGTGACATTGGCCTATTTCTTTCCCTATCATACCTTTTATAAAACGGTGCATTCCTGATGAAATTCATGGTAAATATATAATTAGATATGACGTTGAAATTGTAACTTTTTAAAAGTTGTTCCTGTTTGTAGCACTAGAGCCCGGTGTAATGAAGCTTCTAAATCAGGACCAAACTGTTGGGGCATTGAGCAATAAAAATTTGGTTTATTGGCGAGGTAGTGTTATTACCAACTTTTATATTTATTATATCAACAGCTTTCGACTACTTATCATTCATCATATCATCAGATGGTCGAATTAATGGTTCCGGATCGTAGATCTAAGCTGTCAGAAGTTATTAGAATAACTACAAATGTGGGTAATGACACTTTCCCCTTTTAAAAATAGAATATTTGTCAAAATTAAGTTATAAAATAATGACGGACATTTGAGGCTGGAAAGAAAGCTGATGGAAAGGTATAGTAAAATAAAATAATCAAAAATACGAATTATTGACGTGACAATGCAGCGTTGATAGCCAGGATTCCAGTGCAGCTTTTGCGAGATTGCCCACAACTATTTGTTCTCGAATATCCAAAACAACCAGCAATTACATGTCATCCAGGTTGAATGTACAGGAACCAATTACTTCTCCGATGTTTTCTTAATTGTTCCCAATAAGCACTGCATGGTAGAGTCCAGAAATCTATGCAAAGGTAAAACTAATACCCAATCTGTAAATTAATTTGTTAGTTTCGTTTGTGTATTTAATAGCTTTTATATTTTGCATATCATATTGGAATAAGTTAGCATACCAGTAGGGTTTAAAACGTAATAGTTCTGATTTCTATTTCTAGTGTTGAATAAGACTATTTGTTTAGTCTTTTATTTGCACAAAAGATACAAATGGCCATAAATACGTAAGTTTCGCCTTCTAATAATATTTTGAAACCTAAATGTTTCACACCAATATGTGCAAGATTTTAAAAATTTATTGCAACACCATATCCGAATTTTAATAACATTTCAGAATATGTTCTACTTTTAACTAGTAATAAGGAATAATTCGCATATATATTTCAAATATATTTGTATTGTGCAACAAATCCTGACTGTAAATTTAAAGATTATCTTTTTTATTTTTATATTCTGACCTGGTAAAACGTATATTAATAATAATAAAACTGGATTTAGGCATTTGAATACGGACTTGAATTATTTTCACGTAAATTCAAATTCAAATAGTCATAACCATTTGAAATCATCATAACCATCAAAATCATTTTCCTTCAATATTAACTATCCTACTTATCTTATTCTTCTTATGTTGTCTCCGTATGCAGTTGGACTCCTACTCTAGGAATCTGCTAATTTTGCTACATTGATTTGTCTTGAACGAAAGTTGTTTTATCCCCAATCGCCGATGTTATTTTTCTTGTTTAACTGTATCGTTCACTTCAAATCGGAAATTCAAATAAATTATTGGCACTCAATTCATGAATAAAGGTCTAATCGACACCTAATACTTTTATAAAATCCTAACCCTGAATAACATATATATATATATACTTTATTGTCCTTGTTTGTGTTTACTATTAGTACGGTGTTTCTAGGCATCGTTGGTGACATAGTGCTAATCATTTGTTTTGGAATGAACTTTCGAAGTGAACAGATGCAACACCGCCTATACAGTACCGGTTTTCAGGTAAATAGTACCTATCGACTGGACTAATGTCTACGTCAGCTGCCAACAAACATTCCTGGGTGCCCGAGAGAGTGCTCCTCGGAGAGATCCGTCTTACTTGTGTCGCAGATGCGGGAGGGGACACCTCGCTGGAGGAAACCATGAGAAGACGAACAGGAGTTAAAATGACTTCCTCGCGCCTTGAGGCACCGGATGAGGAACACCTAGAATTAATAGAGTCTTTAATCTCCCTCCATTTAAAAGCTATTTTGTGTCACTACCACACTGCTTGCTGTTTCTGTGTTGCAACCATTCATTTTGCAATCCAGAAACTATCACACCGACGGTTTTAGAAGCACTCATGCGTGACGTCTAAAGACTAAAACAAGTCTAATTGTTGTCCACAAGTGAGGGTGGCGGCAACTACACTTTTGGGCCCCTATTCCAGCTGAGATTTTTAAATAATTAAATATAAATGTCTTTATTGGTAGCTAGGCTCAGGCCATTTGGACTGCTCTTCTGCTGACCATGCTACATATGTTAATAATACGTATGATGAATTTTACTTGTAAGCAAAAAAAAAAAAAAAATTAAATTGAGAATCATATCATATTTTTAGTGAGTACTTTTAATAAATACAGATAGTTGTATGTTGAACTATTTACAGGGTTTCCAGGTCTGAAGATCATCTTTCCAAAAGTATAACTAATTCACTAGTTTACTGTCTTTAACAAATTATTTTAAATTATTGTGAACTAGAGGGGTGATTTCACAAACCTGGGTTCGACATATAACACTATCTTATTTTACTATTATATGTGGACATTTGACTCTGTACAGAGCCACGATTTCTGGACGCTCTGCTGTATTATTCTGTTATAAAAAAATTGATAATCAATTAATTTTCAAATAATTTAAACATTTCAATGTGTATTTCAATCTTTTTAACTACACAAAAAATATTATTTTTTAAAATTGTTTTTTATGAGCTGGGTAAAATTTAACCAACTCTGGTTGAAGAGAATTAAAAGTAAACTAAAGTCTTAAACAGTGAATCCTCTAATAAACTTACTTTACCTAAAATTTATAGACTAACAAATTCAAAAATCAACAAAAAATTTCAATGACCGCACATGAAGATGCAATAAACTATGTATGTAGATAGTTAATTAGAAAATAATTTTGTATAGCATGAAGAAGAGAGAAAGAGTGGGAGATAATTCTGACTAATATTCTAAAGAGCTTAAAATTTCACTTTTTTAAAAACCCCACAAAAGACTGAACTTTTAGGTCACGTGTCTATATTTTTTTAATGTTTTATAAAAATCATGTCGTACTAATGGGTAATTATTTTGATGCTGAACTTGGTACAAAAAGTTCATATTTTTCACATTTGATTCCTCGTAATCAGTGACCCCCAGAGGGAGAGGACAGCTGGGACAACTTGCCCCTGGCTCTGAGTTAATTGAGAGCCCCAAAGGCTTATTCAAAACAGAATTCCAATTCAAATAATTTTTGGAAGTTATTTCTTTTGCATAGGGAGATGAATTGTGTTTATGTACCGGGAGGTGGGAAGGGGGGAGAAGGGAGGATAACTTCTGTTTGAAATAGGGAGGCCCTGTAGATATACTGCTTCATACAGGTTTTTTTTCTTCCTCAGTTATTTCTTTATATTTTTATTTGCCACGAATTCAATAAGTGAAATAAAAAACGCTATTGAAATAGCTGTGGTAATAACTCGAGCAAAAACAGTGTCGTGAAGATGTTTCCATTGAGTGTTTAGCGAAGTTTCACCGCAACAAAGCAGAATTTTTGCGATTTTTCATAACCATGGATGAAACATGAGTTCACCACTTCACCCCAGAGAGAAAACAACAATCAAAACAATGGACTGAAAAGAGAGAACGCGCACCAAAGAAGGCGAAGACCGTTCCATCTGCAGGCAAGGTCATGGCGTCGGTTTTTTGGGATGCACAGGGGATAATTTTCATTCACTATCTTGAAAAAGGAAAAATTGTCAACGGCGAGTATTATGCGAACTTATTGCAACGTTTGTGCGAAGAAATCAAGCAAAAACGGCCACACTTAGCTAAGAAGAAAGTGTTGTTTCATCAGGACAATGCACCAGCTCACAAATCCGTTATTGCAATGGCCAAAATTAATGAATTAAAATTTGAATTGCTACCTCATGCACCCTATTCGCCAGATTTAGCCTCCTCTAATTATTTTCTGTTCCCAAACTTGAAACAATGGTTCAGTGGTAAAAGATTTTCCAACAATGAAGAAGTGATGTCGGTAGTTAATGGCTATTTTAAGGAGCAAGACAGACTTTTTATTATTATAAAAAGGGTATCGAACTTATTGAACATCGCTGGGAAAAGTGTATAGAAATTGATGTGTGTATGCCTTGCCTTTTCCCCTTTCTCTGCAAAGGCTTAGAAAATTTGTTTCAAGTTCTCCCTCTTATTAACCCAAAGGCATACGAGGTTTGTCGGTACAATACATACTATCTATTGAATAATTTGACAAATGAAAAGCTGTGTGGTTAAATGAAATTACTTCTCTGCAGTGAAACGTTTACATGTTTTCTTTTTTATTTCATCTAATGTAACGTCAGAATAATTTCTTTATATCCTGTCAGTCCTTAATATAGCTATCTGAATAAATTCTTTGAGTGCTACTAATATTTCACATTTTTGAAGTAGTGGTGAGACATCGTATTATAAAGAAGGAAACCGAAAAAGCCCGTCTTCCATTCTCACCCCCCGAACATCTCGTATTAACTTACTTGGAGGTGGGAACATATTTTCATGCCAAACTGATATTAATAATTACAACACACGTAGAAATTACATTAATCAAGTATCTATATCAACATCTCACCAGAAATCCACATACAATACATGACGTTACTTTACAACGCATTGCCAGATGACATTAAACAATTGAAGTCGGTACACAAATTTCAGTTAAAAGTAATCTTTTCTGCTGTATAACTGTTTCTATACAATTAGAGACTATACTGAACATCAAGAAGAAAAATTTTTATTTTAACAAAACACTGATATAATGAATTAGTTTACATTTGTATTGTATATTTTTTTTAAAGACTTTGTGCTTGTAACAAATAAGTACTTCAACTTCCGAGTCAATGATGCCCATCTCGATCAGGTTTTTGTTCAGTTTCCCTGATACACTGAGCAACTGCTGAGATGTCCCCTTGTCTTGCTTCTGGACGTAAATTATAGCTATACAATGCGCACGTTTTGTTGAACTCTGCTTTTGCTTGTAGTGGTGGGAGTAGAGGTAAGAGCGAGTTACTATTTTGTTAGAAATTCCGAAAAATCTAACTTGCGGTTCATTTACCGTAGGAAATAAGTTTTCTATAACTCGGAAACGAAAATGTCTATCTTTTCAAATGTTGCCAATCTCTCGCTTTTTTAACTTTTATTTTTATTTATTATTTAGCTTTAATTATTACTCATCCTTCAACTATTTATTGTTAAAATGACGGGAAGGGATTTTGGAACTTAAGAAAATGTGCGCAGATAAAGTTATTCCCCCATACGTCACATACAGTTTTTACTATTTTTGACTAAATAAATAAAAATTTACTGACATTGCACAAAATAATAAAGAATATAAAAATAATTAGACGATTCATATAACATAATATATAGGATTGATATAAAATACTGAGCTATGACTGAAATCACAAAATTTAATTGCAACTAAACACTTTTTGTCTACTACTGTGAAATACTCGTACGTCACAACGCACGCTCAACGAAAATCACCAGAACTGACCACAGAGTTTACAAAGCTACTGTAGAAAACATATCGTTAATCTGATTACATTTCTGTAGTAAGCAGCGCTTCCAAATTTCCCAACATATTCTTGAGCAACAGAAATCATGGAACGTACACGATGGTAAACTGATGTTTCATTGGCACTCAGCTATTCTTTTTCACCCCCTTGACGGTACTATAATTAACTATAAATGCATTTTGTAAAATGTTTAAAAACGAAGGTTCAAATGTCAGGTATTGTCTTCCTAGCTGTGCTTTTGTAACCATTGTCTTCTTTCACTTGCAGCGGTTGGCGAAGTGCGTTTCGACTGCCGTGTGCAGAGGGGTGAGCGATCGTGTGCGCTCGTGCTCGCCAGGAGGCGTTCTAGTCGCGACTCGACTTCGCTACATTTTGCTTCCTTCCGCCCACTTGGCCTGCTCCAGCTGTTCTCGTCTCTCTCTTGCCTCGACGCAGCCTCCTCAAAAGGCCCAAGTAGCCTCCTTCAGGAGCAGCCAACCAACAGACAACCACCGCCCGGAAGAAGTCTGTGACGTAACCTGTCGCTCGATAAGCCAAGTCCCCATCGATACGAGCGTAATTATACGCAGGTGTTAATAAAGAAAAACTCTTGAAATTGTCGTGTGTCGTGAACCACATTATAACCTCCGTGAGCAGTTCAACACATCCGGAAAGAAGTATCATTTTAATATATAATTTAATTCTGGAACAAAAAAGACAAGGTAATCTTTGTATTTTACGATTATTCTAAGAGTTTTAGAGACTGATCAGATAATTTCTTACGTTTTCGCGTCGCCTGTAACACCTCTTCTGGTTCTGCTCTCTCGTGTCTTTCCATTGCCCGTCGGATTGTATGCCGTGAGAGGATTGTTTACCTCCGTGTGTGTTTGAATCAGAGAGATTTGGTCCTCTTCTCGGCGAAGTACAGAGTTGCCTCGCTTCAGATACTGCACCTTTCTCAAAGTCAACGCGAGGCTTATAATATTACAAACCACAAGGCAGCCCACTGGACCATAATAGAACAGTGCGGTTCCAGATTTAATAAAGGGAACTCTCTCGTAATATGCTGGAACATAAAAATGATTAGACAAATGTATATCTGTAATTGTTGACACGGTTTTTCTTTCGGAAACCTCTTCCTATGAAATCCTCGTAGCAGTCTGTAAACTAAAAAATAAATTTACCAAACTAACTCCCCCAAAATAATCAACCACTATCAGTTCCTTAATCTTTCCATTTGTACGCAATATAAATATCTTCGTTACCACGCAATTAACTAATATCACCAACACCGATCGTATCAGCCTTTGTTCAAAACACTCGACAAGCAAAACCTTTCTATATTATCATCTTCCAGGGCCCAACCTGAATTTAATCACTCATTAACCCTAATTATTTGTAATGCATAATTTTCCCAAAATAGCACACTCTTTCGTGTAGTAAGTATTTATAAATTCTAAATTCTAAAATCTAGGATAGCTTTTCGGATTTGCCACATACTCTTGCCAGCTCCCCTCTTTCGCCCCCCAAACCTTTTTTTTAATTTGCCTCAATTTTTGCTTTTACTAATGGTAGAACCGAAATATTACTTTGAGAATATTATTGAAAAGTAAAACATCGTCCTATAAGGAAATATTGGTAAAAAATTGGAGCAGTTCTAAAGGAAATGGCATTTAAATGTAACTTAAATTGGAAGATTTTGAGTTCTTTTTCACATAAATCTTTCGAGTTTTCGCAAGTTTATTGAAAGTTATTTAAAGCACATCAACTCGTAAATGCAATAGTGTACACAGATTGTCAGAAATGTGCATATTACAGGCGTAAAATATATTTCAAAATGTCGGTTTATGAGAAAATCGCGTTTTTTAATTTTTTTAATACTGCTCAATGTTGAACTAAAACTACTTGAAGTTTAAAAAATTGTACGTGTCTTTCAAGAAAGAACTAATTTTAGAGTCCAAATTTTACTTAAAGAAAAAATGTCATTCTTCAATTTTATAGTTGTAACAAGACGCTAAAAAGATCAAATTTTTGCAAAATTCAAAACTTTATTAGCTCAATTAATTACATTCTTAACAGAAATTGAAATAAAGAATTGGAAGATACATTTGAGAAAACTTAGAAAATGTTCCTGGGGCTTATAAAAAGTACTTCATAAAATATTAATGATTTCTTCAAAGTCCCAGAGTTCCAGCTCGACAAGTGTTTATTAAGTATGAAAATTTCCTACGTCTATTTTAAGCGCTAGTGATGTTTACATACACTAGACAGACGGTCGTTAAAAGAAAACAACACTTTTTCAGCATCAGGGACACACAATTTCGGAACTTTGACAATATAAGGCGTTAGAGAAATTTACTAGGAATTACCCACTTTTTCTGTATGAGGGCTGTCGAAAAATCGCCGTTTAAGCCGCATTACAGAACTTTCTCTATTCTACGTACATTACTCGATGTGTACACTCGTGAAAACATTAAATTTTGCGTCGAGAATGTCTTGGTCGGAGAGATTGATGGCGATAGACATCCCCGCTTGCCGACAGTGATATCTAACTTTTATTTTCGCAACTACGCTCTGTAGATGGAACTATGAAGATTAAATTTAATTTATTGGATAGCGTATACATACTTTACCGTCCATTGAGAGCAAAATAGTAGTAGTACAGAGGAAAAAGATATCCGTGATTCCTGCCCAAGAAACTGAATTTACATTAACTTTTATAATCGTAATGTTGCTTTCAAGTTTCGTTAATATACAATGTGTTATTATAACAGAAGTATTAGAATGAATGGCTCAGTGTCAAAATGGTATTCCTGAACTCTGGAAGCTGCTGATTCCATTCCTAGTGTGCACAGATATTTTTATTCACTCCACAATGTTATGCATAAAGCAGTCAAAATGCGCTTTCGCGAAGAAAGCCAATATTTCAACTATAAAGAAATTAGAAAATTTATCACTTGCAATTGAAATTTTAAAAAATACATTATGTAGTATGGGGATAAAAAAATAGATGTTAACCCTGCAAAGTACTCGAATTTATAGCTCCTTTTCATTCTTTTGTAGATTGGTGGAAATATGAAGCGTACAATTGAAAATTAATTGCTATAGAATTTTGTGGCAAAACCGTTTTTTTCCTTTCCTTCAGCGCTTTTAAATTCGTGTGTTATGAAGTCATAGAGCTAGGGTGGCTCAGGGCATCAACTGATCTCCCAGCGAGTCCCGAGGGTGACACGCTTTTTGGAGGAGAATTATAGCGGCTGACTTCGCTGATTGGTCGTTTTTGGTTTGATCGGGACTCTGTGTCCCTTAAGCGCTCATTGAAAGCGCAAGAAACACATTTGGGTTGGTGTATACCCAATCATTCCATTTTTCTTAGTTTACTTTGAATTTTGTTTGGTGTTCTGATTCAGGGAGTGGATTTGCGCTACTTGACAATATATATTATGGGAAGAAAAAGGAAAGATGAACCTGTTCCGAAAGATGTTGCCAACAAAAACAATAATAAAGAGAGAACAGAGAAAGATTGTTCAGGCCATCAACTGACATCACTGAAGAACGTCTGACCGGGAGGTCCTAGGCTTCGAGACTTGGCGGTGATAGGATTTTCGTGACTATCTTGTCAGCTAGATCGAAGGAAGCCACTGCCTGGAGGAGAATTTTAGCGGCCGGCTCTTCTGATCGGTAGTTTTCCATGATTTCTCCTACCAATACCAGGTGAATGCTGAAGCAGTATCCGAACAAACGGGCCATGGGATGCGCGCAATCTTTCCTTCCTATTCCGTGTCATATCCTGAGACTCTGCTTACACGCACCACACTATCACATATGTCAGGCGACTGGTTAGGAACTTAGAGACTGTCCCGACTAGCGCGTCACTATGCTTGTGGGAGACGCCCGGTGGAGACAAATCCCCGTAAGCAGACGGAGTTCGGCGCCGGACTTCTCCAGGCAGCGGAGGGACGCCACAGTCACATTGTGACCTACCCCGGACATTGAGTTATACACAAAGGAACGGGAAAAACCGATAAGCCTTCAAAGAATAAACATGTAGAACGAAAGTCGGTGGATCGACAAAAGATCTGAATATTCCCACCAACTGAGAAGCAAGAAGATACCTTGCCCGCGAAAAATGAAGCATTCGTTAATGATCCGCCATTGCTTTATGGTCTCATGTTCGGCGTTACTCGCAAATAGAAGAGTTCTGTGTGAACGGAACTAGGATATGACGAATCACAGTGATATACAATATAATAATAGCAAAATGAAAAGCTCCGACTATTACGGAGGTAAATATCTTGTATAGTATTTATAATTTTATAATAACATAAGCATGAATATGGAAAACATTTCCTATATTGTATATTTGAAAAATAACCGGCACGTCGCCAATATGAACAATTCTTCTCTGTTCATTTCAGATTTTATTCTTTGATTCTCTTTTTCTTATAATCGTTCAATATTTTGATCAACAAATTATTTTCATTTAGTAATTTGACTGCTCGCTACTCCATTTCGTCGTGGCGAGAAATTTCAAAAAAACAAATAAAACAAACAAAAAAACAAAAAAATCAAATCTGGGGACGAGGTAAACCACACTCCAGGAAATTTGTTCAATCCTGAGAACCCGAGAAGAGTGCCGACGGCCCATTATTAGCATATTGATGGTGTATAGCTGTGAGCAGAGCCGGTAATCGGTGAGGACTCAGATTGTGGTATAACGTATTTCATGCTGGTGGTAGGATAACTCTGGTGCAGAATTTTCTTGTCATTTGTGAATTAGGTGTGCACGTAGCTGGTAAACAGTGAATTATAAACCAATCTTGACAAGAATAATTTTAATGTAAATTATTCACTTTTATTAAATCGGAATATTTACGTTGTTCGAAAAGGGCGTCAGCGAAGGTCGAACGGACGGGTCCCTCGCCCACTCCCGAGTTACGATATTCTGACGAGGCGTTCGCCGAAGCAGGGTCACACACCCAGAACTGGTACGTTCGCAAATACAGCGAAATATTTCTAGGGTGGCCGCTGGGAATCGCGAATAGAGGGGAAGCTGAGAGTGGTGGAGGGGGAGCCCGGAGGCGGCGCTAGATTGCGTCTCTCCCTACCGCACGTGCTGGCGAACTCACTTGAAAATTAATTTGATTTAGTGTCTGATATGGTCCAACGCGCACCTTTGAAGTTGCCGCCGGAAAGTGGTTCCGGCGCCGCTCAAGAGAGGGTGCCGTTTACTGACACCGCAGCACCGTCACGCTCGGCCAAGTCCGGGAACCAGAGAACCCACCCTTATCGGGCAGCTGGTCGGCGGACCTTCAGCCCGGGCGGGCTATAAGAGCGGTGCCCGGCGAGTGGTAGCCAGTGTGTGAAGTGCCGGCCTCGAGTGTGTATAGTGTCAAGTAAAGCGTATTACAGAACGGCTACGAACTCGGACTTTTCCTGCAGCGAATCAGTGAACATCGCAACGTCCCCGGTATATCTTCCGGAGTATTGTTCGACCTGGCTTGTATTAGTGAATCTCTTGTTGGCTTGTGGTAAATAAAAATCAGTTTAGAAATCACTGTTCTTTTTTTGGATATAACAGTGTCTTCGTTCGGGAGTGGAGAAAACAATTTCACCCGATTTTCCGGCTCTGCTCTCATCAAATATATATTTTCCACTCACAATGATACCTTTTTCTCACTATTATAACTTGCATTACTGTCACTGTCATTACTATGGTTTACGCTGTTTTCGGTAAAAATAACGATTCCTTGATATTATGCATGAAATTGTTAAATTAAATTGAGTTTCGTTGTTAAAAGTGCCATGATATGCAGCAAAGACACCAATAATATGATGGCTCCGGTGAAATATATTTCCCTAAAAGAAAGCCTGTTGAATAAGTGAACCACGAACAACACCAGAACTCAGTTTGCCCGCCGAATAGATTTGCCACACTCATTAGTCTCGATGATGCTTCAGACAGCCCAGAACCTTCCCCGGTACCACCCCAGTCACTTCTATTTTTGTGCACGCAATAGATCCTACAAATTTTAGATCTCTTGTAAATGAACTCAACAAAATCGGTGTGAATAGCTGGTGAATCGGTGTGAATCAGTGTGTAACCTATATAAATTCTTAGTCCCCCTTGCAATCACGTATGCAGTCCCGATATGAGGAGGTGCAGCCCCCTCAACCACCTCCAAACCTTACCAAATGAAGTCCATCGCACAGCCTTAAATACCCCATGGTACATTTCAATGCACAAACTCACAATGACATAAAATTCCCTCCAATAGCCCAGATCATCGCCTGCTCCTCCGAAATATTAAAATCCACCTCTTCCGCAATAAAAAAAGGAAAATCATGTCCCATTACCCCAAAATGGGTTCATTAGGCTATTTTTCTTTAATTTTAAAAAGCAATTAAAATTAAATGCAATATTTCTGACGATAAATTGCGTTATAAATAAAAAAACTTTGGATATTAATACAATTTATTCGAGGCCCCAGGTAAGTATCAGTTTGACCCACACGCCGAAATAGTCAAATCATGTCCCATTACCCCAGCTTACCTACTTCTCTGAGAAGTCGTTCAGTGTAACACACTCGCGTCTCCATAAGCGATGGTGTGTGCCACGTGTCTGGTTGAGAAACCAAAATGGAGCACGTTATCGTGAGCGCTGCAGGCAACCCCCACGCAAAGGCTGACAGCACCAGGAATCTCCTTCCGTGTCCTTTATTTGAGCGAACCATCTGCAACCTACAAAAGAAAGAGAAGGACTCATGTGCCTTACACGAGGGATATTGTTCTCTCCTTTCCGTAACTCTACGAACGACTGGAAAGGAACATGAAATCGTCAGAATAAAAGCAACTCTCAAGAAAATGCTGATAGATAGAAGTCTCCTGCATTCTTTATTCAAGCCAAGACCTCAATCCTATGGCAATGGCTGACCTTCTCCACTGCAAATTGAAATTTGCGCTGGCAGCCCCGTCGAGGGCAAAGTTACGTGTCTACTAGTTAATTTCGAAATGTCACAGTAATATTAACTCACTGCAAAACTAAAAATCAAACGTCAAAAATTGTATGTATCTTTGATATAATACAACGTCTTGATCATACTAATATATCGTACAGCTTTACAAAGCTCAAAAACCACAGTGCAATCATAATTAAATTATCCGCCTCTTTTCTACGTTCTCGATCAGGATGCCAGAGGGTTATGAGTAAGTCTTCCGATTACCATAGGTGCTGCAAGAGCTCTTATGCTAATGTGGCCTATTACGAGCCAGACGTCGGCCTGTAGATATGACGCGCACACAGATCGGGGAATATTGTCTCCTCTCTGCGCATAGCGAAGTGAGCGCCCAAGAGAAAGAGAGAGAGAGAGAGAGAGAGAGAGAGAGAGAGAGAGAGACAGAGAGAGACAGAGAGAGAAGAGGAAAGAGAGATAAGAGAGCGAGAGAGAGCGATAGAGAGATCTAGAGAGATCGAGAGAGGTAGCGAGAGCGAGAGAGAGAGCGAGAGAGAGCGAGAGCGAGCCAGAGGTTAGAGAGAGATTAGAGATATTAGAGAAATTAGAGAGAGATAAGAAATAGAGATTACAGATAGAGATTAGAGATAGAGATTAGAGATAGAGATATGAACTTTAAGATAGAGATTAGAGATTAGAGATTGAGGTAGAGATAGAGAGATTAGAGATAGAGATTAGAATGAATAGAGATTAAGATGAGATAGAGATGATAGAGGATAGAGTAGGATAGGAGATTAGAGGTAACTTAGAGATAGGTAGAGATAGAGATTAGAGATAGAGATTAGAGATAGAGATTAGAGATAGAGATTAGAGATGTAGAGATTAGGAAGATAGATGAATAGAGATTAGACAGAATTCAGAGATAGAGATTAGAATAAGAGATTAGAGATAGATGAGTAGAGATAGAGATATTAGAGATAGAGATTAGAGATAGAGATTAGAGATAGAGATTAGAGATAGAGATTAGAGATAGAGATTAGAGATAGAGATAATAGAAGAGATTAGAGAATTAGAGTAGAGATGGTAGAGATAGAGATTAGAGGATAGAGATTAGAGATAGAGAATTAGAGATAAGAGTATAGAAAGAGATGAGAAGATAGAGATAGATTAGCGATAGAGATTAAGAATAGAGATTAGAGATAGAGATTAGAGATAGAGATAGAGAGAGAGACATAAAGAGAAAGATAGAGGTAGTGAGAGATATAGAGAGAGAGGGGGGAGAGAGAAATAGAGAGATTTTTTTTAAATTTTTGGTTTTGAGGTTCAGAAGAGCATGTATGAAGGAAAGGACAGTCTCTACTTAGTCGTGAGTAAATTGTTGCGATTTTCTATAGAGATGGAAGCGTTAACGCCCTACCAGTCAAAAGTGCTATCTGCTCTAGTAGCTAGTAAATTCTGTGTTCCTTAGTGTGGCTAATATGTATCCAATTGTGAGTAATTTTCGCGTGTTCAATGCACCATTTGTAAATATTTTGAAATAAATACTGGGTCTATTTGTTTCTGTTATTAAAGCATCAAGAAGTAGCCATTCCCCGAATCATGACCATTGTTGTTGAAGCCAAGTAGCATGGGGCACTTGTAACATTATATTTTATAGAAAAAAGTGGTGCTTAAACAACATGTCCTTGCTCGCCCTTGGTAACGGTTAGGTAATACTATTTTAACTCAATTTCTATCCGAATTAATACATCTCAGGCATGATATTTTGTAAAATTCGTTATTAACCGAAGAACATTAGGTGCGAAAACTAAATATGTTTTATCAAATATCATCACAAATTTGACTATTAAAACTGAGGTTCGTACAGCTAAATCATGTCCCAACAATGAATTCACATTAGTCAATAAACCTACTTATCATGTCGCCGTTCAACAACGAACTTCTCAAACATCCATCCCTGAATTGGTGCACTTGTGAGCGTACGGAGGTAATATAACATAATGTTAACACACTGAGTGCCATGGGGCCGCCCGAGGCTATGAAGCCGCCGGCTGACACGGGACGTTTTAGCATCTCTGTAATTATCGTGACACAGAGTGACAGTAGTGTTATTACGGAGTTTTTGTACTTTCGAACGTTAAAGCAATAGGAAGCACTATCATTCTTCTGAGCTTCATGGCATCTCGAATCCATTACACCTTGCTAATACGTGTTTTTACGTAAGAAAATACCTTTGAAATTCAACATGGTGGAGTTGTGGTACTGCCAACCTCATCAAAATGAAACTCGAAAGTGCATTGAGGATACCGAGGCGACATGTTTACTTGTACGTAGTGTCCTTTCAAAAATTCAGATTTGCTGAAATCATTATATTTATGTTGTTTTACGTATTACATAATCGCATCAGGTATACGGTATCATAATTTAATTTATAATTTACCCATGAAAATAATATTTTCCCAATTCTCTAAACTTGTTTAAACTGAAGAATATATAAAATAGTATAATTTTACTTATAATAAAACAATTAACTCAATGTAATGGAATAAAATTGCACTTCACTGAACTAGAAATATGTGTATTATAATGCTTTTAGCTCATCATCTGAATCATATGAAATCATTTAAGATTGCATTTAATGATTTTGTAGTGAATAAACTTCTGCACTATAGGTGGGTTAGATTTTAATAACAAATTACAAATGCAGTCATTAAATTATTTAAACAAGAACCCTTAGCTATTATCTTTAAATCTATAATTGAAATTTAATTCCTAATTGACCCTGGGCTTAGAAACGTACATTTCAATCTTGGATTTATCTTAAGCTATGGAAAACAAAGGATCAATTATGGTAACACACACACACACCCACACAAATGTATTATATATATATATATATATATATATATATATATATATATATATATATATTATACATTTGTGTGTATATGTGTATATATAAATTAACCTTAACAATAATAATAATGAATTCTGTTTTTCAGCAAGAAATAGTTTTATTTATATCTAAAATTTTAGAATGTATTGCTTTACAAATTAAATTAAGTACCACTATTTTCTCTCTATATTCTATATATAAACCCCCTAATACACTACTGAACTTTATAATCTCATTTTTCATTTTCTAATCTAATGATACTCATGGGAGATTTCAACAGCGAACACACTTCTTGGGGATGCAACGCGTCAAATCCTCAAGGGATTCATTTACAACAGATATATTATTCAGAATAATTTAGTCATATAAACTCCCTTTGAACTAACCTATGAATCTAATCACAATATAGAATTGTAGGTATATAATTTTAGAAAAATGTACATCAGCAATGCTTTCAATCTTCACTTCCTGAGTTATATTTTAATCATCTCCTTATTAAAATATATTTAAATTCTCCACTATTAAAAATAAATTATTAACTTTATAACATTCGTATAAACTGGAATATATAACGTAGGTACATAAATTACAATTTTAACTTCTCAAAAACCAATAAATACCCAAGAAATAAATTATACACAAATATTTGATATACAAAGAGAAAAAAAAATACTCAAATGAATATTCCAGCTCACACATTAAACCTTCCTTTAATATTCTTCTTACATATTATTTAAATCTTATTAAATCCAAACATTATCAAATACTTTTTGGTCACAAACTCCTTGACATTAAAAAAAATAACAATGACCTATGAAAGTACGTGAAGACCAATACGAATTGGACTCATTAAAAAATTATATTACCCCCCAAATACACCCCAACAGAAGACCAAAATAGTCAGCAATAACAAAATTAAGAAAATATGTTTGTGCTGTTCCAATTATAAACAACAGTCTACTTCAGCATCAGCATACATCAATTTTCAAAAATCAAATTTGATTACACAACTAGAGAAGTCCTTTACAACAAACCCTCTAACGGATCAAATTTTTAATGCATAAATTGCATAAATACTAACGAATAAAATATTAATGCATAAATTGCATAAAATGCATAAATTGAGTTTTTTCTGTCTTCTCCACAATATTTGGTCCCTTCAAAACTAACGTTTATATCTTGTAGAGTTAAAAAAAACACAAAAATTAAATATTCATAAAACTTCAGGAAATTATTTTATTAAAGCAAAATGTTTAAAGAATCTAATTTAGAAATTACTAAATTATCTCTTAGCAATTTTGTTTCTTTAAACAAATTTATTTTAGAAATAAATATATATATATCGAATTTGCAATTTTATCCCACATTATTCCTTCAAGTCAAAATTCAGTAAATCCATGGAACGTCAATTTAAATTAATTGAACACTTAATTATGTTCTTTCTCTAACGCTTTCAGAATTCTTTCAAATTCAATCTCCTTACAGCCTGTTGTGTATTTCGCAAATGTTCTTTCCCGCCTTAGATATGGCATAATATTCTGTGGAAATACATCTTATAGTTCCAAGAAGTTTAGATTACAAAAAAGAAATGTATAATAATAAGCAAATATTACCCACGTGATGCTCGCAAGTCTCTGTTTATTAATGTAGGTATCATAACATTACCTTGTCTCTTCATACATGAACCAATGTTTTTGATAAAAATTACTTAGGAACGGTAATATATTTTCAGCAAACGCTGATATCTATAACTGCAACACTTCACGTAGTAATCACTCATTATGTGACAGTATCAACAGCTCACTACAAAAAATTCTCTTAAAATACACGTACATTATTTTACAACACCTTGCCAGATGAGATTAAACGGTTAAATTCGATACAAAAGTTAAGTCCCAAGTAAAATCTTTTTTGTTGTAAAACATTTTCTATACATTTAGAGACTACCGAGCACCCAAAAAGAAAGTAGTATTATTTTTAACACCGAAATTTAGTGTATTATTAACTATTTGG
Organism: Gryllus bimaculatus; assembly: GCA_017312745.1. NCBI lineage: Eukaryota > Metazoa > Arthropoda > Insecta > Orthoptera > Gryllidae > Gryllus > Gryllus bimaculatus. Next base: position 613,459 of record BOPP01000221.1, on the reverse strand, counting down.
ATTGTAAAATCCTAAAGATCCTCTAACAACTTGTACTTCAGCTTCTGCGTCAATGACCTTCATCTCGATCAGGTTTTCCTCGCGTTTCCCTGATTCTTCAGCAAATGCTGAAATGGTCCCTTGTTTTGCTTCTGGACATAAATGTAACTTGAATTTGACTTCTCCCTACAGCACGACACACACGGTTTTAACTGTTTTTGGCGTAAATAAATAAACCAGGGTTCTAGTTACGTTGTTTGCAATTTTTTTAGTTAAACGTTAACTTGTTAACGTTAACTTGTAACGTTTTTTAGAAAATGGCTCGCAATAAATGTCCAAATCAAGCATACAATTTCTGCTATATTTGCAAAGAATTTACTATCACAAGGAATAGGAAAGAGATGACACCTAATGTACGGATGGCCTATAAATTACACGTTGGTTGTGAATCAGGTGATCAGGAAAAGACATGGACTCCACATTTTTGTTTTTTCACTTGTTATTTAAAACTAATTAATTTTGTTTTGGTGCCTATCATATGGCGAAGAGGCAAAGAAAAACCTTACGGATTGTTATTTCTATATAAGCAATACGTAGGCCTTCAGTAACCGCATAATCAAAGAAGTCCATTGTCTATCCAAATTTTTCGTCAGCAATGAGGCCAGTTCCTTATTATGAGACACTTCATGTGCCATTACCTCGCTATTTTTGTGTTTATACAATAGTAAAATATTAAAGTTGCAATTGTTTGCAATTGTTTTGATGCTATTGAAATTAAAAATAATTTCAATCGCTCCCAATCTAAGGTCACAATTTTCCAAATGTTAGATGTAATGCAATTTCACAAATGAAAAACAAAGTAACTCTCACACTATCCCTGAAAGAAAAAAATAATCATAAATCTGAATTTTGCTTTAAAATGTCTGTACGAATCAAATACCTTTTTTCCAGAAAGAAGAAAAGAATTGTCACACAGAGTCATTATTTTTAGAGTGAGCATTTGAACATCCAGTGTATCGAACCAGAAGTTCCAAGAAGGAAGCTCCGTATTATTAATGACGCCCGTAAAGAAAGTAAATGCCACATACCGACAGGTAAGCGTGTTGCGGTAGGAACTGCTGAGACAGACTGCACTAGTTTTAAAATGGAATGTAGATTTCGTACCTGAAGCCCCTCAACATGTTTACACACAGGGCCGTGAGCCAAAACCAGGCAGAAGTCAGCACGAAGTACATCGAGAGAGCTGCACACAAAAGACATACATGAATGAAATGTTAGTTTGCTCACATAGTTAGGGTTAAAGGTGGATCCACAGGATATTTAAGGGGGTGGTGGCAATAATATTTTTTTGGCCAACAAGACATTGAGAAAGAATCAGCTTTTTAGATTCAGATGTATATTTATAAATATAATTGTAAGGTGACCAATCATCCTCCTTTTGTGAGAACAGTCCTTTTTTAGGTCCTGTCCTTTCTCGAAAAGTGACCTCCTATCTGTCCTTTTCGATATTTTAAAACTGATCTGTTAATCTCTGTATTCAGAGATGCCGCGTCGAACTCTTAGGCGTCCGTGTGACGGTACAGTTGGGAAAGACAAAACTTCGTTGTCACGTCGTTTTCAGGAGATTTTCAACTGCGGGGAAAAAGTAGTTCCAAGATTAGTGGGAAAACTTTGCAAAATAATTGAGATTGGGGAAAATAGGCGGAAAAATACTCCTATAATTAAATAGTTATAAGGGGTGTAATCGTAATTAGTGTATTTTTTTCAATTAATAAATTGTTACGTTTATTTACGTTGTACTTTTTTCAATTTTTTTCCCGTTGTTTTAATTGTGCAAATATTGGGCCTTAACAATCGTTAAATAATTTTGTCAAACGTGAATTTGTTGACTTTGCGAATCTATCTAATATTGTTTCTAGTAACAATGGAATATCTTAATGCAAATGCATTAACACAAGTCCCACGAGACGTTCTTGGATCGTGTGTCTTCTGAAGCACAATTTCGGTCGAGACTGAGCTAAAAATCTTTGTTCTGAAGAAGATACGCTAGTTGCTAATATCAAGTTTTCTGTGATATTGATATAAAAATGCTGCATTCCCAGAAACACTCGAAAACCATTTTCTCAAAATCCACTCCAAATTTTTCTTCAAACATGTACGGATAGTAGTAATTGCACTCTGTAAGATGACAAAAAATAATTTTATTGTATATTTTTTTAGAAAAAATAGCAATTTTCTGTTAATCAATCACGTCGTTAATATGTACATTTACAGCGGGCAGTTATTAGCACTTGTGAGTGAGATTGTCTAAAATGACTGCAAACTAAATTTAAGAAAATCTCGAACAATTTCAGAAATGAAAAAGACCTTCAAATTTCGCATCTACAATAACGCTTAAACCTCATTTTCACACACAACTCTAAATGTTTTAATAAAAACGCAATTTTTTGATGACGTTTTACTTGTTTTACTACTTTTATAGTGATATTTCAGTTCTACTATTGGAAAAAAATTGAGAAAATGTCGAAAAAATGGACTAGTCCAGCTAGCTAGCCCAGCCCAAAGAAAATAGAATACTAATGCGAGGAAGTCTGAGCTATTCTGTTGCACCTCTAGTTATTTACTTTTCCCTGAGAGGACGTCAAAGATGTTAGAAAGAAAACCTTAAACCCGTCATAATAACGGGACTTCGTGCTTCAAGTTGTATTTGTAAGTATCGTAATAAAAAGTTCAGTGGAAAAGTATTCTTTTGTTTACATATGAAGAATATGATTAAATATTAATATTAACAAAGTGCTGAATTCAGAAACCACTTATATTGTTGCAAATTTTAGATAAAAATTAGGCCAATGATCTGTTTTTGACGAACCCCTGTCTTCATAACTGTAGATTTAGGAAAAAAAATGTAAAACTTGACTTTTTGCAATTTTCGAAAAAACAAATATTTGAAAAAATTGGGGTCTGTACTATTTTCCTTAGCATTTTATACGTATCTGATGTGAAAATTTAACAAAAATCAAATTTTGGAGATAATCAGCTGAACGGTTATGCATTGGCCTTGACCACAATCGAACAGACACGTTTTGCTGTCAGTCAATGTTTTGGTATCTAGGACATACAAAATATGAATTCTGGCTACACAGCTGCATCAAAATATTAGTGAACGATATTATCTTTGTGGCATTTATTTTCAAATATTGTTTTAAATATGTTTAATAAATTATGAACAATATAGGAAGGGGTCGATGGTAATAATTGACATCACTTCAATATAACAATTCCATAATCCAACATTTGGATAAATGAATGTGCATGAATAATGTTAACACTCACTTTAAACAATAATTAAGTTATACATGAGTATACTCACCAAAATACTTGCATACAATTGCGAGGTCTGGCGGTGTACTTTCTTTTCCTTCATCGTCTAATCGGTCACTAATGGCAATGTAATACAAAATCTGCCCGACGTTGAAAACAAACAAGCAGGCAGCATGACTAAATAGGCAGTGACCATGCGTTTTTCGTCGCAAGGTGGTGTCGCATGCTATAGACAGCAGCGACGCGAGCAACAGCAAAGCAGAGAGAAAGCACAGTGGACGGAGTAGCCAGTAGACACCTCTGGTGATACGTGAGTACTCGCAGTAGAAGACTCCTTCGTGCAAGCTGCCGCTGCTGCTTCGGTAGAAGTCGAAGCAAGTGTCCCAGGTGTAGAAGTGGAAATGATGGCTCCCTGTGGCGTGGCGGGCCCACTGAGCGTACCTCTCCTCGAAGAGCAAGAGACGAGGGCGCTCACACAACGTATACTCCACATAGGGAAACTCCGTATCAAAGACTGTGAGGGAGGATTTATTCGGTGTCCAGAAGCCTTCAACATCTTGCTCACACTTCCAATGCCCTTCATTTTCCTTCAGCAGTTGCCCGCGCTTGCAGCACTTGTTTGCGCATTCTACTTTAGTGCACAGAGTTTGCAAGAGCATCGCGAAGGGCCCCAGAGGCGGTGGCGCGGCGTCCACACAGTACACAGCCTTCCTGTTTCCCCCTTCTGGACTGGGCCTAGCAACTTTATGACGTCCAAGGAAGGCGACGGTGTTTCTTAAATGATCGTTGTTTTGCAGTAGAACTGGATCCCAATAGGAGGACGCGTTTACAGAAGTGATTGCTTCTTTGTGAATAAATCGAGGGCACTCTACAATATCAATGTTCTGGGGAGGAAAACCAGGTGGTAGCCAAAGACTCAACCAATCGCTGTGGAAAGTAGCATTGTAGCTTTGAAAGATATTCCTGTCGCCAAACGATTTATCTTTGGAGCATATACTGTCCGTTGATTCACTACGAATCCATGGAGCTTCCACGCAGTGCCTTCCATCTGATGAAAGCATCTCATACACACTACAGCATTTCCACAAATTTATTCCATAGTTGTTTTGGTTGGTTCCTTCGGCGACCACTTGGAACGCTATTTGCAGCACGAGAATAAATCTTGCACTCGTGGTGATGCGGGATGATCGAAAGGCGCTGAGATTAAACACAGGTTTGCCCATGATTTATGCTTTAATTTCTCTTCCCTACACCTATGCAATGTACTATAACTTGTCCTTAGTGAAAATCTGTGTGTAGAGGACCGCTGCATAGGTTATCCTCATTGTGGGTTGGACGAAAAATGTGCAGAACTAAATGCGTTCATCGTATACACTGGGAGTGAGCAAATACCGTCACGGATTGCAATTCTCGGTCAATGCTAGTAAGAATACGTTATCTTCAATACAAGTCTTCCGGGTGTGAAAGGAATCTGCATAAATCACGGATGGACGTTCGACGTGAACTCAAAGTGCTCACTTCTGACACTAGGGGTGAGCAATATCGTTGCCGATTGCAATTCAGGGATGGACGAACGATATGAACTCAAAGTGCTGTCTTCTGACACTGGCAGGGAGCATTCGCGTCTTGTATTGCGAGTCTGTGACGAAGTGAAGAAGGAAAAGGAAACCCGCATCTTCCTGCCATGTGCCAATTTGCAGGATGTGGAAACCAAGTTGAGACTGCATTCGCTGCAGTTTTTTAATTGAACTTCTACCTATACACCCCAAACAGAAATAATTGCTCTTAGTAGCCGAACATATTAATAATGCTCCGACTTCTGCATCTATTATGACAGAATTTTCACTAAGAGTGATGTTATATCACATATTTCGTTGCATTATATCTGTAGTATAGATTATCTCTACTTAATATAGTATGTTGCCGTGCTGTCGTGCAAAATATGTTACCTTAGGAGTGGTTGTTAAAGTAATAATGAGAACGAATACGTGAGTAGAGGAAGGTGTATAAAGTGGATTTTGTGTTAATGAATACATAATAATAATAATAATAATAATAATAATAATAATAATAAAGCCATTGATCTCAGTGTTGTGCAAGGTCTCCCACAGTAGTGGGGAGGCTGAAAATTAAATTCGCTTTCAGGTGATGTAATCCTGGTGAGCATTTTGATAAAGCTTATTGTCCAAAATCAATAGTATTGACTACTGTTTACTGATACCCACTGTCTGTTATTGTTGTTGTCCACTCCCCATATTGTTGGCACTAACCATATTCATGTTCCACTGTCCAGTAACTGCTCCACCATCACTGCCCTCCCTCCACTTTTTGTCGGCTTCCCATTTTATGCGCGGTTGTTCACTGCTACTCGCACTCCTGGCCTTATTGGCAGCTGATCCCGCTACAGTAGTCATGCGTGTAACCTGCACTGTGTATAAGACGTTTCCACAAACTTCTAATTCTCGTTTTTCTTGACAACAATTGCCAGTTACAGCTCTTATTTCATCGCACCGGCGAGTTCTTTGACGACCCACCTTTCTATTGCGAATTCTTATGACCCATATAGTAGTTCGATGTGTCCACTCCTTCGGATCCAACGCATTATGTGACCTGTCCATCTCCATTTGATCTTCTTTGCCTCTCTGAATATGTCATTCGTTCCCTTGCGGAGATCTTCATTTCTTATTCTCTCAATAAGCATGACCGCTAGCATATCTATTTCCATTTTTGTTGACTATATTTTATATAATTGTTCCTTTGGTGTTTAGAGCCGATATCTGAGCTCCGTATAGTAAGACTGGCAGTACAAAGGAATCGAATCGAATACCGCATGCTTGTCCTTTATGCTCTCTTTTTTATGTTCAGAACAAAATTTAAACCCACAAATTTCTTTCAAGCCTTTGAGATTCTAGTTTTTATTTATTTCTCTTGTCTGTTTTCGAATGACAGTTTGGCTCATATTCATTGACGTATTCAATGCTTAAATATTTTGTTTTCATGGGGGAACATAGACCGTTTGTCATTATATTTGTTTTTTTGAAATTCGTGTGACAGTTCATTTAATTATGTGTCCAGTTCTTCTATTAGACATATATATCATAATGTTTCCATTAGGCAATAAATAACTATGGAGAGGTCGGGTTTCCTTGACGGGCTCTTCTACTTTGTTAAAGATTTTCCAACTTCCTGTTTTAATAACTGAATAAATTCATTCTATTATTCTATTTTTCTCGAGACATCTTGATTAATGATGCTTGCAACATGGGTAAGTGTTCAACAAAATCAAAGACTTTAGTAAAGTCGATGAATGCCACATGTACAGTTAAATTAAATTCTTGTGTCTTTTTCAGAATTTGGCTTCGAGCTTGCAGGTGGTCTGCTTATTTTCATTCTTTAATTTTGCATCTACATTCCTTCATTTTATTTCAATATGCCTTTCTACATTTGGTTTTACTTCCTGTGTGTGTGCATTAAATTTCCACATTATTGGACCACCTCTTCTGTTACATTCACCTGGGCCCCCAAGCGAAGAATCCGGCGTGTCCGTCTTGTTATGTCAGACAGACTGTTATCTGACAGATAACAGGACTGCCACGCCAGATTCGTGGCTTGAAATAATTGAACTATATAAATGACATAATAGATATTTTGCTTAGGAACAATGAAACCTGAAGATGGGTCAAAAACAATGTGACCCGAAACGTCAAAAAATGTTAAACAAGTTTTAAATAAAATTGTAATAAAATATTTTTAAAAAAATGTAATATTTAATGATGTGATCACACCTGTGAGATGACAGCTACGTAGATGTACTAACTGTGGTGAAATAAATAAATAGGACAAAAATACGATTAAAAAAAACAAACAGAGAAAGCCAAATTCAAATAATAATTAAATTTTAGCAGGCCTTATTGCTACCAATACCTCCTGTACCTCCTTGCGTCAATGAGATTTTCTGAGTCGCAGTAATTGTGGTCATTGTGTCTTTGAGTTTTCTAATTCGTGTGATTTTGGCTTGGATTTGTTCCGTGATATCTTGTGCATTTGCATTTCGTCAGGTATTTAAATAGTTGATATTGTCGGTTATTTTCAGAGATATTTAGACATATGTTATTAGTTATATGTCGTAGAAAGTACGAATAGTAAGTGATTGGTGGAACTATCTTACGATATTTCAGTTAACTTTAATTGGGTTAATAAAGTGTTCGAAATTTGTGCGGGCTATGTTTAGTAACCATTTAATTAATAGTTAAGGGTTAATTGTACTAATGGTTGAACAATTTGTAATTTGTGTGATTATTAGTTATTAAAGAGATTAAATTTTGTATTTGTATCAGCTTCGAAATATGATCCGGAGACCTATGTCGGTGGTAGCGTAGCTACTGGTAGGGCCTACCTTGCCACACTGGTCAAAGGGGAGGGATCAGACGAAGAAGTACTCCAGAAGAGGACGGGGGCGCAAGAAGACAACATCCCGTACAGTGCGCTGAAGAGGATCTCGAAACGACAAAGAGTTAGGCAACCTACATTTCTTTCATTTCTACATCTACATTCAGCCTACATAGCCTACATTTCTACCGATTCATGAAGGATACGGGTGTGATCTCGCCAACGGAACAAGAAGTTTCCAAAAGAGATCTGGGCAGGAGGAGCTCAAAAGCTCGGTGAAGCCATCCTCCTAGGGGACTGAACCCTAAAAAATCCTGATCCTCCTTGTAGGGGGTAGGGACGATGGGCCAGCTCCTCGTCGTCCATGTAAAAACCAAGGAATGCTAAAAGGCCTAATCATGAGAAAACGGCCGGTAACCAGAGACGAATTAGGCAAAGGAAATAGGTAATGAACATTGGAACATCGAATACCCAAGGTTTGGGAAATAAGATAAGGAGGTAATTAAGGAACTTCAAGATTTAAATATGGATGGATTGCAAGTTATAGTGAGACAAAGAAAAAGGGCTAGGGTATAGAAGAGATTGGATCTTATGTTCATATTGGGAGCGGAGTACCAAAAGATCAGAGGGGTAGTAAAGGGATTTCCATAGTCATCAAATATAAATTCAGAAACCATATTGGATGTTGGGAAGCCATAGACAAGAGGCTGATTAAAGTAAATTTTGAATATTTAAATACAAGATGACGATTCTTGGAGTGTATGCGCCGAATGAAAATGAAGATATTAGAATTTTAGAGAAATTTTACTAAAACATAGACGGAGTACTCAGTGAATGTAAAATAAATAGAGATCTTATCTTATTGCAGGATTTTAATGCTAGAGTGGGAAAATCTGAGTGCTCAAAAGTCATTGGACAACATGGAGAAGAGGTGGAAAATTAAAATGGAAGAAGATTAATTCAACTATGTAAACAGCATGAACTTATAATTAGAAACGGCCACTTCCAGCATAAATATAAGCATATGTTTACTTGGGGAGATAAGGTAAGAGGAAGATCAGTGATCGACTACGTAATCACTAGACAGTATTTAACGGGTAAATTAATAGACGTCAGCGCACACAGAGGCCCAGAATGTAGATCGAACCATTACCTAGCGAGTCTATCACAACTAAGTATAAGATATTTTTTTCAAAACAGATTGGATAATTTACTGAATGAAAACTTAGTTGGATCAAATGAGGAGACATATCAAAGATTGTCTACATCGAGCGACTAAAGAAGCGTTTGGTGAAAAACCTTTAAATAAGAAAAGGAGAGGGAAGAGCTATTGGGTTACCCGAAGACCTGGAGCGAAAAATAGAGGAAAACAAGAGAGTGTATGAAAAATGGTTGAGTACCAAGAAAGAAGAAAATAGAGAGGAATATGAAATTCAATGAAATGGAGTTAGGAACATCATAAGAAAAGAAAAACAACAATCATGGGACCGTAAATGTCAAGAAGTACAAATGTACATAGGTGGAACAAAAATAAGTGAGATTTGGAATTTTCATAAAAGAGGTAAAATCTCCCCAAACGGAATAAATCCGCACACAAAGCATATCTATTAGCAAATATGAAGAGTACTTTATAAAATTATTAAATGAAGGAAGATCGGGCTTTCTTGGCACTACAGAAAGGGAAAAGATATCTCCGGCAAGGGAAATTACAGAAACCGAAGAGAGAGAGAAGAGAAGTATCAAAGAAATGAAAACCGGTAAAGCTCCGGGGCCAGGAGAAGTCCCAAGCGAACTGATAAAGAATGGAATCCCAAAGCTAGTGCGAATGATGACGAAGCTAATGAATGTGTGTATAAATAAAGGCGATATAACAGAAGACTGGAAAATGGCTTATATCACCCCAATATATAAGAAAGTAAGGAAAGACATATGTGAAAATTAAAGAGGGATAGCAGTGACAAACACGTTAAGTAAGGTATATGGAAGAATATTAAGAGAATTAATAGAAGATGGATACAAGGAGTACGAAGAAGAAGAACAAAATGGATTAAGGGTGGGTCGGTCTTCTTTAGATAACCTGTTTTTGTCTGTCCCTGGTGATGCAAAAAATGGCAAACAGAGAGAGAAGTTCACGTGGTCTTTCTTGATATAGCAAAGGCGTATGATAGTGTGCCATTAATAAAGTTATGGGAAGTTATGAATAATACTAATGTAAATAAAATTGTAATAAATGCGGTGAAGAAATTGTATATAGATCAAAAGGGAAAAGTGAAAGTTGGAAATCAGATGACATTTCCTAAATCAAAAGGACGACAACAAGGATGCTGTTTGTCACCTACCCTACTTAAAAAGTATGCTAATGCGGTGTTACAGGTATGGAAAAGAAAATGAGCTGGAATGGGAATTCCACTTGATAATACAACACTCAATACCCTACAGTTCGCTGATGATCCGTCCGTCCGTCTGGTGTCTGTGAATACTACTAGCGCCTAACCCATTCCTAGGATTTTTCTAAACTGAAGAAACTCCTGTCTAACTGTCTCGAGTTGCAACTTTGATATTTTGAAAATCATTATTCCAAATTTACATAAAGCATTCCGGACATTTTCAAAATTTTCTCAAAAACGGCTTCAAATTTATTCTTTAAATGATCGTAAGAATAGAGTAAAATACACTTAAGGGTCATAGGTCAAATTTTCACAATTTACTCAGATTTTCCAAAAAGTTCAAAAATATGATTTTTTCGATGTCTTCCTACAATGACAAAATTGAAGATAATATTTTTCCTTCAATTAAAATTTATTTTTAGTAGCGAGTGCTTTCAGTAAGGTCACTTATTTTAATTTTACTATTTTGTTTTTTTCAAAAATTACATAAATATAATTTTTTGCAAGATCTCTCACATCCTTGATATGCACATTTCCAGCAATTTGTAAACACAATTGTATTTGTGAGTTGAAGCACTTAAAATTCGTTAAATTGAATTTTCTCGAAAATCCAAAACATTTCTGTGAAAAAGAGCTTCGGCACGGGGGAATGTTGTTCATACGATATTTACGTATTTAATATCTTAGCAAACCGGCACCTAAACTTTAATATCAAACCGTGTATTATTTACAATATTAGCAAGCGTAAAATTGTCGCTTACTATTTAGTAGTAGAAAATAGGGGAATCCAAGGTTTCTGAGCGTGACGTCACAAAGATGGCCACCTCAATCAAGGGTTTAAATGTAGCTGGCATTGGTAAGTATCGATAGGTGCCGAACCAGCAAAAATTTAATAGAATGTGCAAGAAAATCTCATCCTGTACGCTGTGGGAAACGTTTCTTGGATGTCTTTGACGTCAATATTTTTGTATAAAGTTTTTAGAACGCTTCGTTTAGGAGTTGCTTCACGATATACTTACCTGAGTGCTGCGGGTTGCATTAGACATGCATATGCAGATGCGTTTAAAAAATCATTCATACTTTTAAAGTCAAAGTGCAATTCGTCCTGTCTTTGTGGAATTATCAATCTTTATAGATCTCAATTATAAAGATCGGTTGCGTGTGAGAGTTTCAAAAGGAATGTATACTACTGAAATAATATAGGAAAGGATACTTTTCTAAAACAGTAATTTGTGAAGGTATAACAAAAGCTTCAATGTAAGAAACGATGAAAATAATATGAAGTATTGCGTAGCCATCCACCGCCAGCGCACACACTAGCTTGCTCGGGACCGAGAGCGAGAGAAAAAGAAAGAAAGAGAGAGAGAGAGATTGACAGAGAGAAAGAGAGAGAGAGAGAGAGAGAAGTGGCGAGCAAGCGAGAGAAAGACAGACACAAAGAAAGAGAAAGATAGAAAAAAGAGAGAAAGCGAGAGAGAGCGTGAGAGAAGCAGAGAGAGAAAGAGAGAGAGGACAGAGAGAAAGAGGGGGAAAGTGTGAAAGGAGAGAAAGAGGGAGAGAGCGAGAGAGAGCGAGAGAGAGAGGGAGAGATGGCGAGCGAGCGAGAGAAAGAGAGACAAAGAAAGAGGAAGAGAGAGAAAGAGAGCGATGGAGGAATGCTGGCCCCCCTCGTGTCAGATGACGTCGCGTCCGTGTAGTCTGATCATCTGCCGCAGCCACCGCACCCGTCTCTTCCCAACTGGAGGCGCGACCAGGACAGTTCCAAAACGCAGCGCCCTGATCTCCCCCCCCTGCGGCCCCCTCAGCGCTTCTTAACCTATAACAACATAGACTGGGTGCGTAGTTCGCGAGTTCTCATGCGTGTGTAGGCCAACCTTTCCGCCATGCAGCCAATAATTCAAATAAATGTTCATTGAGAAATAATTTTCAAATTACGTCTCAAGATAGCGCAAATATTGTATTGCAGTACTACCGGCATCTGCATCGGCTCGTCAGCAAATACTTTGCCTATGTGAACTCTACACAAAAACTCAGAAGTGGAAAGAGAGAAAAAGAGCATGAGTAAGATAATGCGTAACCGAGAAAAAAGCAAAATAAATGTGACATTCCGCGCTTTCTAGGGCGACCACGAAGCCTCACTCTTTCCCTTCTTTTTTCACTCTGATACTCTCTCATCCACTTTTATAATCCAATCCAAACCCTTAGTCTTCGGTGCCACGAAACAACGCATTTCACTGGCTTATAGGACGTGCGTCGGAATACGATAGTTTAAACTACCCATAACGCAGCGCGCATCCGGCGCCGTGATTAACGCATCCTTACAAACCGTCGTCTCTGTGGTCGCCATAACTTGTTTACATCCGTCTTCGTTGATATGACTCCGTATTTCATTTCAAACCGCCTGGCCCTGCGCTCCGCGTATCCATAGTATACCCTATATCTGTTGTTGAGTTCTAGGTCGTGAGTTGGAATTCGAATTTTTGTACTATCAAGAACACAAGCGCACACGTGTTAATTCCCGCCCCGACAAAACTTTAAGGGGTTTTCCGAAATGAATATTCCCGGTTGATCTGGCCTGAATCATAGCCCTGCAGCTTTTCTTAAGAAAAATGATACTCCACTATATGCTTTGAGAGATTTTCGAATTTTCTCAAACATTGCTCAGAATTGTTTCTTTAAGTCTTTTTTGTAAGAATAGAATGAATATATGGGATACGTTCGAAGTGTTTGTTTAACGCTGAATATTTGATAATTAGGAAACCAAGCATTTTTTTCGTCTTAGTGCAAATGTACTATTGAAGCTTGGGTTTTTTAAACTAAAATTTGTTTTCCACTACTAGTTAGTTCTTGGTTATGTACATTTATTCGAAAACTTTAGTAGTATGGTGGTAATTTTCATGATGTAAGACCAACATTGAAAAATATTAAAACAAGTTTTTCTCATAATGGCTCAAGATTTTTTCTTTACATTTTTTGCAGGAGTAGAGTTAATCAGATGACATCAATGTCATTTCGCTGTATTCTGTTATTTTTTACCAAATGTGCCTAAATTAATTTTTTGAATTATCTCTCTTGTCTTTAAAATTGACATTGCGAGAAAATGCTATATATAATTGCAATTCTGAGTACACTGGCTTGATTCACGAAATCTAAAATGTGTTCTGCAAAAATGAACACCAAATAGTAATCAGTATGTATATACGTACGTATACGGGAGTGTAAAAACTGTTCTATTAAATGATGTACATTTTTATTAAAATTGAGTAATGTAGTATAATTTTGCAAATTTTTGTATTTGAAATTTCCATTTTCTTGTTGTTTTTTGCTAGAATTTTTCAGAAGTTTACACGTTGTCATACAAGAATGGAAACGCAGTGACACGGTAGTTTGAAACTCTTAGAATAATTTCTCATGGTTGGGCATTGATCTTGGGTGTAAGGAAGAGAGTTTTGGATTGTCCAATTCGCTGACAAGCGATTTAAAATTTGTTAACTCATTTATTAAAATGATTTTTTAGCCTTTAATGTGCTACGATTGCTAATAAATTTTACAAGTGATGTCGAAGAGGAATATGGTCAGAAATTGCAATATGATAATTGTCCAGAACCCGATGCGAGGACGTACATACTTTTTAGCACCACGCGAGTATCTGGATAGTTAAAAGCCCGCAGCCTTCATGTCGTAAGCAGCATTGTTGTCTAAATTTCACTTTAGAAATTAGTAAATGTAGATTTCTATAGGAATGTTATATAATGCCGAGGTTTTTGTTTAGAGGGTGTGCATCTTTCAATCTGACTCAGGAAAATGATGCACTTATCGTGTTTGCACCATCGTTGATAGCAGGGATTCACTTGGACCTCGTAGTTACGAGCGTGGTAGTTGAAGATTGTAAAAATTTATTAAATTGTCACAAAGAAATGATTGCTGTATTTGTAATCAGTGCAGATTCCAATCGTGTCTGCTTTCCTCAATTCCTGCAGAGCGTCTTCCGGAGGTCACTGTGTGGAAGGAAGTGGGAAGGCGGTAGAACGGCCCTTATCTCACTCGACGTTGTCGCCTTGCTTTCGGCAAAGCATGTGGTTTATTCTCACAGACTCGCGACCAATTTTGCAGAAAACGCTGCAGGCAGCCGGTGGCCATGTGCTAAATAAAAGCGCACGGAATTTGAACAGGGATCCATCTACCATGAATCCCGCCTCGAGACAACTGTCGATGTATCCAAAAACAAACATTTTTCAAAAACGTTCGATCTATTTTTTTTTTGAAATTTTGCAAATATTCCATGGGCTTCATGTAAAGTATCCCCCAAATTAAATTTTTTTTGTTTCAAGTTCCAGGTGCCGCATCTTCAGCTAGAGCGATTGGGGAATGTTAGTGTTAGAGAAAATCGGTTGAACAGTTTTCACAGACGATGCTCACAGACAGATGGACGGACAGACATTTAGACCTCACTCGCTTTTTCGGTATCAAGAACCCACAAAACATGGATTCTGGTTGCATCACGTGTTAGAGAGTTTTTCCCTATATTTAGCAACTAGATTTATCCACCCTGTCTTTACTAGGGTTCTGCGATAAGAGCTTCTCTACGGCTAAAAATCCCCACATTTACCCGGAGCATTTCACAACTTTCTCTCGACTGCTAGACCATCAGCCAGCACGAATATCCACGTATAAGCTCAAAGTTAAAACGTTTTGAAAAGTTAGTGACTGTTGTGGTGGGAGTTGTTGCAGCCACAATGTTCCCTTGTGTTTCTAATAGTACTTTTACTTCTGCTTTAGTCTTATTTTGTGAGTCATATTTGCCGCATTTACTTATCAGCGCTTTTCGATCTGCGATATTCTGCTCAGTGAGGTGGGATAAATGAGGGTAATCTTTAGAGAAACAACTATGCAATTTCTGCCTGTATCCTAGACGGCTTTTATCGCAACGGGTAATGCGAAAGTACAAAATGATGATTTTTTCGTTCAGATTATTGGTTCTTTGAACTCTCCGTCGTGGCAGACCTGCCACTGTGGTCCCGCGTGGACTCTGAGAAACACTCTGCAAAGGGAACAGTTAACAGTTCTTGCGTGTTGCTACAATTTGTTGCGGTAATTTTGGGTATCCCGATGTGAGTCGACCTTTCCAGCATCACATACTGGAATTTACTGATGTTTGTTTTTGAGGCGTTGTTCCAGGTAGGGTGTATTTGTAAAGCGTTAGGGGCCTATTTTTTGATTTATAGATGGTGATTGCATTATATAATGAGAGCTTACTGTTGTGATTTAAAAGTGTCTTCAGTTGAATTAGTTTTATTTTGGCTTGCTGTGCTTTTACTGTTATGTGATTTTTACAATTTAGTCTGATATCAAGATTGAGCCCTACGTTTTTGGCAGATTTATTGTGTGGGGTCCATGGAATTGGGTGACTGTTTATTTGGGGAGGAGTTGGAGATGAAAATGTTCTTGACGATAATATTTTTGCGGTTGCTTTTGATGAATTGAGTTTGATTGTACAATTGACAGATTTTCATTAATATAATTTTGCTTTCAATTTAAATAACTTGACTGATTGGACATGAAAACGGCGAAGTCATCTGCGAATTGGGCGATGTGTGTACGAAGTGATGGCTTGGGAATGTCCGCTGTGTATTTGTTCAAAAGCATGGGTGACAGTGGTGAGTCTTGAGGTAATCCAGCTGTAATTCTGCGGGAATTGGATGAGTGATTGCTAACTGTGACTGAAAATGTTATATCATGGAGGAAGCTGTTAATGATATTAATTAAATAGTTGAGGGTACCTATTTCTTTAAGTTTAAATGTTAAAACAGACTTCCACACTTTGTCGAACACTTTCGATGTGTCTAAAAAATAACTATTGTATGAAGTTTTTTTTGAAATGCAGATTGTATCTGATCTGTGATTCTTAATAATTGATGAGAAGTTGAAACTTTATTAGTGAAGGCAAACTGATGCGTAGGGATTGTTTGAGTTGAAGATGGAAATTGAGTCTTTTACAAATTAATTTTTCTAGGGTTATTGATAGAGTGGGAAGAACGCTAATGGGTCTGTAGTTGTCCGTGGTGTTCAGATGCTTGAATGGATTGGGGATAGGTATTACATTTGAATTTTTCCCCAAAACCGCGAAATTGCCATTTCTAATTATTGGGTTGTAAATTTGTGTCATGTGTGCTACTGTGTATATTAATTATATTAATTAAAAAGTAGGTAATTGAGTTAATAATGGAATTATGAAAGAGTTATTATTATAATTGATCGCAGGAGAAGATTGTGTTGGTGTGTTATTGTTAGATTAGTTGTTTTGATTTGTATTTCGGGGAGAAGAAGGAGCAAATGTGAAGTTTGGAATGTTGATAACAGCGGGGAGAAACGGGAAGTTTGGTGACGCAAGTCTTGAATGGGGGTTGTTTCTTAACGTATTTTATTATTGCCTGATTTGGGGTCATTTGAGGGGGTTTATTTGTTTTTATAATATTGACATTCTATTGATCTTAAATCAGCTCTGCGCGATACATTGTAGTTCTCACAGATTGCAGGTAGGTCTTTCTCAAGGTATTTAACAGAAAAGTGATAATTTGCACAAAAAATGCGTGCGACTGAAATATTAAAACTAATCTTCATTTGTCCAGTGTCCAAGCACCTCAAACACTGTACTGGTCCTTTTGGTGTTCTTCGTCTTTCTGCTTTAACACTATTATAAAAGATTTAATTAATTTGCGGTACTTGTTCGATTGGTTGACAATCGTCTCGTTAATTCTTCGGCAATTTCTGGGACGGGCACGCTACTTTTATAAAGTCTTATTACACTGATGATGGACGGGTATTTGTGTTGTAGGTCTTCAATTATTTCCTCTCAATTCTCCTTCGCAATTATTGAACACGACAGAAAATATTTTATTAGCCGGATCTTGGTAGTGTATTTTTATAGTCTGTCTTTTGGTTTCATTGAGGTATTTGATGGCTGTTATGAAGTCTGCTATTGATTTGAACATTATTGTAATTCTGTTTCCATTGTAAAATGTTGTAAATTGGTTTATGTGTTTGTTTTTAATATCTTTATTGAATTCCGAGATATTATGGTTGTTATTTACAAAAATGGGAGGAATTTTTAGATTTTCGTCGAAGTCGGAGCGAAGTGACATTGTCAAACTCAAATCTTTTATCTTGATCTAATAGTCCATATTTCGGCGAATCGGTTTCTCACTGGTATATTATATTAAGTATATTTTGAAATGGTTGGTTTCTACTTGGGGGAAGGTCTAGTTCTCCTGAGTTATGAGTTCTTTTTGCACTGTTTATATTTAATTAGGACTTACTGTAATTGTCGGGCATGTCTGCTTGGCCCCTAGCTGCGTCTTTGCTGAGCTAAGGCTACCAACCTGGAGGTTTCCGGACCTGGTGAGGTGATGCGGGCTACAATCGTCACCATGGACGTTTGCAAAGTGCCCACTCTGCATAGTTGAGGCAAACTGTAGGATATGGCTGCTTCGATGCGCATACGAGATGTTGTTGTTGAATCTCTGGGTTGCTGGTGGTGTCCATGGCATTCTCGCTGCTGTATAGAATTGCCATGGCTCCTGCAATGCTGTGATCTAGGTCACAGCTGGCTGAAGAGGGCTCAACGTTAATTATAACTGATAAGCGACTGTTTGTTTATGCCGCACTGTATACTTGCTGATTGTACTTCACTTCACTACACAACTAGTATTTTACTGTTACTTAGGAAGTGCACTTGGTAAATGCACAGACTAGATCGGAACGAGTGATGTTGTCGTCACGACTGTTCGGCATTGAATAACCCTCTTGACCTGTCTGGCAAGGGAGGCCCCACCAGTAGCAACGCCTACCGCCCTACTCTACAGCTCTCAGGGTCAATGGGATACTCATGCTTCACCCCCAACTTCATGGTCAAGTACTCCAGATGTGGAGTTCGTCTTCTTCTTCTTCTTCTTCTTCTTCTTCTTCTTCTTCTTCATAGTAATAGTAATCATCAGAAGAATAATGTTATTATATTGTGATCCAAGATCAATTGCTTATCAACACTTGCTTTCAGGGTTGTTTGGCGAAATAAGCACGCGAAACTAATCGAGCGTCCATTGTAGTTTTGATGTCACCTTGCTAGAAACAATTCGCTGTAATGACGTTGCTGCTGATTGGTATCATTAACTATTCTTTTTAAATGTTCTCCGATCCGCAGAATTCAATAACAAAATTTCTCGAATACCATCAGCTACTCACTTAAAACTCTGAAAAGAATTTTCGTCAGAAACCTTTGAAGACAAAAAACTGTCAAAAGAATTGTTTATCACCCTTAAACATGTTGGACATGATCAGCTCAAAAATTAAATAACCGCAGGAATAAATCTGCTCTATGAAAATCAACCTCTGTTTCAGGCTGAGAAGGGCCACAAGCAATCATTGCTCTACAGAGATTTTTGACAAAATACATTGTAAACTTTGTATACTAACAAAATACATTGTGAACTAACCAAATATGTTGACTTTGTCAGGGTCGATTGCAAAGAATCTTCAAACAAGTAATATGTATTTTTTATTTACAACATAATAGTTGAATTTTTAATGAATATGGAAGTCTAGCCATTTGTAGTACAATCTAAATTAAATACAATTATGGATGGTGTAGAGGCTCTTTACAGTGATGAGGTTTAATACTGGGGAAACAATTTAAAGTTTTGTTAAGATTTTTTCTACTATTTCAGTAGTGGATAGGAAGGGAGAAAGTATAAATATGAATAATAATTGGGCAATCCAGGTTTAAAGGGCTTGATAGAAATACCCACCATACATGAGTTCGTAAATGCAGTGATGTCATGAATACACTAAATTCAATGAAAGAAAGCGAGTTTTATTTAAAATTTTGAGTTAAAAATATATCTATTGTTTGTTTTCTTTTTTTTAAATTTCACTTTTTCAAGTGATTGCTGAATTGTGAGAATGAATAGTTGTTTCATAAACGTTTCCACTATTGCGAGAAAGTTTATGCTGTTGTAGAACCACTAGGTTTAATGTACGAAAACGAGAATTTGGTACGAAAGAGTCGAACCTTTTTTCATTATCGCAACACCTGCTAGATCGCTATGGAAAGAAATCTGCATCGACTAGCACAGTGCGCAGGGACGTCTCTCCGCCATGAGCAGAATCAGGACCTCCTATTAAAAATTCCATTAATGTTGGCAACAATGAGATCACTGGGAAAAGGTGAAGGATGCAACACTTCCAGTATCTAATATGCGTGTAGTGAATTCGCAGTTAAGGTTTTCAAGTCGCAGTTCATGCTACCAACATACTTTCTGTAGCACGCACTCTCGTGAGAAAGGTGCCACTGCGGAGACACTTACCTGGCTCGCTATACTATAAACCTAAGAGATTTGAAACATTTCTATATATTTTTTGTATGTATTTTTGTAAGATATATTCTGTGACCACTACCTTAAGTGCCCGGTATTGTCCTTGTCGCTCTGCAATTGGCTCTGTCTTCTTTCACTTGCAGCGGTTGGCGAGGTGCGTTTTCGACTGCCGTGTGCAGAGGGTTGAGCGAGCGTGTGCGCTCGTGCTCGCCAGGAGGCGTCCTGGTCGCGACTCGACTTCGCTACATTTTGCTTCCTTCCGCCCACTTGGCCTGCTCCAGCTGTTTTCGTCTCTCTCTTGCCTCGACGCAGCCTCCTCAAAAGGACCAAGTAGCCTCCTTCAGGAGCAGCCAACCAAGTGACGACCGCCGCCCGGAAGAAGTCTGTGACGTAACCGGCTGAGCGATATGCCAAGTCCATATCGATTCGAGCGTAATTATTCGCGGGTTTCATTGAATAGAAATTACGAAAATTGTCGTGTGTAGTGAGCCACATCATAACCTCAGTGAGCAGTTCAACACATCCGGAAAGAAGTATCATTTTAATATATAATTTAATTCTGGAACAAAAAAGACAAGGTCATCTTTGTATTTTACTATTATTCTCAGTGTTTTAGAGACTGATCAAAGCATGTCTTACGTTTTCGCGTCGACTGTAATACCACTTCTGTTTTTGCTCTTTCGTGTCTTTCCATTGCTCGCCGCAGTGTGTGTCGTGAGAGGATTGTTTCCCTCTGCGTGTGTTTGAATCAGAGAGATTTGGTCTTCCTCTCGGTGAAGTACAGAGTTGCCTCGCTTCAGATACTGCACTTTTTTCAAGGTCAGTGCGAGGCATATAATATTACAAACCACAAGGCAGCTCCCAGGGCCATAATAGAACAGTGCGGTTCCGGATTTTAAAAAAGGAATTCGTGCTGGCCTGCTTAAATCTGAAACACAAAAATGATTACAATAAACGTTTTTTGCTAGAATTACCTGAAAATCAAATTTCCTGTTTAATAAATGAAAATAGTATACAAAGTTTCTCTAAAATATTGTAAGAATTATAAAACATTTTTGATTTTGTTGAAGCATTAGAGTATCTCCAATTGCTTTATAATTTTAATTTTGTTTTTGTATAAAATCGATTTGCATAAAATGTAAACATAGACAAGGGGAAAGGGTCAGATTTCAGCAAAGACTTCTCGAGACCCACTGTTTGAAACAAAGTATACTTTTTACACAGCACAGAAAAGCGACAGTGACATTAATTTTACGTTTACTGTAATCTTCTTGATTAATTTAGGTTTCGATTGTGAGTGAAGCTCGTTAATAGCAATTTACGGAGGAAGAAAAACTTGAAGAACTAAGGACAGTTGATTAAAATGTGTCTGGATATGAAGGCGGCATTAGTGATGAAGTTTTAGACCATGCATCCGAGCTATAAAAGGACTCAGATAATGATAGTTCTGATGGAGGAAATAGTATTGACAGAGATAATGACTTATTGTATGGTTTTGGTTTCGATGAAAATCAAAAAGTCAACTCTTACAATTTCCAGTTCTGAACGTTTGCTAAAGATGGCTCAAAACGTTCTCAAAATACAATTCTATAAAAACCGTTCAGGAAGACAGCTGTCGAGTGTTTTCGACGTAATAATTGTACTCAAATGGTGCAACATATTCAAGTATGCACTGAAGCAGCACAGAGAGTGTTAGGCGACACTTGAATCTGGAAAATTAGTATTCATGTGCCACGTGCATTTATTCGCCTTTTTTATACTAGATGATGCTTGGAAAATACCACTCATTCTATTATCTGAAAATCATGGATCGCCTGTTTTCAAAGCAATTCTAAGGGGATAGCGAAACAAAGAAATAATGTGTTTTATTTACTTTGACATGAGAAATGCCAGACCCCAAAGACTACAGAACGACATATTTGTTCTTGTGTCTGAAATTTAAAATACGATCATTCACAATTCTCAAAAGTGCTTTATACAAACTCACAATATCACGGTCGATGAACAATTTTTTCCCATTAAAACTCATCGGTTTCATCAGTTCATGGTCAAAAACCCTGCAAAGCTTGACATGAAATGTTTGATGCTTACTGAAGTTGGTAACAAATATATATGTAATGTATTTGTCTATTTTGGAAAATAAAACTCGCGTTCAAAAGACCAGACTATCAGAGACTATCAGAGGGATGCAACATATAGCACCATATCTTGGTCGAGGAAAGAATATGACATGTAATTTGTTTTACTTCGACAACTCTTGCAACAAAACAAGCTCAGAAAAAAACTAGTATGAATATCTCCGCATCTGTGAAGACGAAGTAGTTTTTGAATTCCTTTATGGGTGCACAAGCATGTTCGCAGCCCCCTGCGACCCTTTCCCAACGCCCTCCGTCCCCCAACGGCCCTTCACCAACGTCTTGGGACCCCCCCCCCCACATATTGACCGTTTCGGCAATCAACAATTTTTTTTGTGCACACCTGCTCGCCGAACCATCGCAAGGCTCACCCACCCCACTTCACCCTACGAGGGTGCAGATCAAAACAAACAGAACGCTCCTTGCATCAGCATTCTTCTCATTTTGACACCATCAAATACATTTAATTAGCTCAGACCCCCCATACATGAAGCTGCAGGGGCCGCTTTTTAACCCCTCCGGGCTGATGGCTCACAGGCCAGTCGTTGCACAGGGTCGACTGGAGCGTAACGACTCTTGGGCCGCCCTTGAGGCGGTTCTTTCAAAGGGATGCGGGCGACCACCACACCCTCCGCGCCCACATGCATCGCACACGACTTTAATCGCACGCTAATTGGTTCGCTGGGGCCACAGTTGTGCTCACGCTGCTATCCAATGTGTCCTCTTTACTCGCCGGGCGAAGTGCCTGCTCAGTTTCTATGCTGTGGCCTCCTCGGGTCGCTACAAGGTGCCTCTGCCGGCGGGCGCTATTCCCCCGCGCTCCTAAGCCCTCTTCAGGTAGCCGGTCACTAATTAATAAATTATGATGACGTAGTTGTCTTACCCACAAAAGGCGGAACCAGCAAGGGAGAGAGGCTCAGTTAGGGGACCGGTCGGGGCCGGTGCCGGGTCACAAGCGCCCTGCAATTTCTGTTTACCTTAGTGTCGTCCCTTACATCTTGTGGTAGTTTCGGCTTCCAATGAATATTTTCTTTGAGAGTTGTATAAATATTATTTTCACCTAATTTGGAAATTTGTGTAATTATGTAATTTCTCTGGCTGTCAGTAATCAAATGTTCTAGTCGTAATCCTAAATTAAATTTTTGATGCGGATATTTCAGAGTTTATAACCAACCTCCCTCCTCCTAGTCCTCTTGTTAACTCATAACATCAGTAGTTGCAGAGCTGCTGGATTGCGTAGGCTTCTACAGCTGTTCTCCTGTGGAGTGTGTATGACCTCTCTACGTACTTTTTATCTAATTTCTTGGGGGGGAAACCCGTTGCAGACTGCCCTGCTTTGGGAGCCCCGGGCTCTGACTTTGAATGGAAGTAGTTGCTACTCCTACAGGTCCTCAGGAAGTCTCTTTAATTACAGATGCAGTGCGATCAGGAGTAGCTGTTCTTACTGACAGGGGTCCTCTGCGTTAAGAGGAAGCTAGTACATCAACAATATCAAACCCACTGGGAGTAGACAGCACATCTACAGGAGACAGTCGCAGAGGGTTTAGAAGGCTGTTACTAGACATTCTAGAGAAAGATGAAAAACCTGAACCACCTGTAAAAAGCGCAAACTAATTATTACAAACTGTGAGTTTATTAGGTCCAAAGAATATCTATTAATGAAAAAAAATGAATGCAAAGGAAAACGGAAGGACGCAAACAGAAAGTCAAACAAGCAACAAAAGAGAAAGAAATGAAGTGCAACATGCACAACGATTGGGGTATTATGATTATTCTGTCAACCAAATGAACAGTTGGGGAATGTTGTGTTATTGAAGTTTATGGTAAATCAAAAGAAATTTCCGGTTGCACCTAAAAAAGTGGCTAAACATTTGGACGATGGATTCTATTTGTTGTATTTGAGACGTCATTTTCAATCAATGGAGTTTATTGAATGAAGAATAACTCTATGTTGCCAAGAAAGGTGTAGTCAGAAAGTTGCCCAAGCATCTCTGCTAAGTTTAAAGATATGTTCAGCTTCACTAATGATTTGTGTTACTTAACGAGCATATATTAAGATTTTGTTACATACCTAATAAGATAGTCTATTGAATTAGTACTTACTCAGAACTATTTTTTCTTGCCACTTTACCATTTGTACCTCATTAAAATTTGTGATTATTCAAATACATTACTTAATTTCAGTCAAAAGGGTTACGGAGGAGTTCCCGGAATTCGTCGATAAATTAATTATTATGTGGATCAAACAACTTGATGCAATTTTTTCAGAGGTTTAACAGTTTCTCAACAGGCTGACGAACCTCAATTCGAATAACAATACTTTGTAATTTTTCAAGAGTACTTATGGTCCTGTTGTCCCAATTTTTTGGTTGAAAATGGGTCCATTAGGCTGTTTTTTTCTCTAATTTTTAAATGCAATTAAAATTAAATGCAATATTATTTCTGACTATAAATTGCGTTATAAATAAAAATATTTTGGATATTAATACAATTTATTCGAGGCCCCAGGTAAGTAACAGTTTAACCCACACGCCGAAATAGTCAAATCATGTCCCATTACCCCAGCTTACCTACTGGTCTGAGAAGTCGTTCAGTGTAACACACTCGCGTCTCCATAAGCGATGGTGTGTGCCACGTGTCTGGTTGAGAAACCAAAATGGAGCACGTTATCGTGAGCGCTGCAGGCAACCCCCACGCGAAGGTTGACATCACCAGGAATCTCCTTCCGTGTCCTTTATTTGAGCGAACCATCTGCAACCTACAAAAGAAAGAGAAGGACTCATGTGCATTACACGAGGGATAGTATTCTCTCCTTTCCTTAACTCTACGAACGACTGGAAAGGAACATGAAATCGATGGAATAAAAGCAACTCTCAAAAAAAAGGCTGATAGATAGAAGTCTCCTGCATTCTTTATTCAAGCCAAGACCTCAATCCTATGGCAATGGCTGACCTTCTCCACTGAAAATTGAAATTTGCGCTGGCAGACACATTGAGAGCAAATTTACGCGTCTCACTTGTACATTTCGAAATGTTACAGTAATATTAACGCACTGCAAAACTAAAAATCATAAATTAAAAATTATATGTATCTTTCCCAATATTTGGTCTCTTTAAAAATAACTTTTATTTCTTGTACAGTTCAAAAAAACACAAAAATTAAATATTCATAAAACTTGAGGAAATGATTTTATTAAAGCAAAATGTTTAAAGACCCTAATTTAAAAATTACTAAATTATCTTGTAGCTATTACGTTTCTTTAAACAAATTTATTTTAAAAATAACTATATATCAATCGAATTTCCAATTTTATCCCATATTATTCATTCAAGTCAAAATTCAGTAAAACCATGGAACGTCAATTTAAATGAATTGAACACTAAATTACGTTGTTTCTCTAACGCTTTCAGAATTCTTTCAAATTCAATCAGCCTCCTTACAGCCTGTTGTGTATTTCGCGAATGTTCTTTCCCTCCTTAGATATGGCATAATATTCTGGGGAAATACATCTTATAGTTCCGAGAATTTTAGATTACAAAAAGAATTGTATGATAATAAGCAAATGTTACTCACGTGATCCTTGGAAGCCTTTCTTCATTAATCTAGGTATCATAAAATTACCTTGTCTCTTCTTAGATGAACCAATGTGTTTTGGTAAAAATTAGTTAATACGGGAATATATTTTTAGCAAACGCTGATATCTATAACTATAACACTTCACGTAGTAATCCCTCATTATGTGATAGTATCAACAGCTCACTACAAAAAATACATATACATTATTTTACAACACCTTGCCAGATAGGATTAAACGGTTAAATTCGATACAAATGTTTAAGTCCCAAGTAAAATCTTTTTTGTTGTACAACAATTTCTATACAATTAAAGACTACCGAGCACCCAAAAAGAAAGTCGTATTATTTTTAACACCGAAATTTAGTGTATTATTTACCATTTGGATTCTATAATTCTAAAGAGCCTGTAACAAGTATTTTACTACAGCTTCTGGGTCAATGACCTCCATCTCGACCAGGTTTTCCTCGCGTTTCCTTGATTCTTCAGCAAATGCTGAAATGGTACCTTGTTTTGCTTTTGGACATAAATGTAACTTCAATTTGACTTCTTCCTACAGCACGACACACACAGTTTTAACTGTTTTTGACGTAAATAAATAAACCAGGGTTATAATTACTCCTGTCTTTTTTGTGTTTATACAATAGTAAAATATTAAAGTTGCAATTGTTTTCAATTGTTTTGATGTTATTGAAATTAAAAAATAATTTCAAGCGCTACTAATCTAAGCTCACAATTTCCCAAATTTTAGATGTAATGCAAATTCACAAATGAAAAACAAATTAACTCTCACACTATCCCTGAAAAAAAACATGAATCTGAATTTCGTTTTAACACGTTTGTATGAATCAAATACATTTTACCCAGAAAAAAGAAAAAAATTGTAACACAGCGTCATTACTTCTAGAGCGAGAAATTCCAGTGTTTCCAACCAGAAATTCCAAGAAGGAAGCTCCATATTATTAATGACGCCCTTCAAGAAAGTAAATGCAACATACCGACAGGGACGCGTGTTGCGCTAGAAACTGCTGAGACAGACTGCACTAGTTTTAAAATGGAATGTAGTTTTCGTACCTGAAGCCCCTCAACATGTTTACACACAGGGCCGTGAGCCAAAACCAGGCAGAAGTCAGCACGAAGTACATCGAGAGAGCTGCACACAAAAGACACACTCATGAATGAAATGTTAGTTTGCTCACATAGTTAGGGTTAAGGGTGGACCCAAAGGATAATTAAGGGGGTGCTTGCAATTATATTTGTTTGGCCAACAAGACATTGACAAAGAATTAGATTTGTAGATTCAGATGTATATTTATAAATATAATTGTAAGGTGACCAATCATCCTCCTTTAGAGAGAACTGTCCTTTTTAGGTCCTGTTCTTTTTCGAAAAGTGTTCTCCTATCTGTCCTTTTCGATATTGTAAAACTGATCTGTTAATTTCAGTGTTCAGAGATGCCGCGCCGAACTATTTGGCGTCCATGTGACGGTACAGTTGAGAAAGTCAGCTTTTTTTCGTTTTTTTCATTGGGCACATTATGTAAACAGAAAATAATTTTGTTACAACGTCAGTTTGTTGACTTTGCGTATCTATTATTTCAGGTACATTATTATTTCTAATATTATTTCAGGTAACAATGGTATCTATTGATGCAAATGCATTAACGCAAGTCCCACCGGGCAATCTTGGGTCGTGTGTCTTCTGAAGCACGAGTTCTGTCAAGAGCTGAAAAACGTAGTGCTGCAGAAGAAACGGTAATTGTCAATATCATCAAGTTTTCTGTGATATTGATCTAAAAATTGTGCATTCCCAGAAACACTCGAACGCCATTTTCTCAAAAACCATACCGAATTGTTCTTCAAACATATCGTACGGATAGTATTAATTGCACTCTGTAAAATGACAAAAAAATAATTTTGCTGTATAATTTCTTTAAAAATTACACAAATATTATTTTAATCTAACACGTCGTTAATAGGCACGTTTTTAGAGGGTCATATACATTATTAGCACATGTATAAAATGACTTTAAAGTATATTTATGAAAATCTCGAACAATTTCTATGAAAGAGATCTCCGAATTTCGTATTTACAGTAGCGCTTAAACGTCATTTTTATAGATACAACTACAAATTTGTCAATGAAAATCGCCAATTATGACGACGGTTTACTCTTCTTTACTATTTTTAAAGTAATATTTCAGTTCTACTATTCGAAAAACGAAAAAAAATGAGAGAATGTCGAAAACATGGACTTAGGACGACGATAAATTGTAACCGCCATGAGTAAGTGGCAAGTCAGAATAGTTAGCCCAGGCCAAAGAAAATAGAATACTAATACGAGAAAGTCTGTGCTATTCTGTAGCACCACTAATTATTTGCTTTTTGCTGAGATGATGTCAAAGATTATAGAAAGAAAACCAAAACCCGTCAAAATAACGGGACTTCGTGCACCTAGTAATATTTGTAAGTACCGTAATAAAAAGTTCAGTGTATAAGTGAATTTTTCTTTAAATATGTAGAATATGTTTTGATATTAAAAGTAACAAAGCGCTGAATTTAAAAACCACATATATTTCTGAGAAGTTTTGATAAAAATTAGACCGAAGATCTGTTTGACGGATACATATGTTCATAACTGTAAATTGTAGGAAAAAGTAAAAAAAAAAACTTTTTGCAATTATGGAAAATCAAGTATTTTAAAAATATTGAGACCTTTGCTGTTCTTCTAAGCATTCTCTTTGTATCTGATGTGAAAATTTAACAAAAATAAATTTTGGAGATAATTAGCTGAACGGTTATGCGTTAGCGTTAACCACAGTCGGCCAACATACGTTTTGCTCTTCAGTCAATCTGTTGGTATCTAGGACAAACAAAACATGACTTCTGACTACACAGCGGTATCAAAATATTGGTGAACGATATTATCTTTGTGGCATTTATTTTCAAATATTTTTGTAATATGTTTATTAATTATAGATAATATGGGAAGTGGTCGATGAAGTCAACAATTCTATTAAAAGGATAAACGAGAAAGGATGGCAATCCGTGCTTTACATCAATATTTATCCAAATATTTAGAACAATGATATCTTAAAGCCCATTTTAATTGCCCTGGATAATTTTAAAAAATAGTACAAGTACTCAAAAATTGTGTTGTAAAAAATATTTAGAAAGTTTCTTTTCCTATTTTGATATCAAAAACGGGTGAGATCTTATCCAAAAATAAGTTTCGTGCAGTGGCCATTATATAATTTGTATGCAAAGATTTCACTTTTTTACAATGCGGCTGTTGTGCCTAGAGAAATGGGGTAGTTTTAATTAATATCAGTAGACAAACTAGTAATTGTTTCACAATGTCGTTTTATATATCACTTCAAAATAACAATCCCATCCACGCAACATGTAGATAAATGAATGTGCATGAATACGAGTATTGTTAACACTTTTTTTAATAATATTTAAGTTATTCATGAATATACTCACCAAAATGGTTGCATACACTTTCGAGATCTGGTGGTATACTATCTTTTACTTCATTATGCAATCGGTCGCTAATGGCAATGTAATACAAAATCTGCCCGACATTGAAAACAAACAGGCAGGCAGCATGACTAAATAGGCAGTGACCATGCGTTTTTCGTCGCAAGGTGGTGTCGCATGCTATAGACAGCAGGGACGCGAGCAACAGCAAAGCAGAGAGAAAGCACAGTGGACGGAGTAGCCAGTAGACACCTCTGGTGATACGTGAGTACTCGCAGTAGAAGACTCCTTCGTGCAAGCTACCGCTGCTGCTTCGGTAGAAGTCGAAGCAAGTGTCCCAGGTGTAGAAGTGGAAATGATGGCTCCCTGTGGCGTGGCGGGCCCACTGAGCGTACCTCTCCTCGAAGAGCAAGAGACGAGGGCGCTCACACAACGTGTACTCCACATAGGGAAACTCCGGATCAAAGACAGTGAGGGAGGATTTATTCGGTGTCCAGAAGCCTTCAACATCTTGCTCACACTTCCAGTGCCCTTCATTCTCCTTCAGCAGTTGCCCGCGCTTGCAGCACTTGTTTGCGCATTCTTCTTTAGTGCACAGAGTTTGCAAGAGCATCGCGAAGGGCCCCAGAGGCGGTGGCGTGGCGTCCACACAGTATGTTGCGTTTCGGTATCCCCCTTCTGGATGGGGCCTAGCGACTAGTTGATTTCCAACGAAGGCGACGGTGTTTCGTAAACGATCTTTGTTTTGCAGTAGAACTGGATCCCAATAGGAGGACGCGTTTACAGAAGAGATAGCTTCGTTGTCCAAAAATTGATAACACTGCACACGATCGATGTTCTGGGGAGGAAAATCAGGTGGCAGCCAAAGGCGCACCCAATCGCTGTGCACAGTGTCATTGTAGATTTTAAAGATATTCCAGTGGCTAAAATATCTACCCACGGAGCATATTTTGTCCGTGGATTCATTACGAATCCAAGGAGCTTCCACGCAGTGCCGTCCATCTGATGAAAGCATCTCATACCTACGACAGCACTTGTTCAAATGTATCCCATAGTTGTTTTGGTTGGTTCCTTTGGCGGCCACGTGGAACGCTAGTTGCAGCACGAGAATAACTCTTGCACTCGTTGTTGTGGAGATGCAGGACGATCGAATGGCGCTGAGATGAAACACAGGTTTGCCCATGATTTAAGATTTAATTCCTCGTCCATACACCTGTGCGATGTACTATAACTTCTCCTTATTAGAAATCTGAATGTAGAGGACCGCTGCAGAGATCTCACTAAATGAGGGATTAATGAAAGATGTGACAGAACTAAATGCGTGCGTCGTAGACACTGGGAGTGATCAATATCGTCACGGATTGCAATTCGCGGTC
The DNA here is from genome assembly GCA_017312745.1 of Gryllus bimaculatus. Taxonomy (NCBI): domain Eukaryota; kingdom Metazoa; phylum Arthropoda; class Insecta; order Orthoptera; family Gryllidae; genus Gryllus; species Gryllus bimaculatus. Next base: position 583,449 of record BOPP01000221.1, on the reverse strand, counting down.
AATGCTAGTAGGAATAGTTATTTTCAATATAAGTATTTCGGGTGTGCAGGGCCGATGAAGGGATCTTCCTAAATGACGGATGGACGATCGACGAGAATGAACTCAAAGTGCAGTCTTCTGACAATGGAAGGGAGCATTCGCGTCCTGTATTGTGACGAAGTGAAGAAGGAAAAGGAAACCCACATTTTCCTGCCATGTGGCAGTTTGCAGGATGTGGAAAAGAAATTGAGATTGCACTCGCGTATGGTTTTTAATTGAACAAGTAGCAATTCATGCCAAACAAACATAATTCTCATTAGTAGCTTGAACACTTTAAAAATGCTCCTGCGTGCTGCAACCTATGATGACACATGTTTTCCGCTATTTACAGTGATCTCCATCAACATGCTTTTGTATAATTACCAAAAATAAAGGGAAAGAGAGTGACGGTACAACATCACATACATTCTCGCATTATTTCTGTAGTACAGATTATCTCTACTTTATATATGTTGCCATGCTGCCCTGTAAAATACGTTTCCTCTGGAGTGGTTGTTAAAATAATGATGAGAACGAATAGGTGAGTACAGGAAGTTGTATAAAATGGATATTGTGTTTATGATTAAATAATGATGATGATGATGATGATAATAATAATAATAATAATAATAATAATAATAATAATAATAATAATAATAATAATAAAGCCACTGATCCCAGTGTTGGGCCAGTCCTTTCATAGTAGGGGGTGGTTCAATATTAAATTCGCTTTCTGGTGAGGTAACCCTGGTGATCGTTTTGATACATTTATTGTCCCTTGTGCATATTATTGACTACTGTTCACTGACATCTACTGTTTATATTGTTGTTGTGCACTGTCCATACTGTTGTCACTGTTCATATTTTTGTTCCACTTGTTGTGCACTGTCCACCGACTGCACCACCACTACTGTCCTCTGCATACTTATTGTTAGCTGTCCATTTTGTTCGCGGTTGTTCACTGTTTAGCTCCTTCCGGGCATAATTGGCCGCTGATCCCGCTACAACTGTCGTTCCTGTACTTTCACTATGTGGAAGACGTTTCCATGAACTTCGCTTTTCCTGACCACCGCTTGTCGGCTACAGCTCTTATTTTATCGCACCAGCAAGTTCTTTGACGACCCATTTTTCTTTCACCAATTCTTGTGTCGCATATGTAGGTCGATGTGCCCAACTCTTCGGATCCGTACGCATTATGTGACCTGTCCATCTTCATTTGATCTCCGTTGACTCTCTGCATACATTTTTTTAATTTCGTTCTCTTGAGGGGATCTTAATTTGTTATTATATCTCTAAGCGTTACCCCTAGTATATTTCTTTCTATTTTCTTTGTAACATTTTTATATAATTAACATACAATGTAGGCTTTCACGGCCAGTTTCTACATCATAAACAGTTATTTCCGGGCTTGAAGGCCGTGGTCCGTGAGGAAGACAGATGAACAAAACCACACAGAAGATACTCTACTCGGTACAGTATTCCTGCCCTATTTGAAGAGGGTAACGGACCGCATAGGAAGACTGTTAGCAAGACACAGGGTTAAAACTGTCTTTAAACCCACCCAACAATTCCGTAACATTTTACGTTCGGCCAAAGATCCCCAGGATCGTAAGTCTTTAGCTGGAGAATACAGAATTCCTAGCTCTTGCGGTTCCGTATACATAGGTACTACAGGGAGAAGCTTTAATACTCTGATAAAAGAACACAAAAGGAACTGCCGACAAGGACATACTGACAAGTCAGCAGTCGCCGATCACGTGCTGTCGGGACGTGGACACGACATGCGCTTTGAAGCGACGGATATTCTCTCCACCACCACACACTACTACAAGAGACTCCAAATGGAAGCCATCGGAATTTACAAACATAAGAACAATTTCAATAGAAAAGAAGAAGGAGAAAAATTAAACAGTACTTGGTACCCGGCACTCCGTACGACTAAAACTCGGCAGCTAACCAGTACCGCTGACGAGGCCCAATCAGGCGCGAGAACAGTTGGCGCGACCCAATCAGACGCGAGCGCGCGAACCTCGCCTTTCACCATGAATACAAGTCCCAGAGCCGCGAGAGCGTCAGTCAACGCGGCGCTGACAACAAGGACACTTCGCCCCCGCCAGCAACGCCAGTGATGATGCCTGCCACAGTTGCAGGCGAAACGTATGGACAAGTCTCCGTTGGACCACGGCCTTTAAGCCCGGAAATAACTGATTATGATTTTTATATAATTGTTTGATTTGGCGTTTGGAGACCATGTCTGAGCTCCGTACAGTATAACTGACAGTAAACAGGAATCGAATATCGCTTTCTTGTTTATTATGATTTCTTTTCCATTGTTCGGAATCAAATTTAGGCCTCAAAATTTCTTCCAAGCCTTTGAGATAGTAATTGAAATTCCTTTCTTAGTTCTAAATTCTTTGTTGACACCACTATATATGTGAATGTAGTCTTTTATTTCTTCTACTCTCTGTCCCTTTTTCTTTGTTTCTGACAACACAGCAATGTCTATTGCCATCTTTTTAATTTCTTCGTGGAAATAATACCACATTAGTCAGGGATACCATCCTTACGACAGTGGCGCAGTTGGGGGAGGGGTAGGAAAATGATACAATGGAGCCTGGAAATTATAATAGGTGAGGTATCTATGTTATTAGTTATTTGTGGTAGAATAGTAAGTGATTAGTTGAATTGTCTTACGACGTTTCAGTTAACCTTCATTGGGTTAATAAAGTGTTCGAAATTTGTACTGGCTATGTTCAGTAACCATTTAATTATTAGTTATCGGTTAATTGTATTAATAGTTGTTAAATTAGTAATTTGTGTGCTTATTAGTTATTAAAGTGCTTAAATTGTGGTATTTCATCAGCTCTGAATGATTAATTTTAATTAATTACATGAATATTTTAAAAAATCTACAGTATTTGAAGTTATTTAATTTATACTTCATTTTACTTTTCCGTATACGTGTATAGGGAGCAATATACGTAGTGCAGGGAAAGTTACATAATGCTGCGGAATATTGATTTTGAGATTTCGATCGAAACACATGTTTTGTTGTCCCCTTATCCCTAAAAAGTGTTTCAAGTGTCCGTCCTTCTGCCCGTCTGTGTCGTCTATACATTTGATGTCTGTGAACACTACTATCACCTAAACCATGCGTAGGATATTTTCCAAATTGAAGAAACCCCTGTTCATCTGGTTCGAGTAGAATATTTGGGATTTTGAAAAAAATATATTTAAATTTTAGGGATACTTTACATAATGCCCCCCGGACACTATGAAAAGTTTCTAAAAGGCTCCACATTTTTTTCTTTAAATTTCTTCTAACAATGAACATACAAATTCATAGAACTTCAAAATTGAAAATAGAGATTTTTCCTTCAAATAGAATGTGTTCTCCATAGTAAGTTCTTTCATTAGGGTCATTTATATTTTTTTGAAAATTTTAGTGATTTTCGCACAATATTTCGTGCAATATGTGCAATTTTAAAAAAATTCAAAAACAAGAGTTTCACAAAAAATGGCTCCAATTTTTTCTTTAAACTTCTGGTAAGAATAATTCCAAATGTACTATATAAGATGACGTAAACGCCATATTATTCTATTTTTTTTTTTCAAAGTAACACAAATGTAATTTTTTGACTGTCCTCTCATGTCGTTAATATTTACATTAACGGCAATTTGTTCACATTATTGTATTTGTGAATATAAGTTCTTTAAATAATGTCATAAAATTTCTCGAAAAGTCTACCGTTTTTTGTGAAAACTAGCTCAAACTTCCACATGTTTAGAAACGCTTCAAACGACATTTTTTCAAAATGGGCTCCACATTTTGTCGTCAAACATTTCGAACGGATAGTGATTGTTGCACTGTTTAATATGACATAAAATTAATTTCGGTGTAGTTTCCTTTTTCAAATATTACACAAATGTAATTTTTTATTATCTTTCAAGCTGTTAATAGGTACATTTCCGGTAATTTGTAAACACTATTGTATTTATTAGTTAAAGTACTTCAAATTACTTTAAAGAAGTTTCTCGAAAACTAAAAAAATTCTGTAAAAAGAGCTTCAAATTTCGAATTTACAGTAGCGCTTACACGCCATTTTCTTAGAAACGGCTTTCATCTTTAAAAGGAAACTGACATTTAGGACGAGACTTTACTGTTCTTCAATAATCTTAAAATAATATTTACGCTCTACAATTAGGACACCGTAAAAATACGAAAATGTCCAAAAAATGTACTTTCAGCGGCGACAAATGGCAGCAGGCAAGAATATGTGGCAGGTTCGAATAGCTTACCGAGACCACAGGAAATAGAAAAGTAATATGGGATTGTCTGTGCCATTCTGTAGCACTACTAGATTATTGTAGTTGTGCTCTCAGTTGGTACCAATATTTTGTTCCAATAAATAGCTATGGCCGAGTCCACAAACTCATACTGTACAAATAAACAACTTTACAAGATCAACACCCTGCAAAATTCGTTGCAAAAGGGAATTATTATTACTTTTCCGTATACGTATGTGTATGCGGAGTAATATACGCAGTATAGGCAAAGTTATGAAATGCTGCGGAAAATCGATTTCGAGATTTCAACGAAAATACACGTTTGGGTTTCCCCGATATCGAAAAAGTTTTTTTTCAAAACGTTCATGTGTCCGTCCGTCTGATATGCACATTTCCAGCAATTGTTAACACAATTGTATTTGTGAGTTAAAGTACTTAAAATTACTTCAATTGAAGTATCTCGAAAACCCAAAAAAATTCTGTGAAAAAGAGCTTCAAATTTCGAATTTACAGTAACGTCTTAACGCCATTTTCTTAAAAACGGCTCCAAAGTTTTCAAAGAAAATTTTTATTCGGTGAGGTTTATCGGCGAAACCTACCCCTCCAGACCCCACCCCGTTCCACGGCGGGCGAAGGTGCGGCCGTGGCTGCGGCGGTGGCTGCGTCGGAAGGGCTCTGCTGCTGGAAGGAAGCGTGGCGCCGTGGCGACGTGGCGACGCCACGCCGCCACGGTAGCGCGCGTACGTCAATCGGCAGGGCTCTTCGCCGAACCAAGGGACCGCAGCAGGTTAAACGCAGCGACCGGCGACCGCAATGGGAAGCCTACCATTTACAGCTCTATCCTGCTAGCGGTGGCTTTTTTTTCATTCTCTCGCAGCCTCTCTCGCAGCGCATCGCGAAGGAAGAAGACGCCAAATCTCGGGGACGCTCCTGCCGCCCCGGACCGGGCCGCCCATCTCCCGGGCACTGCCGCACCGCTGCTCCGGAACGGAACGTCTTTCTAAGTCCAAAAATTAATTGTTGGACTTAGAAATATTCTCACCAGTCCCACCAGGGACTCTGAACATTCCTAAGCCAGCCCTTCTAAGGGCTAAAAACACCAAAATCAGTCCTTTTCAGGACTAACCCTAAGCCCCCCAGGACTTAGCCAACTGTTCTTTTTAGAGCAGCAACTTTTCTTTCAAAAAGAGCTATAACTGCCGTTTCCATTTCAGATATGGAAAACGGCGAGAGGACTCGCACGCTTTCGGACCGGGGCGCGTTGGTCTTCTCGACCGACGGCATTTCGGTTTCGGAACCTGATAGCATCGCTTCGCGTGCCCCGGAAAACCAGGCCTGCGCGACCTTCACCACACTGAAGAGCCGCCTCGAAACGTGGAACACTTGTCCCCGCTGAGGCGCGTATTCCCGTGAACCTTTTCAACCGGGGGACGGGACCCGGCCAAGTTGATATTTTTGCTTGCATCGTGTGTCCCACTGCGCGCAACGCATCGAGGCTAGCAGGCGATCAGAGAGTGGCGCCTTTCTGCAAACGCGTTGCTGCCTCCGCATTGGAACTCACACGCGCGCCTACTTCAGTGCAGCCCACGCTGCATTCACTGCGGCGAAGGGCCATCTCACGAAGGACTGCAGCAACAGCCCAGCAAACCTGCTGTTTGCTGTAACTGCCCGCGAAAAGAACCATTCCGCCAAACTACGGTGGCTGTAAGGCCCACAAGGACCTTACAGCAAAGAGCAAATATGTTAAGGCCAGCCGACAACAGAAATGCGAAGCCGAAGCTAAAAACAATACACAGCCCGCAGCGCAAGGTTTAGAAAAGGCACTACCTTTGCGAAGGGCTGCAAACCACAAACAGCAATCGGAACTTACGCGTTAAGTTCCTGCTGTCACACAGCACCGTGACACTCATCCCGCCCTCCACGCCCCGCGTTTCCTCAAACGACCCTCGCCATCGGACCCGAATCCTAGAATGTGCACTCACATCCAGGAAACATTCGTGTCACAACAACACCCAAAACCCATTTCCTTTCTCTCTCTTGGACCAACCATTCTCCATAACCTTCGCAGTTGGAAGCATTCGCTCTTTCTGCGGCCCGTTGGCAGTGGGTCCACACCCACTGACTGTGGGATAGGAGTTCCGCACTCACCTCGCCTCACTACATTCTCAACACAAACATCGCAGACAATGAACTCAACAGACTCGAATAAGACGCGAATATACAAACAGCCACAGAAAGGCGACGCCGGTCCTCTGGCGCCCGCCGAACAGGGATCAAATACACTCCCCCCAGAAGTCGAAAAAGTCTTACGCGAGAAACGTAAGGGCGAGCGGCTGCTGCAGCAGTTTAGATGTCCGCGCTTAGAACATAACTGCGGGAATGCGAAAAACGCCTAAAATTCGGCGCTCGCAAACCACCACGCAGAGGAATGGGAAAAACGCATGAGAGAGATCGGTTCTGATCACTCCGCTAGCGGTCTTTTCAAACTCCAAAAAGCGCTCAGATCGGTACCAAAAACTGCAACAGCATACGCGGCACGACAAGCGGAGGGTAAACCAAACAACCTTTCTCAGATCAAGCAAGGCTGAATTTTCCGCGACATGCTTGAAGAGAGGTTCAAAACAACAAACACAGGCAGAAAGAGGAGGAAACGAAGGACAGGCCAATACACTAACACAATGTACAGTCGAAGAATTTCGACTACATCAAATAACTTTGCGAAGCCGCAAAGCGCCGGGCCCCGATCGAATAGGGCCTCCCGTTCTAAGGAGGCCTTACGGTCATAAGCACGGAGCTCACGCGAATCTACAACAGCTGCATTACATAGCGGTATTTCCCGACAACTGGAAAATACGCGAGTATTTCTATGCTCCCGAAACCCGGTAAGGATGTCACCAGTGGCGGCCACAGGCCAATCAGCCTTCTCCCTGTTTTTGGAAAAGTTTTCGAGAGCTCCTTCCTCGCACGAATCCTTTCCAACAGTTCTCACTCGAAACCTAATTCGAGACGAGCAGTTCGCCTTCAGACCGGGCCATTCCGCATCACTACAAGCACTCTGCATGGCTCAGCAGATATCGCTGATCTGCTTCTCACACAAGATGTACCGGTAATCTACCTTGATATGGTACAAGCCTTTGACAAAGTGCCACACAACACACTGATCGCAAACTTCGGCGCTGCCTCCCACGAGACATAACAAAATAATTCATCTTTTCTCACCAAATCGCACATTCTTGGTAAAGTGGGAAAAGCGAGATCCTCAAAGCGGCAAATTGCTGCGGGGTCCCTCAGGGCTCCGTCCTCTCTCCGTGTTGTTCTCGCTATATGTAAATGACATACACAAGTGCCACGAATAAACTATATACTATTACGCTGATGAAATAGCCGTCTTAGCAAGAGGAATAAACCTTGCCATAAACTAAAAATACTACAAAAACAGATGAACCTGACGCTAAAGTGGGCGGAACTAAACCACTTGCCTTTTTCAGCGGAAAAGTCGCAGGCAATCTGTTACACCCGCCGCAAACATAAACACACAAAACGGTACACAACCGCCAAAACAAATTACACTAAGGTATCAAAAATTGAAAGTGGGGCGCCCAAAAGCCAACTTATTCGGGCGTCACTTTTGATCGAAGGATGCCTGGCAACTTACATGTCCGGCGAATCCGATCAAAACTTCAATACAGAGTTCGCTTCTTCAGCCTCTTTTGAGGGAACCTTCACTCCCCTTGAGACTCCGTCTGGCACTCCACACAAACGTGTTGCCGACCTGCGGCCACCTACGCCGCGGCGACGTGGTGGACCACAGGCAAGAAGTACAAGGATACACTCGAGCTCTGTCCAGAACGAGTTCTACGGCTCATAGCACGCCCTCCGTTTCGGAAACGGTTGGAGTTCTCAAAAGGAACTCGACATCGAGTCTTTCACTCAATGCGCTTGAGACGGCTTTCTTTCAATAAGCCTATCAAGCCTTTCAATCAAGCGAAGCACCGGCTACGCTAAAACAACTATCCCGACATTCCTAACTATTGGACATAGAAGACAAGCTCTCCCTCGGATATACTGAGGGCAATAGTGCAACTCACAAATAATAAAACGACAAAGTCATAAACATTGACTGAACCTGAACGCCGAACTGGCAAATGACTAAGTCCGACGCGGAACCTACACCAACAACCAACACAAAGCAGTAAAACGCTATGCGTGCGAACAGCAAAAGAACAAACAAACACACAGACATTCGGCTTCGCCGAAAAGAAGAAGAAGAAGAAGAAAAAAAAAAAGTGACGCGTACCCCCATCCGTCCCCGCTTCCGCCGTGGCGGAGAGTGCCGGCGGACCGCTTGCCCGCAGAGCGCCCACCCGCTGCACGGTGGGAAGTGTCTTCTTCTGGCGTTTCTCATGTGTGAGAGTGAACACAGCAAGATGTTCGACCACGAAGAGTTAATGCGACGAAAGCGACCCTCCAATGCTGCCACAGGAGCGGTCCAGAGATGTTTTGCGATGATGCAGGAAATAATGTGCGAGTCAAATGGCAAAAGTTGCCGAAATTCGCTAGAAGTAAAGCTTTTCTTCAGCTTTCAGGAGACGGAGAATGACGGGACGGAAAAATCAGCGTGCCGGTTTCTAAGACAGAATTCCGATTTGTAAAGGAAATTATTTGAAAGTGGGAAATGCAGGAAAGTACAGCAAATGAAGCTTCAAGAGGACACGTCAAATCAGCTTGCCGCTATCCACCTTATTTTACGTGGCGAGACTCAGGCATTAGGCACCTCGTTCCGTTGACACTGCAAATTTCGCTACGTCGCTCCTTTCACCACAACAGAGAAGAGCGAGGGTATTTCTTTGGCGGAGAAACAGGCGATTTGAATTTAGCTCAGAGGCGTCATTTAGGCAACATTTACAATTGAGGGAAACCCGCTACTTGACGAGTCCTTCGAACAGCACTAGATTCTCACCAGTCCACGCGCGCGGGCGGAAGGGGGGGGGAAGAAAACACCCATGAAAAACAAAATCCACTAAACTAAAGGCTTAATGACATAACGCGACTTGCGCCGCGCAGGAAACACGAAAGAATCAAATGTATTTCTAACGAATTAGCCATGCGTGCCTCGTGGCATTATTTGCGGACGCTTGTAAGGATTAGTAAGAGGAAACTCCTCGCGCACCAGAAAAGAGAATTGAATTTGAAATTTGCCTTCTTTTACGTGGTGAGACTCGGGCCATTTAGCGCCCTTCTTCCGTCGGGACCACGGCAAATTTCCTATGCTACTTTCACCAACAACAGCAGAAAGGATGGATATTTCTTGTGCGAGAAACAGGCGATTTTGAATTTAGCTCAGAGGCGTTCATTTACGGGCAAACATTACATGCAAGTTAAATCAACTAACATGCCGGCTTTTACTTCCCCTTGCCGAAGGAAGGCGTACGAAGGATTTTTTCGCCCTTAAAATCACGGCTTTGTCGATCGGTTGAAT
>BOPP01000221.1:542203-564486 GCA_017312745.1 Gryllus bimaculatus | reverse complement strand
AGAGAGAGAGAGAGAGAGAGAGAGAGAGAGAGAGAGAGAGACGATTTCCAGCCCCAGAAGTTGAATTCCGACCAATCTGGCACCCCTGACAGCGATTCCTTCCTCCGAGGGCCCTCCGACAGCAGGGGCGGGCGCGTGTCCGCTTGTGCTTGCGGTGCCGCGCGGGGCGCTGCTTTCGACGCCTCCCGAAAAGCCATTGGACACCGAGGAAGAGGGAAATGTCTGGACGCGGGCGCCTCAAGCCTCCAAAGCCACGAAAACATGTTAGGGCCTCATATCACATCGCCACCGTTGCGCGTTTGCGAATGCCGCGGCTCGTAGCAGAGCATTGGTTTGAGTGGAGGCCTTCCCACGTGCAGCGGGTGGCGGCTGCTGCGGCAGCAGACGCCGAACTCCAGCCACGCGAAGCGGAGGAGGGCGTACGCGCCACCTCTCGCAGAACACAGTTTTAGGGCGCCTTCCCACGCGACCGCGGCGCGCTTCCTTCAAGCAGCTGAGCTCTTCCGACGCAGCCACCGCCGGTGCCACGGCCGCACCGCCGCCCGCCGAGGAAGGGGGTGGGGGTCTGGAGGGGTAGGTTTCGCCGACCCTCCGGCGACGACGAACAAAGGGACCGGAGCAGGTAGAACGCTGCGGCCGCGGCGCAGTGGGAAGGCTCCCATTTAAAGCTGTGTTCTGCCAGCGGTGGCGCGTGGCCCCTCCTCCGCTTCGCGTAGCTGGAGTTCGGCGTCGGCTGCCGCAGCAGCCGACACCCGCTGCACGTGGGAAGGCCTCCATTCAAACCAATGCTCTGCTACGCGCCGCGCTGCAGCGAAGCGCCCTTAAATGGGAGCCTTCCCACTGCGGCCGCCGGTCACCGCGTTTTACCTGCCGCGGTTCCTTTGTTCGTCGTCGCCGGAGGGTCGGTGAAACCTACCCCTGCAGGCCCCACCCCCTTCCACGGTGCGCGGCGGTGCGGCTGTGGCTGCAGCGGTGGTGGCGTCGGAAGAACCCTGCCACTTATTAAGCGAGCGGCTGTGGCGACGTGTGAAGGCGCCGTTCGTCATTCGACCTCCAGAGTGGGTTCCTCTTCCCTTCTCTTATCTTTGGAACGAAAGATGACAAGAAAGTCCTGACAGCCCGCCAGAGAAAGAGTGTCTTGCGATCCCTGAGACCAGACCTTCCACCCAGAAGCCTGGAAGAAGCACAACGATCTGGGAAGATCTTAGTGGGACGTTGGCGCGCTAAGCCTGTGACGGTATCTCGATGATCTGGATCCCGAAAAGGTCGCCATCATCGGCGTTCTCCGCGGTTGGTACTAATAATTTTATGTGTATTTATAATGAATTGATGTAAAATAAATTTAGTTATCTTGAAGTTTATCTTGAAGCTTAAAGTTTATTGAAAGTACTGATAGTTTTATTTTCGGCTAAAATACGCATTGCGCATCATTGGTATATTTATGTTGGACGTCAATTGACTGAAATAAATGGCATAAATCGTTTCAATTTAAAAGATTTAACAGTTTCCGTTTAAACGTTTCAATTTTTTTAATATGTATTTTTCCTGCTTCGTTTCTTTAAGAATTTTTTAAATAGTGATTTAAGTGTCACACAGAAATTGTCATTGCAATCTATGAACTATGTTACGAATCAAAACTCTGAGCAATGTTTCGAGAAAGTGTGTGCTGTTGTTGAAACAATAGTTTTTTAAATAAGGAGCTATAATTTGAGTAGGGATTCATAAGTTTTATTCAGTCTTTGAATAAGATGAGGTTTCCATGTGAGACGAGTATCCAGGAGGACGACATCGAGATAGGTATTTAATTGGTCTATTTGAAGGTAATCGTGTATTCAGGTAATTATTAACTTTTAAAGAGGGAGGAATATTTGTTTTTCGCATGGTAAGTTCTTGGTTTTGCATTTGGAGGAGTTCAGATGTAATCTCTATTTTTAAGTTCAATCAGAAAAGGTATTTAAGTCTTACAGCAGGTCTTTACTGCTTCAGAGATTAAGTAGTTGGACGTGAAGAGAACTGTGTAATCTGCATAGAGAGCTGTAGCACAGTTTGATAATTAAGGAATACCTGCCGTGAAGATACTAAAGAGGTTTGGAGAAGAGGGCCTTTGAGGAACGTCAGCTAGAATTGGGGTAGGTAGGGATAAGGTATTGAAACAACAAAATTGACGATAACGATTTTGGCCTTTAGATAAAGTCTGTTAAAAAATCATCTCTTTGAAATGTTTCTGTACAATTTTTTGAAAAAATTTAAGTTTTCGTGTATTTCGAGCCTAAAATGAATGCAGTTTATAAAAAGTATTTTCTCAAAAACAGCTTGATACTTTTCTACGGATAGAAAGAACCTTACAAGAATGGATCAGGTCTAATTTTCGTTGAACTCTTTAAATTTTCGAAAGTTGCAAGGTTATAAATAATGCAAGAAAGTATGTGCTTTGGTAACTCCACTTGTTTCATTTTTCACTAGCTTTCTTAGATTTTTATTTTGTACAATAATTTTGCAGTTTGTTAAGTATATAGTTCCACCAGTTCTTGACTGTTTTCGAAATCACTAATGTCGGTAACGGAGGTTGTCATTTGCCCATCAGAAGTGACATATTTTATTTGACTAACTTAATCGAAAGTACATTTTTAAATATTACGTTTAAACGTTCTGCTATTATCAATATTTAACCCATCTTTAATGCTATGTGATTGAATTGTTGTGTGTTTATTCTGGTGTCTACGTAGTTCTCACGTAAAAAGAGTACATGTACACTACATGTAGCTTACGTGTAGAAAACATGCGTAGACGTAAAATTATAGTCTACGATACAACACTGGTTTTAAGGTTCTAGACACGCCAATTCACGATGGTTACATCTGCAACATAAAGTGTGTTGCGGATTGTCAGCTGATTTGTATATGGTGTAATCTGCGAAATACTACATTTTCCGTCTTAAATTTATTTAGAGTTGACCTGGTGGGGAACTCCATGTAAAGGAGTTGCACATTTACGGGGTTTTGAGTCAATGGTATCTGATCGTTCAAATTTTCCATACAGTCATACAAGTAATACAAAATAACATGTGTTGAAAAAAACATCTTGCTGATAGAACTTTGCTGCAATTTATGTCTTTTTATTCTACAATACAATTAGACATTGAAATAAATACAATAATGTTTAAAAATTAGTTTTATAGTTTCTCCTGCCATATCAACAAGCATAATCATTTTGTCGTGCTATGCTTAGTCCCATTGCTACACTTGATATACTTACGGCCTATTCTCTGCTTACAATGTGTCAAGTTTAAATGTAAAATATCTAGTGAATCTCTTTGCTTATTGTTGTCAATTTCTGTTTCGGTTCAATTATGGCGGTGAGAAATCGCTGCCAAACTCTTGAGTTTGGCAGCTAAGTACTTTTCCATTTCGGGAATTGACAATGAAATTCATTATTTCCTTTCAAATGCTACGCATATTTCAAGAGCCGAGTAATTTAGTGCACGTTTCATGAAGAAGAATAGTTTACAAATTATATAGGTTAAATTAATTGGTTTTAATATAAAATGTTTTACAAATATTGAGTGTAACGATGAGAGGTTATTTGATGTTTTTAAAGTGCTTCGACGAGTAATTAATGATGGAGAAAAGGAAGAATGCATCCTGACACTAACACCTTAGAGGAAGATGGAGGTGTCCCCGAATTCTTGAGAACTTTATTCCAAGCAACTAAAGAAATGTCACCGTATCAGAAAGACAAATAAGGACTCTCACTTTCTTTTAGAGCACAGTAAGTCGTAGTATTTCCTATTTAATTATACTAAATTGATGATCTATAGTAAATTACTATTAGTGTTGTCTAGAAAATCAAATATTTCACTTTCTTTTTGAATATTTGCAAGAATATTAGCTGACAGTTAACATTTAATTTTTGGATTGAAGAAGTCAAACCATTAATTTTAATCAGTTATACTTTTCTTCTTCTAATAAATACTGTATTATTTCCTATTTTATTGACATTATTTATACAACATGCTTTATGGATTCTTATGTATATTTAATTTTTATTGAATATTATTTGAAGTCATTTTTCTAAATAGGCAACAGAAGTTTTAATACTTCAAACACATATTTTCTTATACTCCCTAAAATATTTTGTAAAACGTTTAATTGAATTTTCAGATAAAATATTCTCGATTCGAATCATTTTTGCATTAAAAAAACGGCAGCTGACCGTTTTGGTCGAGATTTGGCCAAGCTTGAAATATGTTTCCTTGTAGTTAAACAATAGTACTTATATGATGATCTTAAGTCACTATTCACTAGTTATATTAAAAACCGAAAGTATCAATATCGAAAAAGTAGTAAACATTTTTACAAATGAATATTGTGTTCAAGTTCCTATCAGTGAAGTTAAAGATTGACTCTCAAAAATATTTATGGTCGTAAAATACACATAAACTGATCAGAGGCATAGCTAAGTTCTCCGGATCCTCGTACAGAAGTTCGAAATACGTTCCATAGAAGTGTTTTAAACCTCATTTATATAGCACTTTTTATTACATTACATTTGAGTATTATGCTTTGATTATATTGCATTTAATGTACACTAAATTTAACCGTCTTTAATAATTATATAAAATTTGGTTTTACAAATTTGAAGAATAACTGTGTCATGAAATCATTCCTCACATTCTGAAGCGTCATCTATCTGAGGCGTTTCAGGCACTATGTACCTCTTTGGATATCCCGCAGGTTATTGGTAAAAATGTTTAACTAAAAATTATACTTACTGTATATGCTAATTGCAGATTATTTAAAAGTTCATGAGAAATTATAACATTATGAAGACACCAAAAGTAAAAATCCTAAAAATATTGAAATGCTTATGCTTAAACAAAACATTATATCAAATATTAGTTTTTCCAAGGAGCATAACTTTTCTAAATAACTTAAAATTTGAAAGTATAAAGTAAACCTTTGCCTATTAGTTATATTAGTTATACTAATATAACTAATTAATTTCAATTCTCATAACCAGAACCGTAATTTGGATGCTTTTTAATATTTCGTGAAAAATACTTTTACTTTCCTGTATACGTATGGATTATACAGAGTAATAAACGTAGTATAGGGAAAGCTATCAAATTCTGCGGAAAATCGATTTCAAAATTACGTTAGAAATACACGTTTTGGAGTTCCCTTTATACCAAAAAAGATTTTTTTTCAAAACGACGTCTGTCCGTCCGTCCGGTGTCTGTGAACACTACTAGAGCCTAAAAATTGTCTAGGATTTTTTTTAAATTCAAGGAACCCGTGTCGATCTGGCTCGCGTCGAATATTTTAGATTTTGAAAAAAAAAACCCTCAAACGTTTCTCAAAAAAGACTCGAATTTTTTCCTTAAATTTCTCGTAAGAATAGAGTAAAATAGACCTATACAGATGGAATAGGTTCGATTTTCAGGATTAACATTGAATGTTCGAAAATTTTCAAAATTTTTTGTGCGTCGTTCTACAACTGCAAAATTGAAGAGAATGATTCTTCCTTCAAATAAAATTTGTTCTCCATAGTGAAATCTTTCATTAAGGTTAATGGATATCCGGCGGTCGATCTGCCACGATCAACTTGTCAAGATGCCACGATTTTGAAAAACTTTCTTTATAATTTGGGAGTACTTTACATGAAGCCCTCCGAACAATTTAAAATATTTCTCAAAAACGGCTCCAAAGTTATCTTTTAATTTTTTGTAAGAATAGAGAAAAAACACATACATTTTTTCTGTTATGTCTGAATTTTCGAAAATAAAGTATGATTTTTTAAATTTGATTTTTGATAAATACAAAATTCAAGTTAGAAAATGTTCCTTAAGGTTGTTCTTCATATTTAGTTCTTTCAATTATGTCATGTAAATATTTTTAAATTTAAGTAGTTTTCGAGATATATTGCGAGCAACTTAAAAAAATACAAAAACAAGATTTTTTCAAAAACAACTGAACATTTTTTCTGTAAACTTTTGGTAGATATAGTATTAATTGTACTTTAGAAGATAACATAAACTGCATAATGCTTTATTTTTTTTAAGTTACAAAAATGTAGTTTTCTTAATTTGTCTCTTATGTCGTTAATATTCACATTAGTGGCAATTTGTTCACATTAATATATTTATGAGTACACATGTTTTAAATAATATCTGTGTATTCTTTGTTTGCTTTATTCTTTTATATTTTTAAACATTTCACTAATGTAATTTTTTGAGAAACCGTTTATCGATATCTCAAGAGCCAAAATTCCAAATTTTCAAAAAGAGTCAAACAATACTTTCCAAAAATAGCTCGAAATTGTTTCTTCAATCATATCCGTGGACGGGGTTTTACTGTTCTTGAATATTCTCAAAATGATATTTCCGTTCCGTAACTAGAAAACTGAAAATTTAAGAAAAGTTCAAAAAATGACTTTGAGTGGCGATGAATGGCAGTTGGCTAGAGTATGTGGCAAGTCCGAATAGCTAGCCGGGACCAAAGAAAAGTAATAGAAACCAATAGAAAACTAATTCGTGAAAGTCTGTGTAATTCTGTAGCGTCACCAGTTCTCTCTCCTTTCATAGGCAATAATGGCAAGAGGGAACAACATTGTATGTAATACACTGAAGAGCAAAGAAACTGGTATAGCCATTCGTATGGAAATAAATAGATCTGAAACCAATCAGAAAGCGGCGTTCTGGTCGGCAACGACTATATAAGACAACCAGAGTCTGGCACAGTTGTTAGATCTGTTACTGCTGCTGCAATGGATGGATATCTCGATTTAAATAAGTTTGAACGCGGTGTTATGGTCGGCGTAAGAGAGATGTGGCATCTCCAAGATCGCGATGAAATTTAGGTTTTTCCGCACGATCATATCACGGGTGTACCTTGAATATCGGGAATCCGAAAAAACATCAAACCTCCGTCATCTGTGGAAGCAAAAAGATCGTGCAAGATCGGGACCGACGACGACTGAGGAGAATCACGTATAAACTTGCCAGACGTGCAACCCTTCCGCAAATTGTTGGAGATTTCAGTGTTCGGCAATCATCAAATGACAGCGTGCGAATCATTCAATGAGACATTATCATTATAGGGTTTCGGAGCCGAAGGCCCACTCGTGTGCCCTTGATGACTGCACGACACAAAGCTTTACGCCTCGTCTTGGCCCGTGAACATCGACGTTGGGCTGTTGATGACTGGAAATGTCGCCAGATCTGACGAGTCTCGTTTCACATTGTTTCGAGCAGATGGACGTGTACGAGTATGGCAACGACCTCATGAATATATGCATCCTGCACGTCAACAGGCGACTGTTCAAGCTGGTGGAGGCTCTGTGATGGTATGGGGCGGGCCCAGTTCGAGTGAAATGTGACCCGTCATATATCTAGATAGTACGACTCTGGCATGTGATACGTACGTAAGCAACCTGTCTGATCACCTGCATCCACCTGCACTTTTGTGCATCCCGACGGACTTGAGGAATTCCAGAAGGACAATGCGACAGCCCATAAGTCCAGAATTGCTACAAAGTGGCTCCAGGAACACTCTTCTGAATTTAAACCCTTCCTCTGGCCACCCCACCAAAATACCCAGTCACGAACATTATTGAGAATATCTGGGATGCCTTGCAACGTGCTGTTCAGAAGAGATCTCCACCCCCACGTACTCATACGAATTTATGGACTGCTTTGCAAAATTCATGGTGTCAATTACCTCCAGCACTACTTCATAAATTAGTGTAGGTATGCCACGTCATGTTGCGGCGGCAATTCTGGGCGTTTGCGGGGACCCTACACAATATTAGGCAGATGTACCGATTTTTTGGCTTTTCAGTGTATTTGGTTTACCTTTCTTGCAACAACTTACCTATAACAAACATTTTGCTTTTCAAAATTTTGAATGGGGTTAACATTATTTCCTTTTGCAGTCATAAACAACTTAGGATTCTCTATTCTCTGGTATTTTATGAGCAAAGAGGGCTGAATCATGAATTCATTTTTTACGAATGTGTGAAAATGTCTTTTAGATCCTTTTTCATTTCAAGTCTCCAAATCGTGAAGCCAGTGCGTGATTGCAGCGTAGTGAAGTGAAGGTATGAAAATGTCTTTTAAACCCTCTATCATTTCAAGTCCCCAAACGGTTAAGCCAATGCGTGGTTGCAGCGTGGTGAAGTGCAGGTATATAAATGCCTTTCAGACCCTTCGTCATGTGAAGTCTCAAAATAGTGAAGCCAGTGCGCGGTTGCAGCGTGGTGAAGAGCAGCCGCGCCATGGCCGGGTGCGGGGGCGGGGGCGGCGGCGGTCTCTGCGACGCCGGAGACTGCTGCCCGGAGGACGCCTACGACTCCATCGCCCAGGCGGCCAACCACGTGCAGGTGGGCGCGCTCCCGCAAGCGCTCGGTCACGCTCTGGTAAACAAGGCGCACCTTCGTGAGTACGGCGCAGGAATAGGCAGGGCACGTGATTCGTGACGTGAATGCAGAGCACACACTATTGTGTTAGGTCAAAACTGCTTCTTCTTCTTTTCTTCTTCCTTTCTTCTTCTTCTTCTTCTTCTTCTTCTTCTTCTTCTCTTTCTTCTCTTCTTCAATTTCTTTCTTCAAGTCTTTCTTCTTATTTCTATACTTCTTCAGTTTCTTATACTGCTCTTTCTTTTCCTCTTTCTTCTTCTTCTTCGTAATCTTTTTTTCTTCTTTTTCTTTTTATAAATATTTCTTCTTCTTTCTGTACTCTTCACTTACTTATACTTCTTTCCTGTCTTCTTCCTACTTCTTTTTCCTAATTGTAGGATTCCCCGGCCAAAGTCATGTGTATGCTCTTAGAATCCCTGCTTTCGACGCGGCGTTACCGGAACATCCGAGATCCTTCATAATTCTATTTCGTTTCCTTCCGCTCTCTCTCTCTCTCTCTCTCTCTCTCTCTCTCTCTCTCTCATCCGCATCTTTTGTTTCCATTGTTCTTATTCTTCTCTTTCTTCTCGTTATTATATTCTTTTTCACCTTTTTTCCCATGGTGTGCCAGCAAATATTAATTTGACGTGACACGCGGTATGATATCTTACTTGTTATATATTTGCAAACTTCCATTGGCGTAAAAGTGACTAAGACAGTTGTTTATTTGCATTTGCATATTTTCTTCTGTTACACATTTGTTATATTTTTACACTTACACATTACATTTCATTACTTATCATACTTTCCTTTTTGTAATTTCACATATTACTAAATATTTTTACACATATATGCGCATATTTTGCTGTTTTTATTGTAAATAAATCACAGTCCTCATAATGACTTGGGAATTGCAGAGACTGTGTCAGTCGCGTATTGTGTGTCGCGGATGACACTCCATGTTTATAATAGAGTGATCCCCAAAACATTCATTTCTATTTTCATTAAATTATTACAATGTTCGAAAATTTGAAGCAATAACGCCTAGTGTAAGATACACCCGAAAAATACGAAGTGTTTGTGTTTTTACCTGATCGTAAACATATTATACAAACTGCCAGTAGATCTGAAACCTACACATATGATACATATATTATAAATGTAACATTTACCACATCCTCTACGACCAACATTTTATAACAATTGGGCCACACTACTATCTCATCACCGCCCCTTCACTTCCACAACAACCCCAATCATCACTAGAAACGAAGAAAAAAAAAGAAATGCAGCAGAAGGAAATGCACCCATCCGTGTTTTCGATTTCTTGTCCTCCTGTTTCTTCTACTCCCTTCCAAACTCTACCTTATGATTGTCTTTATTCTGTTTCTCCTTCCTTCTGTTTCATTTCTTTTTTCTTTTCCTACTACTTCTCCTCATTCTGCTTTGTTTCTTTCTGCTTCTCCTAATTCTCCTCCTCTTGCTCCTTCTTCTGTTCTGCTTCTTGTCCTTCCCATTGTCCTCATTCTGGTTTCTATCTTGCTTCGTCTCTTTCTGCTTCTCCTAATTCTCCTCGTCCTGCTCCTTCTTCTGTTCTGCTTCTTCATCTTCTCATTCTGCTTCCTCTCCTTCTTCATCTCTTTCTACTTCTCCTAATTCTTCTACTCCTGCTTCTTCTTCTGTTGTGCTTCTTGTCCTCATTCTCCTCTCTCTACTTCCTCTCCTGCTTCGATTCCTTCTGCTTCTCCTAATTCTCCTCCTCTTGCTCCTTCTTCTGTTCGGCTTCTTGTCCATCGCATTGTCATCCTTCTGCTTCTTCCCCTGCTTTGTATCTTTCTGCTGCTCCAAATTTTCCTCCGCCTGCTCCTTCTTCTGTTCTGCTTCTTGTCCTCCCCATTCTGCTTCCTCTCCTGCTTCGCCTGATTCTCCTCCACTCGCTCCTTCTTCTTCTCCTCCGCAATGTGCTGGCCCGCGCGCAGGAGGCGCTGCGCATCATGGACTTCTCGCTGGCCGGCGCGCCCGTGTGCGCCGCCGACCGGCCGCGCATCTTCCCGCCGGTGATCCCGCCGCCCGCGGCGTGCCCGGCCGTCAGCTACCCGGCCGGCTGCTGCTCCTTCCCATCGCGCGCCTACTCCTCCATCATCCCGCGCCTGGCGCCCTGCCCCACGTGCGCCATGGAGGAGGACGGCGCCGCCGCCGCCGGCCCCCAGCCCTGCTGCGCGCAGCGCCGCACCGTGCTCGGACGCATGCTGCTGCGCGCCACGCTCTGCGGGCGCAGCAAGGAGGTACTCGCCCTTGGGAGCGAGGCGCCGCAACGGGACCACTGTAGAGACGTTCAGCTCAGGGGGAAGCGTTAAGGGAAATTCGTCTGAGGGAGGGATTTAGAGCAGTTCGTCTGAGGGGAACGACTTTAGAACAATTCAGTTCAGAAGGAAGGGTTGAGAGCAATTCGTCTCAGAAAAGGATTTAGAGCAATTCAGGTCAGAGGGAAGGGTTTACAGTAATTCATCTGAGGAAGGGCTTAGAGCAATTCGTCACAGAAGAACTACTTTAGAACAATTCAGCTCAGTGCGTAGGGCTTACAGTAATTCATCTCAGGGGAACGACTCTAGAGCCAAGCATCTTACAAAGAAGTCTTTAGAGCAATTGAACTCAGAGGGAGAGTTTTAGAGCGATTCGTCTCAGAGGGATGCCTTCAATACAATTTATCTCAGAGAGAACTTTAAACCAATTCATCTTAGATGAAAGGCACTCGAACAATTCAGATCAGAGAGACGCGGATTTTTAAAATTAGCATGTCAAAAGAGAGTATAAAATAGGTACTGCCAACTTTAGAAAATTAATCGCAGAGGTAGGACTACTTTAGAAAAACGAATCTCGGGAAGGGATCGAAAGAGGTGTCAATTGATGTCAGAAGAAGGTCGTTATGAAATTTCAATTAATCACTCAGTTTTAACACGGCCGCCAATTCAGAATAATCGAGTCCAAAAAATTAACACTCTTGAACAATTCTGAGCAAGTGTTTCTGTGTAAGTGAAGTCAGGGAATCTGTGTGTCCCTACGTGACTTGCCTGTGAGTGACAAGATGTCAGTAACTACATGGCTGGACTTGAGAGAGAGGGAGAGATGAATGAGAGAGATATAGTAAGGGGAGAGAAAATGATATAGAGGTGAAGAGAGGGAGGGACGAAATGAAGATGGGAAGAAGCCATGGAATGAGATAGAGGTGAAAGGTGGATGAAAAGGAGAGAGGGGGATAAGAAAGTAAAGTTGAAAGAGGAGAAAAAAGTGCTGATGGAAAGAGGGGATAAGAGGAATGAAAATGAGAGAGAAGGCTCATCGAAAGAGAAAGGTGTAAGTGAGAAGGATGGAGGTAAGACGAGGAAGAAAGGAATAAAGAGGAGAGAATGGAATTAACGAAAGAGAGATAGAGAGAGTGAGGGAAGACAGAGTGAAGGAACGAGGTATACGAAGAGAAAATGGGAAAAAAGAGGAAAAGATAGAAGGGAAGGGAGAAGGCTCAACACAAAAGGTGGGGTTAAGGTGAAAGGGAATAATGAATAGACAGATAGGGGTCACGGATAGTGAAGAGTAGAGGAAGGGAGGCTAAGGGAAGCCAGAAGGAGGGAAAGAGCCATGCAAAGAGAGGGAGAGGCAGAGAGGGCGAGTGAAGGGGAGCGAGGAAGGGAGAAGGAGAGCGGCGGGCGTTGCAGGTGCGTAAGCTGCTGCGCGCGGGGGCGGACGTGAACTTCGTGGGGCCCGGGCGCTGGACGGCGCTGCACAAGGCGGCGGAGCGCGCCTACGCCGACCTGCTCTGGCTGCTGCTGCGCCGCGGCGCCGACCCCAACGCGCGCAACTGCAACGGGTGCGCCTTCCTCTGCCCATCCTCACCTCACACTGCCACGCGTTCCGGGGGCCCACTCGGGAATTTGGAAGCGACAATTTCCCGATTTGGCCCTTCTAATAGCGGTTTTCAATCGTTGCATGGAAATCCACCCGCAGGGTAAAAACTTCATCGCTCCACAACAGCGCTGCCCTAGACGTGTCAAGGGCAGCCACGAATGAAAGGGATTCTGAAACTGAATCAGTGCGTGAGCGTTGCACAGTGAGATTATAGGAAGCCGTTCTTGATCTGTAAAACTGATATAAGTCGCAAAAGAAGAATTTTGCATTATGATCTTGTTATCATTTTTATAATAATTCATATTTATATCCAAGTTCGCGAGTTCAAACCCGATCGAAGCAGTGGATTTTTAAGGAGGTACTCGCCCTTGGGAGCGAGGCGCCTCAACGGGACGACTGTAGAGACGTTCAGCTCAGGGGGAAGCGTTAAGGGAAATTCGTCTGAGGGAACAAATCCTTCGTACGCCTTTCTTCGGAGGGAAGTAAAACCAGCTGTCCCATGTTAGTAGATTTACTTGTATATAAAAGATTCTCAAGCCTAAATGACGCCTCTGAGCTAAATTCAAATCACCTGTTTCGTCGCACGAGTAATACCTCCTTTCTCCGCTAGAGGGTGAAAAAAGCGTAGCGAAATTTGCGTGGTCAGGTGAAAGAGTGGGTCTGATGGCCCGAGTCTCGCCACGAAAATGAAGGAATAAATTTAATTGTCTGCAGATAAGACTGGACTCGCCAAGTGAGACGAGTTGACGCTAAAGAGCTCATGCAAGAGAAGCACTGCGCATGCACACTATAGCAAGCCAAGCGTTATATCTGTGGTCACAAATCTGGGGATTGAAACAGCCCAGAAATTTGTTTAGTTGTGGTAATCATCTGATGTATTATTTCTCTTGTGTGCTTTCTTAAAATAAATGAGTGTATTTTTTTATCTGTTGAGGCTGCCAGTCGAATAGGGAGCTTGCGGCAGCTGCGAACCAGCTGATCAAACGTCAAACCGTTCTAAATCTTAACAAGTCTGTATCTCCAATTAAAATTTTGGGAGCATTGACTCTTGATCAGCTGGGACGAACAAGGCTATTCAATCAGGAGCTTCAATATCAGACATTAAGTTGTAACGAAGTTCTCATTTAGATTACCACGTCCCAACTGACAAAAACTCAATTCCCCTAAATTTTAATCGGAGTATTGAGTATTTGCATATAGTTCAGTGAAAACTTAAGGAGTATTGACTTTTGATAAGTTGGGGCATATGCGGTTATCCAACCGGGAACTTCAATATCAAACATTAAGTTGTAACAAAACTTCCCAATGGATAACTACGACCTAGCTGATCAATCGTCAATTCGTTCTACATCTTAACCCGTCTGTATCTCTATTTAATATTAATGGCGCATTGACTTTTCATCATCTATGTAATCGGGATCTTCAATATCAGACATTAAGTTGTAACGAAACTCCCCATAGGATAGTTGCGTTCCAGCTGATCAAACGTCCAATCGTTCTAAATCTCTGCAATTAATATTTAGAGCGCATTGACTTTTCATCAGCTGGGACGCACGCGGCTATCCAGTCGGGGGCTTGAATATCAAACATTAGGACGTAACGAAAGTCCCGGTTGCGTACATCCGTCAGGTACACGTCGCTGCACCTGGCGTCGTGCAACGACTGCTGCGGGCTGTGCGTGTCGGTGCTGGTGTGCGCGGGCGCGGACCTGGACTGCCGCAACGAGGCCGGGCAGACGCCGCTGCACGTGGCGGCCGAGTGCGGCAACGAGGCGGCCGTGCGCGCCCTGGTGGCGGCCGGCGCCAAGCGCTTCGTCAAGAACAACCAGGGCCGCACGCCCTTCGACGTGGCCGGCGCCCCGCCCGTGCGCCGCCTGCTCGTGTGCCGCGGCCTGCACCCCATCGCCCTCTACTGACCTCGCCTTTCCTACAAACGACCGACAATAAAAAACGGAAAAACAAACCCTTTTCCTTAATAGTGACTCGTTTGATAACACTTACTAGTCTTAATAATAACAATAACAACAATAATAATAACAATAACAATAATAACAATAATTATTAATATTACTACTACTATTACCACTACTATTATTACTACTATTACTACTATTATTACTGTTATTACTATTATTACTGTTATTACTGTTATTACTGTTATTACTGTTATTTTTTTTGTTAGTTTGAAGGCTTAGCATCTAAGACCTTTAGCCTTTTTACTGATCGATGTTATGATTAATTCAATATATTAAAATCTAAATTTTGAAGAAAAGTTTGCTTCTTTCAAAGAACTTGTAATTGTTTTGGTCAGTTGCTAGTCATTTTTTTTTTTTCTTTTTTTTTTTTTATTTTTTTTTACATTTTTTTTTTTTTTTTTTTTTTTTTATTTTTTTTTTTTTTTTATTTTTTTTGTATTGTCGGTGCCACGATGATCTAATCTTTCATGTTGCCTTCTCAATAGCGCATCTGTTTTCCTAAGGTCATTGAGAGATCTACGGCAGTCCTGTCAGAATATGTTTCACTGTCAGAAAGTCTTCCGCAGACTGCCAGATGGTTGTTCTTCATTTCATTAACATGATATGAACGAGAAGTCATTCTTGCATGGCCTATTCTTAGTCGGTATTAACACCACTTGTTCTCGTCGAGAGGTCTGCTGACATTTCGGTGACCAAATTTACGATAAAATTTTTTGTTAATGGGGGTAAGTTTTCGTGTGAAGACTGTTCACGAGGTCCTGCCACCATTCTGTGAGGATAGCACAGCTTCGAGACAGCATTTCTTGCACATCTAGGTCGTATTTCAATATCAATTTCTGCATTGGATGTTACCGGCATTTTCGTGCTGCAAGAAATCGGCTTCTTCATTGCCTAGGATACCACGTGTCAGGGCACCAGTTGAAACGTAACTGATGACTCCTCGCGCTCTAATTTATGGCATGCTATGAGATACATTTTGTAGCCAGTGGATCTACAGTTTTTGCGCCTGTCCTATTGCAAGTGAGAAGCTTAGAGAAATCTAGAAGCGCAGAATGACGAACCTTCTGAATCGAGAGTTTCACAGTGTCAGCAAAGCTGGCAAAATACTGCATCTAATTCGGACAGTGACACACTTTGCTTCAGGTGAAGTGCCCAAGCCCTCGACAAGTTCTTCAGTTACAAAAATGCGCTTCGACCTGATGTTTTTGTATTTGAACCATCTGTGTAGATTATGATGTGAATTTGTCATGTATTCTTCGAGAACTGATTAGAAAATCTGACCTTTATATCTTGGGGAGGCATTCCTGTTTTCTTTATACTGGGTAGTATCGAGTCTTACTTCTGGCATTTTCAACATCCAAACATGGAATTTCATAATGGTTCGTGTTTCAAAACATGGTGGTAGGAATGTTGTAAGCACTTGGCTATCTCGATTGCGAGCGGATGTTTGGCTGGACGAGTTTGCTGAAGGTCTTTGATCGTAAAATATTTACTAGCTTTAGGTCGAGTCCATCAATGAGTGATTTAAATGTTTCGGTAGAGACAGTCATTTTGGATCTATAATTCAGTACATTGTTTGTCGTCGGTGATGTAGCGACAATGGTGCTGGTTTCACAGTAGAGGTTTTGAGGAAGGACTAAGTGCAGGAACGCGCCAGATGCAATATCGGAGACCTGCAATTGTGAACGGGGTCTGTTTTTCCTTAAACCTTGATTTTCTGCTGAGGAGTACACTGCACATCCATAATCTTATTTTGGACATCAACCATGGATTGTACAGGCGCAGTAAGGATAGTCCTATCTGCTCCCCCAATTTATATGGGAAATGGCATTCTTATTAACAATATCAGAAGCACTTTTTGCAATCTACGCAAGGGTATATTCTATATGCTGTTTCCATGTTAAATGCCTATCAAAATCAAGCCAAGGAATTTTGCCGTTTCAATTGTAATCCAGTTGAACCCCAATTCAGGTCAGCCTGCAGGATCTCTGTAACTTTTCGTTTTCCGACTGAAGTGGACGCAATTACGTTTTGGCTGCTGTAAATGAGAAACCAATTATTTTTGGCGTTCTGTACTAATTTTATTTAGATGGCATTTTGCATTTGAATTTGACCATTCCAGTGATATGGCTGAGTAAAAATATAGAATGTAATCTACAACATGCCATTTTCCTATTAGACGCTTCTATGCCCGTTAAACATCCCGTTAATAATCGCTAACGAATAAGAGCGTGCACTCAATGGAGAACCTTGCGGTACTCAAGTTCTCTAGTACGTGGCTTTCTGAGATAGACTGCACCAAAACGAGAACTTATGAAAAGATCTAGTACTAAGAAGCTGGAAATATGAATTTTGGTAGATATCCTCTTATTTGGCCAGTTATATATAGCTGTCTCCAGAATGTTATGTTGCCGGTCTTAATCGAAAGCACTTATTCAGGTCAAAGAATACGGTAACCATATGTTTTCTTTTGATGAGGTAATTCTGAATTGGCGATTTCCACATATATTAGCTCGTCGAATTGTAAGAGTGATGGTTGTCTGTAATCCGCACTGGTGTATGTTAGAAGGTTGTTTTCTTTCGAGAACAAAACATGTTAGCCGGAATGTGACCATATTTTTTTCCAATATTTTCCTAGTCCGCAATGTCAGACGATACCAGAGGGCGAATAAATTTTGCAGGATTTAATGGATCCTTGACCTGCCTTTAAAATTGGAATTATTAATCGCTTCCTACTTATCCAGACTTTGGGGTATTACTTTGTGTCCAAATGTTTATAGTATATATTATAGCAAAGTGGACAGTAATTATTCTATTCGGTAATCGATGTAAGTTATGCTGTAAAGGGATATTGTCTGATCCTGCTGCGGTGTCACCAGCGGCAATATCTGGCGTCTCTGCAATTCTCTCCAATGTAAAAAGAGCGTTATATGGGCTTATCTTATATTGGGTTGGTAAAGTCAAGTAATTGTTCTTCTTCTTTCTTTTTGTCGGAAAGTCTTTAGGAAGCTACTTGTGTCACTGCTTTGGAGTATTAGATTCGATAATACACTGGCTCTTTCGTCAGGGTGCATATTAGTTGTTCCTCGTGTTCAATGCAATGTTATTGGACTGAAAACCATTTTATCCCAAGCTATTGAGCGGGATTTTCTGAGCCATAAATTTCCGTGACTCTTGGTCCGTCGAGTAATGGTTGATATACGGTACTTGAATTTCCGCAGCTTTGAATCGTTTTCCTGTTAGTATTTTTTTCTGCGAGCGAGCCGCACGCAGACGCTTGAAAGCAATAAGATTGTCTGGGTTGGTGCACGTTCTATATCTACTTGAGGGGCTTTCTTTCTCCCTTATTGCTTCTTTGGTCTCCGTATTCCACCATGGTAACTAGGAATCCTAGATGAGCGGCCACTAGTCTGTGGAATGTATTTTACAGCGGAAGAATAAGACCATGGGTTGGTGAAATCGGTAACGTCTTTCCTCTGCCGTTTCCACTGACATTTATATTGTGTATATGTCCTGGTGAAGCTGGGCCAGTCTGCGCGGTTGGTACAACCAACGTTTTTAGTAAGTGTACTGTGTTCTTTGGCATGTTTGATGATATCAAACAGAGGAAAAGTTGATCACTCTGATGAAGATCTTGGCATGTGGTTTCCACGTCCAAGCCGAGTTGCAAGATTTGGACTACATTATGAGAGATCTATGGCCTGGAATGAGCACATTTCTAGCATTAAAAATGAGTGCTTGCTCTGATGTTTAAAAGTACGTAATTCGTTGTTAAGTAGCAGGTCCAATCGATTTCTGCGACCGGAGTCCCATTTGGTCCTAGAACAGCCCACATGTGGTAATTGTGAGCATTGAAGTCGCCTAAATTAGAAATGGAGTCTTTAGTTTGATCATCAGAGTCTTGTAGATCTCATATCAGCCATGAGGCTCGGGTAAGTATATGCCACAACCGTCATCTTCAAATGGCTTGTGTAGGGTTACAGCTACTTGCTTGTAGAGCTGTTTGTCGAGATCAGACGACAGCAGGATGAACGTAATTGCTGATCAATATGGCAACGCACCACCTCTAGCTCGTCTTATGCAGGTTCTACGAGTCACTGCGTAAAACGGTTTTAATACTCTAAAAATTGAACTGGTTTCTGGTTTTAAATGAGTTTCTTGTAAGTCAGCACACAACATTGGTGTGTGATTGGCCAGTAGCAATTTCAGCTAACACATAATGCGAGATACAAGCCGTATGATATTCCACTGAATTATATTTTCCAATGGTGGACATGGAGTTTTTCCGCTGTAGAATACGTAGATCTTGTTTCTTTTCTTGGGTTTTTCCTTTTTTGGCCACCTTTCTTCTTTATCTCTTCTATGCGGAAGTTTTCAATAGATCGAATGATTGGTATATCTTTTCAGACACTTTTACAATCGAACTTGTCTCAAGAGCCAGTGGTTGTGTCTTGATAATTGGTCATCGAGATTTTCATTTTTTGTTTGAGAGTTGTCCTCGGTGTTCTTAAGGAGACGAGCGATCGAACTTGCGATAGCCTGTTTGTCGATACTTCTTTGCTGGTATAGGCTTTGCAGGCGACAGCTACTGATTACTTTCTGACCTCATTTGGTGGGGTCTTTGAAAGATTCTTTTCAATTTACTATTTCACTTTGAGTGTTTGAGGTTACGTTTTCTGTGTTGATTATTCTTGTGAATTTCGTTGAAGTACTTTTCTATGCATCGAGTTAATTGCACAGGCATTAGTTCTTTCACTACTAAAAGAAGATAATTTGTGTTTTTAGTAACTCTCCCGTATGTAATATTACCTTATTATTTTCGAGGATCACAAGTTTTTTTGCTTAGTATAGCTGATCTATTTGTCTGGCTATTAAACCTTGTTAAATTGCTGCCATTCCTGCTTATATATAAGGGCAGTCTCTTGACGCTCGATGAATTGTTGTCGCACTGCAAATTAATGCATTTGATAGGATCTAGCATGGGATCATCACTATGAAATGGCTTACCACAATAGACATACTTCATCTCGCACATCTAGCTGCTGGGTGTCCAAATCGTAAACATTGAAAAACACTGCAATTGGTTGAGGAAATGAACATTCGTACGGTAGACGATGAATGCCTGCTTTAAATCTCTCTTGGGTAACGTATATACAAACGCTTGAACGTCCAGGACATGGGACGCTGAAAGGAATTATATGTTCCATTGCCGCCTCATTGTTTAGCCTACGACAGGCAATTACTCTTGAGAGCCACTAGTTCCTTGAAATATTTTCCTCTTCACTAGCAGTTTAGTAAGTCACTGCAAACTACAACACCTTGCAGGTATTCAGTGTGCCGTCAGCACTTACTTCAACATCTATAGTGCCTATTTTCTTCAAATTCTTGTATTTTTTACCTTGATTTGTCATTACGATTTCTAAACAAGGAGTCAGATGCAGTTTTACCTGTATGTCTTATTACGGCAGATCCAGCGCAGGTGCTAATACTGCCTCCTATTATCAACGGGGCTACACTTTATCGAAATTTCCTTCAGTTATTTTTTACTGTAAGGTACTTTAGTAACTGCTGCGGTGTTCTTGAACAGTCATCATAGTTTGTGTGATTTTGCCAAACTTTCATTCTTTTGGCATTGAACTCCGGGCTTTTTTTGTGGACGAGGTTTTTTAAGGGTTCCCATCACCCTAGTTTCGCTAGACTTTTACCATACGAGTCCCGCGAAGCTTGCTAATACACTCAAGTAGCACTTATCTGAGCAGTGGTGCGAGTGATGCCGCACCCATGGCATTTGCAAGTCGCTGGGTGACGACGCCCGGTGGCCTGCTTGCGCACCACCCGACCGCACCGGTATCTGGGGCTACGATTCATCCACTGCAACGTAAATGTCGAATCACCTAAGACAGATACACTAACAACCTATCTGGGTTTGTTTCTTAATGAACAGAGGTCTCCTTACCTAAAAAAAAAAAAAGCGTTTATTTAGAGGCTTAAAACCAATTAAGACAAAGACTTAAGAGAAAACGGAAGGAAAAGCAAAAGGGAGAAGAGAAGATACAGAGTAGAATAGAAGGGAGAATGGAAACGACTACCCCATAGACACACATAACGCAAAAACAACTAAAATAATAGCGTCGGGGCGAGAAAACAACAAAGAGGATTGTACCGGAATAACAAGATTGGACCTAATAAAATTCAGGACAGAAAAACAGATTGTGCTCACAAAAAAAGTAAAAGATGGCAAAAAAAAAGCAAATAGACAGCACAGAGTTTGTGGGAATGACGGATGTTTGGAGGAGTGACAGAAGCGGACAAGCTGCTCCAGTTAGTCGACCTTACCAACTACGCAGGGGGAGGTCCCGGCAGTGGTGCATATTACTAAGAAAAAAAACTAAATGACAACAAAAAATAACACCAAAGATAACACAAAACAACAAAAAAAAACCAGGGGAATATACTGTTATTAAACTATTAAATTAACTAAAATTATTACTATTATTATCTACAGAACAGCTCGGCAATTGAGTAATTGAATATTGCCACCATCCCTGTAACTAACGTTAAAGGAGAGATAATTAATACAGATACACTAAGGAGAGAAGATTATCACAATCTGACAACAAAAGTAACCAATAAGAACAACAGATAAAATGGGAAACCATCATTATGTTCAAATATAAAAGAAACTAGCGAACAAAATAAATAGCGACAAAATTAGCGAACATTGCGAAAGTGAACATGTTTAGTAGGAATACACATGGCATACCTTATACATGGTCCGTTAAATATTTAGAATTGTTAGGGTAAATCCATGTTTTTTTACAAGATATTTATAAATCAACTAACAAAGAAATTGTTTAGTCACTATAAAACAAAAAAGAATCCTTCAGAAAACAGAAATAGCATAGTAGATATATTGATTACAACTTATAAAATTAATTAATTATAAATTAATATTATCTATTAATATATTAATTAATTATTAAATTATTATTATTATTATTAATATATAATTAATTCATATATATAATTATTATTATAATTAAATTATTATTAAATTACATATTAAACTATGATTATAAATTATTATTATACTAAAAAACCACGTTATTACTGTTAGTAAAACTCACTAAAAAAAAAAAAAATATAAAAAAAAATTATAAAAAAAAAATAAAGATTGCATATCATGCTGGTACAGCGGTGATCCTTCACTACAGCGGTACTCATAAGAAAAGGGATTCAAATTCCACCAGGATGAAATACAGAGATTAATAAATAGTGTGCGTTTCCAAATATGCAATGTCCCAAGATAAACGTTGCTGGTACGATGCGGAATTCACGATACTCAGGAGTTGGAAGACCGGACTAACGGCGTGGGGAAAGACTACGTGCTAAAAACACAACGTGCCCTATTAACTCGTGGCAGTAACAGAGGGAACAACGACGTCGCAGGTACGACCTGAGTACCGTTCACAGAGCTTTACGCGCCATTACATACATTATTATATATTTATTATTATTATTATTCATTATATATTATTATTATTATTATTATTATTAATTATTATATAATCATATTACATTATTCACAAAAAAAAGTATCATATAAACATGGATACGGAAATATGAAAATACACACACAGAGTATAAGATGAACCAGAATAGTGTGTGGTTTGACTTTACTGAGAGATATCAGAAAAATGGCTATCTGAAAAATAAACGGCATGTATTAACAAGAATTACATAAAAATAAGTCCTATAAATATAGTACATAATAATAAATAACATTCCTAAAGGTAAATCAATAAAAAACTAGTAGAAGACACAATACACAAGATGACACCGAGTGTCATTATTCGGGGATCAACTAACAGAGCCGTAGCTGAAAATATATTATAAAGGGAACAGATTGGTCACTAAATTATACTAGAAGTATCCACTGAGTTGCGACTATCATAAAAGAGCGAAGAATTGGATATAAACATTCTGGAACTTCTCATTAGATAATTCTCAA
>BOPP01000221.1:514030-542178 GCA_017312745.1 Gryllus bimaculatus | reverse complement strand
TGAAGGAGCCAAGAATGGGGCACGGTGTCGAATGCTTTAGCGTAATCTATGTAGCATGCGTACATGTTATTATTATTATTATTATTATTATTATTATTATTATTATATTGTGACGTCGTGGGTAGGGATGCACAACACAAGGAAACAGAGACGAGTAGACTATATTCAATGCATTTTGCCTAAATCTTTACAGGTCCTCACTCTAAGGCTTTTGCCGGAGCTAACTTCAGCCCCCTCTCTACAGGCGTCTGGCGGCTGCGCCAGCGTCTAGCCAACTAGGGCGACTCGCAACTCGGCATCTGATGAACCGCGGCAGATACACTATCTGCCCCGCAATGGTAGATAACCACTTAACAGGGCCCAAACGCATCGGAACACCACCTTGAGCACGCAGCACCGCGCGCCAGCCTGAGCGGACAAAGTTTTGCAGACTCGCTGCGATGAAACCGATTTCGCGACCTGCCCTTATAAAGGATTGTATCACGTGACCTCGTACGTCATGCGTTCTCCCACGCGCTGCTTTGAGACGTGTAACCGGCGCTGTCTCTTTTTCTCTTTGCACGCGGCAATTTGGCACCGGCCACATCCCCTCTTAGAAGTCCCCTGGTCTGTTGAGGCACTCTTTCTTCGGGTGGCTATTTTTAGCTGTCATCATGCCTCTACTTTGCACGCGCTTTTTTCTGAGCAGGAAGCCAAGCATGACGCTACAAAATACATATCGGCCATTTATGATCCCGCTACACGTTGTCTTCCAAGGCCCAGTCATATTGATCCCGGAGAGATTAACGTGTGTCAAGTTTTTTGGTGACAAGGGGATCAGATTTTTTCCTCAGCTTTACCCTTGGTAAGAGAAGGAAACCTTTAATTATGAACTGTGGGGTGATAAGATGATGAGGGGTGAAGGACCATGCCTACGCATGACTCGAACCTGCAGCCTTCTCGGCACATACGATGGCTGCCGCGAGCATCTGTGCCAGCCGGCTATTACCATTACCGTTACCGTTACCATTAACATTACTCTTACTATTATTTATATCATATTATTATTTACATAATCGTAAGATATTAATTCCTTATAGAGAGTTACTCAATAAAACTGTCATCTAGAATATTTTGTTAACGGTTCAAGATATTGATATGGAATATTCACCGAGCAATTTAAACCATAGGAGATCATCAATTGTACTCATTAGCTTTTTGAATTGATTATTTAAAATATAATTTTATTTATACCAATATCTCGAATCATTTGGAAAATATTTGAGTGGGCCTTTTTTAAAAATCCTGGATCGTAATCTAGTTACTTTTACATTAAAAAGTAATGGAGCGTCCAGAATGAGATCTTCGAGTTTCGATCTTCTGTCGGGGAACTATTCAATTAACAAAGATGCGTTTTTGGTCACTTTCCGAATCAACAAAAGTGATCTGTATATCAATCGATCTCTCTCTACAAGAAAAATAGATTGACAAAATTCTTAGCCGGTTTCTCTCTAGGATATATACCCAGAAAAACACGCTTTTTTGTTTTTAATGCACCTGAAACGATATTGGA
This sequence comes from Gryllus bimaculatus, assembly GCA_017312745.1. Taxonomy (NCBI): domain Eukaryota; kingdom Metazoa; phylum Arthropoda; class Insecta; order Orthoptera; family Gryllidae; genus Gryllus; species Gryllus bimaculatus. Next base: position 540,626 of record BOPP01000221.1, on the reverse strand, counting down.
GAAACACTTTGAATTAATATACTATCTTATCTACATTAATATGAATATTTAGGATTTGATTAATCAGAATGAGGATAATTAAGTCTAATTTTGTAATGAACAAAAATTGAACTGTTTTAATTGATGCATTATCATGTTACTTTCTGTGCCCTAAAATAGACGAGCAGATCAATTTTAATGTGATTCAAATTTGCGTCCTTAGACCTGACACAGCATCAATTAAAACTTTAAACAAGAAAAAACTCATCCCCACGCGATACACAAAGAATTAATATTGCACAGCGCACTCCGTTGGTTCATGGATAACGAGCAAGCTTTCTATGTCACGTTCTCAGGTTCCATTCCCAGGGGGTTAATAATTAAATTGTCACTTTTCACTGTTCCGGTTCAATTACCTATTGAACTAGAGATGGCATAAATATCAGTTTTTATTACATCCATGTTTTGCTTTCAATGTTTCCTTCATTTCTATATATTTGTCCAGAAACATTGATTTTTTTAAAAATATAATGATATAAATAATATTTTCAGTACCTATTTTTTTTATTGCTCAGAATTGGTGGGTTGCAGTATACACCCATTGACAACTGTCACTTGTCAATCATCAGGCGCCACGAAACAGTTTGCTATTCGGGTTATAAAATTAAGATGTCTGTCAAATTTAAGGCAGAAGATACTGTAAACTAATATTGACGTGTTAAGTAACACATTAGTAGCAGGACATTTCACTTAGACATGAATCATTACATTTAAAACAGATATTTTAAACATTCTCGCAGGTAGAGAATGCCAAATAAATGGTGAAAGGGGATGCGAACTGTTTGCAATACGGATGCGACATTGATATTGGTGTTTTTAAAATGTCGATGTTTGTGTAAAATCATAGGTGTATTTACATTATAGGACATTTAGGATCACTGCGTCCTGAGCTACTCGCTTGAGATTTAAAAGTTCGGGTTGTGGGGCGATTTGACAGTGGATACCTGGCCCATGTTAGACTTTTGAAGAAGTCAGTCGATAATTATTTCCCCTGATATAGCCCTATTAATTATCACTAAAGCAAAGAAATGATCCTTTACAATAAAAGAATACATCAATTAGATTTTAATTTGTCATATGTCAATAAATTTAAACCTAGAGAATCGAAAGTATCTTGTTTCGTTATCTATTCACTTAAGGGAACAGTAATTGCAAATATTGCTAACAGTCAGGTTAGGTGATTTAAAAGACCAAAGATTCTTGTTTGTTAAAGCTGACAGCCCATAAGCTAAAATGGTTAATGAATAGAAACTTGTTAGTTATTTCACATTATTGCTATACAGATGTATACCTAAATTATGTAGTAAAACATCATACAAAACGAAAAAAAAGAATAATTCTTCATTCAACATATTCCTCCCGCTTGATGAAAGTAGACAAGGCAGAATTTAAAAAGAAAATAAACAGGCAGTATTAAAAAAAAGTAGTAAAATATGAACATAATACAAATCTCGATGTTTGATGGGACAAATCTGTAAACAATTTAGTCATATAATACGTATTTATACGGTAGCGCAGCTCCTATTTACGAGTAAATGCCCTGTGACGACATGCTCGTCAGTGACTGTACCGATCGACGCACGCCCATAAAGCTGGCTAACACACTATAACAGAACACAAAGAAAAGTAGCTCATAACTGTAGGCTGATTATAGACTAAATAAGTGCTCTATTCCCAATTTTAGGCTCTTGTAGTTTTTTCAAAAATCAATGTTCATCCCTGTTCATCAATGTTTAGAATAAAACCAGCCTACACAATTCAAAAATTAATATTAGAACAAAACTCCATATACACGAAATATTGGCTAATTATAGGCTAATTAAAGGCTCACCAAAATTACTAATATTATTCATATTTAATAATATTTAATATAACATAAGAACAAATTGCTACACCATTCTACTCGAGGTACACCATTAAACTCAGAATAATTTTTACACTAAAACAATATCAAAAATGAAAGTTAAAAGAGAACTACTTTTACATGAATTATAGGCTAATTTTAGGCTCAGAAAAATTGCTAAAATTATTAATAATTATTAATATTTATTATTGTGAAAACAATAATTTGAAACACCAACTTCAGGCAAATCATTAAACACGTTATAAATTTAAAACTAACGAGCAGAACAGTTTCTTGTAAACGTACTTGATGAGCACATAATTCAAGGAATATATTAACAAATAGAATATAATCAAATAATAATATGTTAAAAACAGTGTTCTTCTCGCTAGTTTAAACGTTATTCTGATTTGAATAGTCTGCAGAAGAGCGTATTTGAGTGGTTGGGATTTATTTATGGCACATTTTTTGCCAAAATTAACTATCAATGAATTCAAGGGTTTTACCAACATACAGTACATACTTATATGTATAGTATGTTGCAAGAAAACTGTGTGCTAGTCTAAAAGTTAAGACGATTTGAATAGTCGGTCGCAGAGAGTACTTTAGCGGTTGGATTGTTTTGTTGGAACATTTTAGCGGAAGTTGAGCACCATATTCTAAGATATATTACCAAATATTTAGTTCATTTAAAAACTATAGTACGAGTACATTGAATGGTGTGTCCCGAGTTGAATGGTTTTGCAATTTGTTATTATGTTTTACAATATTAAATATTATTAAATATGAATAATATTAATAATTTTTGAGATACTGTAATTCCTGTATCCTATCATCCTATAATCCCTTAATATCCTATAATTTGTGTATAAGTAGTTTTGTTCAAACATTAATTTTTGAATTTGTGTCAGCTGGCTTTATTTGCTCGCTGAACATTGACTTTTGAGAAAACTACAAGAGCCTAAAATTTAGGGATTTACCAGGAGACCAGGATTTAGCTTATAATTATGAGCTACTTTTGTTTGTGTTCTGCTGTAGTGTGTCAGCCAGCTTTATGGATATGATCTACGTCGCGATCAAGGAATACTTCGCCGCCTTACAATTCGTAAAACAGCATCGTTCTGCTAAATCTAACCAAAGAGTAAATATTTTAACTTCTTTATGCATATAACTAAAACAAGTGAAGTAGAACTTTGAAGAATTTTAAAGGAAATAAGGGTTTAAGCACAATGAATGTTAATCAATGTTGAATCATAAGGAAGAACAGGTATTTGTATATTGTTCATGAATATATCTAGAAATGTAAGTAATCTGTGTAGTAAACAAAGGCATTTAGGAGTTAACATTTCTGGTAGGAGGTAACAACAAATTTCCATCTTTCCTTTCGAGGTCTATTGAACAAATAAAAAAATACATTTCTCTAGGTTCTTTCCTTCATTATTGCTGCATTTAATTGCAGAACACAGGCACTGTTATTAATGTATTAACTGGAAAAGTATAAGTATTCACTTGATGCTTATCGAATATGTTCCAATACATGTCAAATGTAAGGTTGAACCGTTGGTTCGATGTAATATTTAGTGGTATCAATGACTTGCCCTTGAAATTCTAGAAATATAAGAAATAATACAAATTATTTTTTAAGTTTTTAATGATCGCTTAATAAACGCAACTTTACAATTAATGCCATATATTTCAATAGACGCTATCCGTAGTTGTACTTGATATTCACCAGGATCGCTTGCTGTATACGCGCGCATCTCCAACTAACCCAAAAACTGACTGAGCTGCTACTGTGTAAATACGTATACTGTGATAAAGCTTCACTTTACCCCCTCTCTCTGTTTCAGTTTGCGCGTGTACTGTTATTTTCAAAACAAGTACTTTTTGTAAAACAAGTTTATTTACAATTGCCAATAGTACAGAATAACCGTTTACAAGGGTTGTCACCAATTATCCGTGATAGTTACCAGAACTTGCCAAAATTACCATAAACCGATGAGATGTCCAATTAATGAAGCAGTAGTAACTATAATCAAAATCCAGGAGAAAAGTCCGTAACTCAGGCCAATCACGTAGTCACTTGGTACTCGCTCTTCAACGCTCACAACGCTGCGGGAAAACGCCAACTGCTTCACCGCTCGCTGCGCGCCGTCTTCTACTCCTCTGAGCTGGGGGTTCGCTGGCTGGTCGTGTCATACGGCCTGCGACGCGCTCGGTTGCGCCTGTTGAAGCGATACGGCTCCGGTGCGCCCGCTTTTACCGTCCTCTTGTGAGCGGCGCCCGTGTCTTCTTGCGGTGCCGCTGGACCTTCGCTGACACCCTGTGGCAGCTCTTTTAAAGGTGCCCGGGTGACTACTGCATGTACAACCACGGCCACCTCTAGTAGTGTAGATGGCCGTGGTATATTCCTTTCTGAATGTGGAGGGGAAACGCGAGCTGAGTCAGGGGTAATTGGCCGTGCTTGCAGGAGCGCGTGGCTTTCTAGGCGGGCAGTAACTCATTCGGACACGGTTTGACAGGCTTGCTCTACATAAATGTATGACTTTGGCGGTCGAAGTCTGTGCGATTCTACACTACGCGTAGAGCGTCTTCCATTTTGCGTCTTGCTACAGCGCTTGGTCAAGAACAACTTGCCCCCCCCCCCGAGAAAAGTGAGCATTCGTGTTTAGATTTTGGATATCTCTGCATACTGTCTCTTTTGTACTAAAGTTAAAGTAGAATAGAATAAAACATAATAGTACATAATTTCTTCAAATTATATAAAGGTATTTCTAGAAATAAAGAGAAAAAGAAACTTATAAGCCGAGAAAGTAAAAACATGGACATAAAGAATGACAATAATCATACTCTATTAAAGTCCACTCAGGATGAATGATAGAGCTCAATGAACTAAATAAAATTGCTTAATCTGATTACGCATTGGCACAACCAGGATTTGTTTTTATGGAGGAGAACATTAATGTAATGTCCAGCTGATATGATGTTTTCTTATAGGTAAAATTGCATTTTGATGAATTTAATTGTTTTTGTTGATTTACAAATTTTAATAAAGCATGTGAAACTGAGATATTAAGTGTTTTACATTACTAAATAAAATTGTAAAAACTATATTTTTGAATATGTTTCATTGTCTTTCTGATGAGCTGAATCCCTAAGACCCCTCATCCTCTATTTTGAGTACCCCGTAGCGCCAATGTGCCAACTTTCGTATCTTATTTTTCCTCTCTCGTTTCAGACCTAAGACACAAGTTTTTTTGTACGTTTAAGAGGACTTCTGAAGAACACAATGGCACTAGCTTACGCAATACAAATTTCAACTTTAAGGAAAGGTTTATATTTATATTCCGAGGAGACACTGCTATTTAAAGCACTTCTTTTGATGTCTCCCCCGAACTTCTTCGTAGTAGAGCTCCGTTTTATAAGGTAATGAAGAAAAATTGCTGTGGATAAACAACTGCATACTATTTTTATGAATAACAAAAATTATTGTAATATTTAAGAAATTTTCCTAAGGAGCCAAAAAATTAATTGGATTGTTGGTGAAGTAGATACCTTTTTTATTTTGATAAATAAATAGAGATATTGTCAATATCATATTTTTCATTAATATGATCATTTCCATCGCGTTAGCTCATCCTCAGAGCTAAAACATACAAATATACATGTGAATATTAAAAACAGTGTTATTGTATACAAGATCCGTTGTTACGATCCAGTTGCTTACGCACCGGAGAGTGGCTCGGGGCACCGACTGAGATCACTGCAAGGCCTCTGGTCGGGAGGTCCTAGGTCCGAGTCCCGTTGTTGGCAGGTTTTTTTGTCACCAGCTAGACAGCAAGGTCAAATTCAGCCGGTATCTCGAAGAAAATTCTAACGGCCGGCTGCTCTGATCGGTAGTTTTCTGGGCACTTTCTTTTCTTTGATCGACACCAGGCGAATGCGGGAGCAGTACCCTAACAAACGGGCCACGGACCGCGTGAGATCTTTCCATTCCTTCTTGTTCTATCGTCACCCCTAACTTACATACAATTACATGCACTACATTACCGCAAGTGCCTGGAGAACGGTCGGAAACTTACGAGGTCCCAGCTAGGGCCGTACTTCGCTGGTGGGAGATACCTGGCTGGGGAAAACCTCACTTCAATAGCCGATAAGTAGGTCGGCGCCGGATCTCACCATCCAGCGGGAAAAGATCACAGCCACCTCCCGAGGAAACTACACTTACGGGACTAATTAACTTAGAAGTTGACGCACTAAGGAAAGATTACAGCCACCTCCCGAGGAAACGCATGCACTACACTTACGGGAATAATCAACTCAGCCTCATTGAATCCCTAATTAAGTAATCAATGAATGAATCAATTCCTTAGAAATGTCGGTTTATTAGTTCTTTTGTACGAAAGCGCGGTGCGCTCCCGGGAAGCGGGCGGGGCGCGGTCGGTGTCAGCCGCGGCCGCAGTACAGCGCCAGCAGGCGGCGCACGCAGTGGTTCTTGGCCACGTCCATGGGCGTCTTGCCCTCGTTGTCCCGGGCGCTCTTGTTGGCGCCGGCCGCCACCAGCGCGCGCACCGCCGCCTCGTTGCCGGCCTCCGCCGCGTAGTGCAAGGGCGTGCGCCAGAACTGGTTGCCGCAGTTCACGTCCGACCCGGCGTCCACCAGCAGCGTCACGCACCGCCCGCTCAGGTCGTAGTATCTAACGAGATAAAACGTTGCCGATTGCCTACAACGCAGCTAAAATGATTGTTAAGGACGCAACGAACAGGCAGTCCATAAAATACGTAATGCAATCCCCCCCCCCCAGTCCGGGCCCAGGCTTTCTTGCAAGACCACCTCCGATGCGAGTCTCCAAACGTGCACGCCTCGTGGGAAGACCCCTGATACGCCTGGGGTGTGACTCGCACATTATTTCCCAGAATTCGGTCTATATCCGAGTTGACTGTCTGGGAGTTGACTGTCTGTTGACTCGCTAGAGCATCGCGTAATTATCGGAGGGATTTAATTTTGACGGGCATTCGTCAGAGTTCTTTTACATGCCACGAGAGTGACATGTCTACTGCGGATTTTCCGTTCTAAATACATACTCTTTTTTCTTTTTAGCCAACTGCACATCCCGTTAAGGGCAGGTGCCTCCTGCTCGCGCAAGGAATTATTAATCCTTCTTTACTGAAGTCATGAAAACGGCCTCCTGCTCCCGCAGATAATTATTAATCCTTCGTTAATGAATTGATAAGATGATAATGGGTGTAGTGACGATCCATACCCGAGGCGGGTTTCGAACCCGCGATCCTTCGACGCGAGATCGCCCCGACACTACTGCCTTAGCGATCTCGGCCATCCGGATGGACATAGCGGGTGTGTAAAAAGCAAAGCGGCGAGGTGCGTACGCGGCCATGTGCAGCGCGGTGAAGCCCGAGGTCTTGGCGATGACGTTGGCGCCGCGCTTCAGCAGCAGCGAGACGACGTCGGCGTGCGACTTGGCGGCGGCGCGGTGCAGCGGCGTCCACTCCGAGCCGTACGTGAAGTTGGGGTCGGCGCCGGCGTCCAGCAGGTTGCGCACCGCCGCCGTGCGCCCCTCCTGCGCAACCGTCACTAGCTTTCTTTGGACTTTCTGGCTACGAAAAATAGAGAGAGTTATGTAATGTAATGCTGCACGAAAATACCCGCGAGTTTTCGGCAGAAGAACTCTTCTTACATTGCGCTTGTAACGAAAAAGTGGATAAATTCAGGAAAAAATATTGTGGTGTAGCCAAAATCCATGTTTTGTGGGTCCTTCATGCCGAATAATCAATCGACGGTAAAATGCCTGTCGGTCTGTCTGTCCGTCCATCTGTCTGTCAGCGTACAATGCTAGCGGCTTAACTCTTTAGCCGATTTTCTCCAAACCTAATATACCTCAATCGATATGACTCATATTGCGGCCCTTTGAATTTTGACCGATGTTTTAATTTTGGGGAGTATCTAACATGAAAATGCAGGCGCGAAAATACGTGCTGTTTTGGCACAACTTGTTTTTTTTTATTTCTAGTGCTTTGAAGGCACTTTTATGCTAACGTTAGGGACAACCTGCAGTAGGCAATGAACACGTGAGGAAACTGTGGTGGCTCGTGCTCCCAAAAGTTGGTGGTTTACGGCATAATGCCATCAAGAGGGGGGCTCTGATGCCGAGACTGTTCTTCAATGAATTGGTAAGTACGTTTCAGATATACACTGTATATAAAGTTTCACATTTTTCTTCGAAATATACTAGTTTCCACAAAATTAGTTATCAGAACTTAAACTTATAAATAAAGAACGTATGTACTTCGCTATTTGTAAAAGAAGTCGGCACGCTTTCCCTTGTTCGTAAAAAAAATTGTGATAACTCTTTCATTAAAGCATGCTGTATGGGTAAGAAAGTCACGCCCAATAGAAAGCATGGTAAGAGCTGATACGCTATCTCTGCCATTGTTTGCACAGATAAGTAACTACCGAGTTCAACGAAAATATAATCTCTCTCTCTCTCTCTGTTCTCTCTCGAATGACACAACAAGAAATGTACTGCCAACTTTCACGGACAACAAATGCAAATGTAATAATAATAATAATAATAATAATAATAATAATAATAATAATAAAAATAATAATTGCTTTATTAATGGCGAGGCTCGGTGAAACATTTCGATGAGTGCGATTTATTTGATACATGCTCCGACACCTGAATAAACAATTTACATTAATTACAATAAACAATACTGACCCGTTACCAGAAGGAACGTTACCGGTCACCACAATCGCTCGCCTGATAATTTGATAACTCGTTCGGTGTGATGCACCAGACGTGAGCATACAAGCGAGTATGCCGCACCTAGCACGCCGGCTTCAGTTCCCTGCCTCAGTAGCCTATGCACTGAAATGCCAAACCCACACAACTTTCTAACGACGTGCCCAAAAATCAGAAGAAGGAGTTTAGGTCCGGGGTACGCATATATTACTTTCTGGTCCGTCTGACGGTACTGCGTCATCTCGCTGTTTCCGCCGACGCGTTTCCACAGCCATCATATCGACGGGGTTCACATGTTTGCCCCAAGTGGCAACCGGGGTTTACAAGTGGCCACCCACGTCACAGCACCCCCGTCCCTCAGCTCCGCTGGGTTTGCCTTTGTGCAGTCCAGCGTCTCTTCCGCCAGCGCTGCCCGTTATCTCAACGTACTTCCTTATGCATTTCACGTACATGGATAATATTTTGTGTTGAATTGTGTTGACATTTGTAAGCTTGTTCAAGGCGAGTGTTACGACTCCACACGCGTAGAAACGAACGTTATTATTCCATCCACTTTGTGTGCACAAAAATGACGGAAAAACGACTGAGAGTTGGGCGCACCTGCGCGGCGTTGAGCAGGTTCTTGCCCAGCGAGTTGAGGCGCGCCGCCTCCCCCGGCGCCGGCCGCAGCCCGGCCGCGCTGCACACAGCGCGAGGCGTCACGGGCGCCGGCCGTGAGAAGGCCCCTGCGCATGCGCAAGCGCACGAACCGCCGTCAGCGACAGGCGGGCGCACCCTCAACGTCCATTCACGAGGCAGAAGCATAACGCGTAGACGCAAACGTTAACGTATTCACAATGTGTAACAGAAAGGTAAGCAAAATAACAGTTTGTATTGGCTGTGAGGCGTCCTAATTTATTGAATTGAATTGAATTTATGCCTTATTTTACGATTAGGGCCATCAGGCCCGTCTCACCACGCAAATTTCGCTACGCTCTTTTCACCACCTAGCGGAGAAAGGAAGTATTTCTTGGACGAGGAATTTAGCTCAGAGGCGTCATTTAGACATGAGGATCTTCTACATGCAAGTAAATATACTAACATGGGACAGCCGGCTTTACTTCCCCTCCGAAAGAAGGCGTACGAATGATTTTTTCGCCTTTAAAAATACAACAGTCCTAATTATTACACCATCGCGCCGACCAAATTTACTATCGGTTGGATGTGAGAATCGATTTCGAGGTATTGACTGTGTTTATGGCCCTATGGTCGTTCGTCTATCGACTTCACTCTTCTTTCGATTCTCTATTTTGAGTTAACGTACTGTGATTGGTTCATTTCTTATGTCTTACTGAAGCATCAGCTTGCAATATTTTAAGTTAACGTGTTACATGTTGTGCTTATGTGAACGCATTGTGAATGAGTCCGCCTATGGGCGTAGTCCTAACTTTTTATGTTAACGCCGTGCTTGTGTTTATGCTTGCATCGTGAATGGGCTTATAAAGCAACGTCTTCCTCCGAATTCGCGTTCTCGCTAGCACGACTGATTGCTATGCATATATAACTTACAAAGTAAAGCGCAGGTATGGTTGCACTGATTTCGAACGTTTCGATAATCGCAGCCAAAATTCCAAGTCCGAAAAAAATACCAAACAAGCGAGAATTATTTGACCAAACTCCAGACTTTCAACGCGGATGTAAGCTAAGTTATTTCGTTAGCGAGTGGGAGAGTGACAGAACGCGAGAAGGGAGTAGTAGAAAAGAGAAGAGTTGAGAAAGCGAGAGAGCGCGGTGAAGAGAACGAGAAGGGTTGAGCCAGAGAAGGAGGTAGGGTGAGAGAACGCGTCGGAAATAATGAGTGGAAAAGAGTGAGAGGGGATCGAGTATCAATACGAAAATGTGAGATGTGAGAAAGCGAGATAGGGAGAGACTAGAGAGAAAGCGAGAGGGAAAGCGAACGCATTTCTGAGAGAGTGAGAAAGTGATAGTGAGAAGGTGATAGAACCGCAGACGCAGATAGCGAGAGATCGAGAGGGGAATAACGTTAGCGAGAGGGACAGAGTGCAAGAAGGGGAAAGAACGAGAGTGATAGTGAGCGAGAGCGAGAAATGGGAAAATACGGAGAGAGAGGGAAGAGAGCGAGAGGGGAGGGCGTGAGAGGGAGAGCGGCAGAGGGGAGTGAGTGAGAAGGAAATGGAAAGACGGACGAGAGGTAGAGAGCGCGAGCGGGAGAGGAAGAGGGTGCGAGTAGGAGAGGGGGAGAACAGCCGAGGGGAGAGAACAAAAGAGATGAGAGGGAGAGAGCGTGCGAGGGAGAGGAAAAGGGCGCTATTGGGAAAGGAGAAAGAGATCAAGAAACCGAGAAGGAGAGGGTGCGAGAGGGAGATGGAGTGGGAAGGAGAGGGAGAGGGAAGAGAACGAGTGGGAGTAAGAAACCGAGAAGGAGAGGGTGGGAGAGGGAGATGGAGAGGGAAGGAGAGGGAGAGGGAGGAGGGAGTGAACGAGAGAGAGCAAGAAACCGAGAAGGAGAGGGTGCGAGAGGGAGATGGAGAGGGAAGGAGAGGGAGAGGGGAGAGAATGAGTGAGAGTAAAAAACCGAAAAGGAGAGGGTGCGAGAGGGAGATGGAGAGGGAGTGGTGAGAGGTACCTGCGGGCGTGGTGGCGCGCGTCGCGAAGGCGGCGTGGGGCTGGCGCTGCACCGAGGAGCCGGAGGCCGAGCGCTGCGGCGCGTACAGGGAGCCCGTGCTGGACACGGAGCGCGCGTGCAGGCCGTGGCCCGCGCCCGCTGGCCCGTAGCCGGCCGCCGCCGCCGCCGCCGAGTAGCCCGAGGTGGAAGCCGAGCGGTGGACGCCGCTGAGCGGGGCGCGCGCCCGCGGGAAGGCAGGCCCGCACGCCGCCTGGGCCCACCCGCACTCATCTGCACGTGCCTCGCCGCCACTCGCACACGCCGGCCCAGCGCGAGCACTTTTTGCCAATGAAGCTCATAAGTCTCATACAAGGGAAATGAACTTATACAACTCTTGACACGGTGACCCTATGATTTGTAAGCAACTCATCCTGCACTGGTATTTGGCAGGCATACGAAATCTCTTTGGGTCATAACACGTGCGTAACAAACGTCAGCAATCTATATGACTCTATATGAAATTTTCCTTCATAGGTTCATTGGCAAAAAGAGATAATCTTTGGCACCCCTATGGACTAGAATTTGTAAATATTTATTTTGATACATATGCAGATGACAATATTAGCAATGCAACAACAACAAGAAAAACAACAAGTTAATATTATCCAGAACCGCGGCCAATCCAGATAGCCGAGATTTCTAAGCTAGTAGTGTCATGGCGATCTCGGACGGAAGGATCTCGGGTTCGAGTCCCGTCTCGGGCATGGGTGTGCTTGTGTGTGTCTGTATGTGAGTGTCGTCCATCCATTCTTCAATATCACCATTCCATGTTCCATTATCGCCATCCCAGGAATGCTAGTCCTGTGGGATAAAAATCCACTTCAGCTTAATGCTGTTCCCACCAAAAAGGAGACATATTCACTTGACACAGGATAAATGATACTGAGCCTCGGCAAGTGCAGGTGAATGTCCGCGTTGTCCGAGATGGCCAATTCACGACAAAAAACATCCCAGCCGCGAAGCTCCGTCGCCTGTAAAATGTATAATTAGGCAACCCGCTTAACACATATGTATTACAGGCTTCGTGTTACAGCGTCATTTATTTTCATTTTATGAGTTCTTAAGTGAGTCATCGAGAAGACAGAGTTCAGGGTGTGAAATTGGAGCATTAGAATGAGGAAGAAGGCAGGAAGGAAGCAGGAGATATGAACGATCCACTTCACAAGGGACTGAGAAGCTTCCATCCGAATCGCATCGGTCTCTCGGGTGTTTCGATATTTGTTTTTCGATAACTTTCTATTTTGCCACGTTCTGAGCGAATTTCACAATTTCACAATATCACAAATTCACAAATTACTACTTTTTATGCGGAAGAAGAAAGTCAAGTAGAAAAAGAAGAATAAAGCAGGAAAATAGGAGAAGAAAAATAAATAGTTTTCTACTTAGTTTAAAACTGCGTGCTCTGTATTCATTAAACAAAGCCAGTACGTTGTGCAACACTTCTTTGTAATTGACGATTGATACCGTGACGGACCCCATAGTGGTTTCCTTGTTATATGCAAAAGTAGCAGATTTTCTCTCACGTAATTTACACTCCATATAATTAAATGAAGGGGATAAAGCGTCGTACCAACTGAGCGCATTTTGACGCCAAAAACGAATAAAAATTCACCTTATTCAATTTATCCGGAAAGTTAGGTTTCGAACAGATAAATATGAAAAGGATTGAAATAGGAACTCATCTTCGCTTTAGACTGTCCGCGAAAGATCATTTAGACCGCACGTGGCAGGACATTAAAGCGCGAGAACGTTGTGTCTGCCAAAGTCCTAAGTCACGCACAATGATGAATAGCACAACCACGAAGTGTGTAAGAAGGAGACTCAATTTCAGTGTTGGATTCCTGTGACGAATACAAGAACTATCAAAGCAATATTACTAACATTTCAAAATAGACATTTCCGCATCCAAGATTTAGAAAATTTTTTGCATTGGTAAATGTACTACAGAAATGAGTTGCTAGTATCTATACGAAAATAGTAACCCCTAACTCCGGACCTACTCTTACGCATGTAATTGTGTGAATTTTTGCAGCTTTACTGTGTGTAAGTGTATTTGACGCTGACACATGCGCTTGGAGGCTATTGCCCGAAATGTTCGTAAAATTCGTTTAATTTACCACGACGAAAAACCCTAAAAAATACATTAAATGAAAGCAAATCTCCTTTCTTCAGAATTGTAAGAAAAAGTTGGCCCTTTTCGGCCTAAATTTTAAATAAAAGAAGTTTAGATTAGTACAGACTTTTATGAAAAACGTTTGGCGCTCATAGATTTCTTAAAGTTCTTGAAGAAGTTGTACGGTGAATATACTTTTTTGTTTTATTCAATACGAAGTATTTTTTTTTATTTTGGTATCTGGCAGCATTTAAAATTCCCGCTAATATTGTGATGCAAACTGGTGCCTGAAGCTCATTGATTGCAGTCGGATACAATGCGCAAGAACCCGCACCCTCCTCCGGGTACGATTCCCTGTTTCGCCCTCACTCGTTTGTTTGTTCTCATTCAAAATAAATACTTAAACATAAACATAACGTGGCCGCAAAACCTAGAAAAGAGTTATTAAGCGAGACCATTCTCAATGCCTTGATGTAACTGTAAACGTAAGTCTGTAAACTTTAGAATTAACAGGCACCAAGCTTTTACGTAACGTTTACGTCGGAATTATGCCGAGGACCAATAGAGAAGCAGCATGAAATAACCATGGATTTCAGATTATGTTCAGGGAGTGTGTGGTTATGTCATTTCATTATTGTTATGAGTTGAAGTAGTTTGCGAACGGTTTTTATGCAAGTAGTGATTTCAAAGAACGAATTTGGGCCATTTTCTTGTGATTTGAACTTGATGTAACGAATAAAATAATTACGATCGACTATTTAATCGTGAATTTGGTATAAGAGAATCCTCGTTTACAAAATAAAGGGAATGCGATCACTATTACATCTATTCGCATTTATATGTACAGACAAATTGACAGGAAAATCGAAGAAAATATATTTTCACCATGTTAAAAACGAATCAACAATCGATCAAGCTACAATATCTTGAATAACCCGCAGAACCTCATGTAAAATTTGTTACGACAAAACGTGTTTGCATGCTTCACAGTGGCAAGTCCAACCCCTGTGAAGCGTCCTAAACCTTACCCTTATCTTTATTCCTTCTCAATTTTTACCGATGAGTAACGTGAGCCCCGAGACCCATGAGATGACGTGAGCGCGAAGACGCTACCTATCGGCGATTGACCTGACGTGACTGCGATTGACCTGACTTGAGAACCCATTGCTGGATGCATATTAAGAAGGAGGTTTACTCCCACAGGACTTAACGGAGGATTACTCCGCGGTGGTCTCAATGCTTCTATGAGCAAGGAGACGCGTAGCTTGTATATAGACGCAACAACTTAAAAAACACCTGATTGGCTCAGGCGAAACTTACGTTCCAGCTTACGTTCGCCATTGTGAATGTTTGTTTTTACGTGTAAAGTTTACTGCTAAGCTTCCGGCATCGCGTTCCGTTTCAGTTCGCATCGTGAACGAGGCGCTACGCACCTGCGGCGCGGCGCCGGCCCAGGAGCCGGAGGGTCGCGGGGCGGCGAATGCGAGGCGCGAGACGGAGGGGCGGGCCGACCCACCCCTCCCGGCGCCCCCTCCCCCGCAGGAGAGCGAGCGCGAGCCCGGCAGCGCGGGGCGCGAGTGGGAGGAGCGCGCGGAGCGGGCGGCCAGGGGCGACGCGGGCGGCGCGGGCGACGACGCGCGCCCGTGGCGGGACGCCAGCCGCACCGACGACGCGCCCGCGCCCATGCCCACGCCCACGCCCAGCACCCCGCCCGCGCTCGACAGCGAGCGCGACAGCAGCGACGCGGGGCGGCCGCGCGTCGAACCCGACAGCGCCCCCGACGGCGACGACTGGAAGTGGCCGCGCCCGGAGTACGCCGTCACGGTGCTCGACATGGACCTGCGGCCCAACACCGCCCGTTAGCCAGGAAAGCCAGGGCCCGGCAACTCTCCATCAAAATCTGGGACGAAGCTCGAGGTTGCTACTATAGGAAGCGCTAGTGTCGCCGGGTGCAGCTGCAGGTTAGGATCGCCAACTTTCTCACATACAAATTGGCTAATTTGTGAGAAATACGAAAAGTGTCTTCTAAATGTACAATTATTCATAATCTCTACTTGTAAGAAACCTCTGAAGAAAGCGCGAACGTAGACGTTATCTTTTGTAACATTATGGGCCTGCTTGCGACCCGCGAACTCACGCAGCAGTAACGCACGTTTAAAGTATAGTTGGCAGCAGTTTCTGTTTTAGTTCCTGTAAAGAAAGTGATGCAGCAGAGCGCGCCACCGTAATGGTCTCCACCAAGTTATTTGGGAGTTATAGGGCCCTGGGGAAAGCTGCTTTGGATTATATTGCATTGCATTGTACTTTAATACATAATCTCTTCCGATACAGGCATAAGAGACGAGCGCTTCTACCGCATATTGAGAAAACTAGCTGCTACTCAATGCTACTCCCTGAGCTGCATAGTAATGTTATCTGGTAAGCACACCCTTCTCCAAACCCTACGCCTCACATTTGAAGGCTGCCTGGTCGTCCACCGGTAAGGATGTGCAGTGAATGCACGAGGTAACGCCTCCTCCTTTTACACAGGGGGCCTAACGCTTTTCTCTTTCCTGTCAACAGCTCCAAGAACGTTACGGACGGCCCTAGGATATTGCCTACATTCTCAAAAAAAGCCGATTAAAAATTCCAAACTACGTATTCATTGTGGAGGTCCACAAATTCTAAAATTCCGTGCACAATGTAGATTTGTTATACTCAAGACTCGTATCGCGGTTTAAATGTTTCACCATTTCCCTACACTCCATGATATTTTGTACAACGTTTTTGTTCAACTCTTGAAATTCATATTTAGGTATAATACATAACGCAATGTCAAAACTGCTTAAACTCTTTGGAACGTTGTTCATTATTACCGTATAAAGTCTTTCGTCACGTGATCAATAGAGTTTAAAGATGTCTCTATATGCCAGGAGCTAAAACTCCTTATTATTAAAATACGGTACACGGCACGTCTTCAATACGGAGCAGAGGAACTGGGTGGGGTGGGAAAAGGAGGGGATGTAGCAACTTAGGCAGGCCAAAATACATCATAGTACAGATGCAGAGTATGTATTTCTACAGTAGCGCAGCTCAGCTCGTTTTTTGACTAGTTAGGGAAGAATGCAGCTAGTGATCCTGGTGAAGCTGAAGTAAAATTACGAGTAGATGCTACTGAAGTATAGGGATTTTTTTGTGAAATTGCGAATATTAAGAGTTGGTTAAAAAATAAAAGAAAATTCATATTATTTCTTGACTTCGTGGTGTTTTTTCCTAATATTTCAAAGGAAAGTCACTAAATATCACGTACAATTACATCGAACCAACATTTTAACCTTACATGTCACATGTGTTGGAACATATTTGATATACACCAACTGAATTCTTATACTTTTCTAAGTAATGCATTAATAAAAATGCGTGTGCTGAAAGGATCGCACTCTTTTGCAATTAAATGCAGCAATAATGAAGAAAACAACCCTGAATTATGTTGGTTTTTACTTGTCTAATAGATCAAGAAAAAAAGGTGGTAATTTGTAATTACTTCCTAAAGGAAATGTTATTACCTTTTAGCTAGCCTTATTTACTACTTAGATTACTTTTCTAGATTACATTTCTAGGTATTTTCATCAACAGTATGGAATACTTGTTCTCCCTCATAATTTTATTATTCACTTTCGATGGTCAACATTCATTAGATATAAACCATTTCTTTACTTAATAATTATTCAAAACTTCTACTTCACATATTGTTTTAATTATATGCTTATGGAAATTAAAATACATACAAAACCATTTACTTTTTGGTTAGAGGTACCAGAATCATGCCGTATTACGAATTGAAAGGCGGTGTAGTATTCCTTGATCGCCGCGCGGGTCGCTGGCGTCGCTGATCAACACGTCGTCTTACGGCATTTTAAACACTGTGCTTAAGCGCTACAGCATACACACGTGTACCCTACCTGGACAGGCTGTGCTGTCGCGCGCCGTGCGCGTGGGCGTGCGCGTGGCCGTGGGCTTGTCCGTGGGCGTGCGCGTGGGCGTGCTCGAGGTAGCGGTGGTGCGAGGAGCAGGGCGTGAGGCGGTAGGCGGAGTCGCTGGCCGCCAGCAGGCGCCCGGAAGCGCCGCCGCCGCCGTCGTGGCAGCTGGCCGCGCCCCTCGCCGCGAACCCGCGCTGAACACACACACACACACACGTGCGCGCGGTGCGGAAGTGCAACCGGGCTGGCAGACCCACCTCAGTCTCACGCAGAGACGGCAGTGCCGCTCGGGGACTCTGAGAGGTCCTAGCTTTGGAGATTCACCTGGGGCGGATATTCGAAAAAAAACCCGTTGGAGTATGCCAGATCCATGATACTGTTACACGGTTCCTTGTTACAATATCATGTATCTGGTATAATCCAACGGTTCTTCTTTTTCGTGTAGCTTATATGTTGAATTCAGCTGCTGGCGGGAGGAGACTTCTAACGGCCAGCTGCCCTAAGCGGTAGTTTTCTGTGGCCTCTCCGATCAATACCAGAAGAATGCACGACCAGTACCCTAAAAAATGAGGCTGGGGCCGCGTGCGATCTTATCTCCCTCTTACTTGTCCTATCCTCTCCCCTTACACTCATACTACAGAACTACACAAGCCAGGATACTATTCAGGAGTTTAGAGTTTGGCTGGCCGGGGCGGTGACCAGTAGAGGTGAGATACGTAGTTGGGAAAATTTTCCTCAAGCTAATGCGTAGTTCGGTGCCGGATCTGACTATTAAGCAGGAAAACGCGGTAAAAGCATGAACGGGGCGTAATGAGCATGTGTGTTGTCGTATCCAGAAACATCCAATCAATCAAATAATTGGGGAACAGAAAGTATTACTTACTGGAAGGGTTCCCCACATATATTCTTTTTAAAATAAAAAAAAACAGAAAGTGAATTTGTAAATACAAAAATTAATACTGATAACGAGGAAATTGCTTTGCGTGTACTGCTATCAATAGATGGTAATTGTAAGGTCATTATGTCTTCGCTGGCTACAAAATAATGAGGAACATGATTTTTACTTCCAGGAAGGTAGAGTGCGCAACTTACTCAATTTTATATGCAGATAACGAATATTTCAATAAAAACTAATATCACGTCAAAGTTTTAAAATATACCGTATATTTATACCGTATTTTTATATTAATGAAAATTCATTTAAATTGCGCCTGTGAGATATATAGAGTCAATAGACATCAAAGCTATTTCAAAATAAAATATGTGTACAGTTTGTCTATGTCACTTAAATGAAATATAAATAAAATTAGGCTTTCGAGGCTGTTTTGCCTTTTATTTTCGAAGATTGACGTTTTTATTCTCGCGTCTGGTAATCGCGCTCGTAATTACAAGTAGGTCTTAGTGGATGTTTTGAAAACAAGTCACGTGTTCCCTCAAATTGCCTACTACGCATCTGTCAACGAAAGGAATTATTTTAGTCCCTTCTATTATCGCATATATACAATACCCAACTGTTGGGGTGACAGATTCTGAGTCAGTCGGTGTCATGCGAAACTAGTTTCACAGTGCACGTGAAATTCGTGTCTCGTTTGCATGTGCCTCAAATACATTACATCATAGGCATCAAATGCCTTAATACATTACATTTCTGTGCTTTTATAAAGTGAATATTTCTACATGATCTGTAGAAATGGATCGGTTCGATAAAATACAAATTGTCATTTCAAATCGAAAGTGTGCGAATCAACTTAATATCTTCTGTTACGTTGGTGGAACATTTACACCGAAAATTCAAAGGAAAAAATATATGAAATTACAAAACTTGCGTATTATTTATTTCATGTTTGTGATCAGGACAAAGACGTGTGTGGGCTGCTCACCAGTGTTGTGTCACATGTACAACGAACCTTAGGTTGTGGTTGTTTGGAAAACTCAAATCATGGGCATTCGCTCTACCAATATTGTGTAGAATACCAACAAAGTATTTTAATGTCTGCAAATTATTGCACGAATATGCACATTCCATTTTTAACTTTTTCTTACGCATGCTCATTAACTTTTGCAGTAATATAACCGGAGTGACAATGCAGAATTTAGTACAAGGTTTGTTTAACATTTCAAATACTATATATGTTCATATCTTTCGAACCTTGCGTGATAAAAACTGTTTATAATGATTTTAAAAATCAGCGTGATCGTTTCCTTTGTAATTACTTATTTACATTCCGGAGGTATGAAAAAAAATTCCCTAGTCTAACTGGATCTGATTTGTAATATAATCCCAATCGATGTAAATAATGTATATGCTCATTGTCTGAAGTCAAACTTTAGATACTTATTTCAGTATCGTAACAAGAATCAATGGAACCCTACTTTATCACGCTACTTAAATTGAGTATCGGTTTTAATTATTTAATAACATCTAACAATTCTGAAAAAAAATTATTTATATTTAAATTCTGTATCTATTCTAATTATTCAATGTCATCTGACAATTCTGGCAAATTTATACGTTGTACTTAAATTGGATATCGATTTTAATTCTTCCATATCATCTGTGAATTCTGGCAAATTTATAGGCTACTATGTACTTGACTTGGATATCGATTTTAATTATTCAATGTCATCTGACAATTCTGGAAAATTTTTACTTTGCACTTAAATTGTGTATCAATTTTAATAGTTCAATGACATCTGACAAATCTGGCAAGTTTGTCCGTTGTACTTAAATTGTACATCGATTTTCATCGTTGACCGCGTGCGTGGTACCTCGCGGTCGACGGAGGAGTGCAGGGCGCGCTCCAGCACGCTCATGCGCTTCTGGATCTTCTGCATGATGCGGCCGTGCAGGTTGAGCCGCTGGCCCACGCTGCGCACGGCCTTGTCCGTCTTGCGCATGCGCAGGTTCATCGTCTGCATCGTCTCCTGCATCTGCGTCAGCGCCGACGCGATGGACTGGAACGCCTCGCCGGCGGGCGCCTTCTCCTGAGCGGACGACAGTGGCGCACGGTGAGCTCAAGACCCGAAGAGGCCCAGACGAGTTCAGGTAAGGAATGAAAGTCAATGGCCGTGGCGATAATGTAAAGATGATGATCTGGGCTGCCCGGGTGACGCCGCGTCGGAGACTGAGGTGCCGACGTTTCGACCGACATATCGTGGCCCTCTTCAGGGCTGTAGTGCCTTGACCGTTCGACGCGGCCTCAACCGGACAGCCCAGATCATGACTCTGGCCGCGGAAGCCACTTGGCCTGTCCTCGCATACAATCTGGCATCCCAGGGTAGCGGATGTGCACCTTGTGGTCGCCAGGGGCGGTGGCGGCGGAGGCCCCGCGTCTGCTCCCGCCCCCCTCCGCGGCCCCCGCCGCCCCCGCTCCGCCTCCCCACCGCCGCCGGGCCCCGCTGCCGTTGTCCGCGGCCCCGCCGCCGCGCTGCCCCCCGTGCCCCCCCATGGCGCCCCCCCTCCGCCCGCCGCCCGCCGTCCCGCCATCTGCCGCCGCCTGCATGCGACGCTGCCCGGAGCTACGCGTTCGGCTCATGTCGCCCCGCGAGCAGCAGCCGCCCAGCCGGTCTGCACGCCTCGACGCTCTGCGGTCGGCAAAAATATATTAACAAAAACAATAATAATAATATAATAATAATAGATAATAATAACGAATAATGATAATGATAATCGGATGATAAATAATATAATAATGATAGTACTGATAATAATGATAATAATGATAATAATGATAATAATGATAATGATAATAATGATAATAATAATAAAAAGGGACCGTTGATCACATCGCCAGAGGTTTTTCCAATTCTAAAGAAGACCAGTCAGAAAGCCTATAAGTACGAATATAAAAAGTAGTTTATTTTATTTTACTGTATGCCTTATTTTACGTGGCGAGACTCAGGCCATGAAACCTGCTTTTCCGACTGACCACGCAAATTTTGCTACGCTCCTTTCACCAACTAGCAGAGAAAGGAGGTATTTCTGAGCGAGAAACAACGTCCTCATGGTGATGTTCACGGGCTACCTTTCGCACCGATCTGAAGACCCTGTAAAGCAGTTGTTTAGAGAAGCAAACTCTGGCAGAAAACGTCCAAAATTGTAGCGTGTCGAAGCACAGAAGGAGGGTATCCCTAAAACTGAGATGAAACTTCTTCCTATAGTAGACAAAGAAAATGGCAGGAACACTTAACAAGGTAGCGGTGCTTGCTACTCCTGAAACCATGGTCATTACCTGAGGCGAAATTTTATTGTATAAAAGTTGAAATAAAATATATTTGGTATATATTTATTTCGATTTTTGTCTTCCATAACATTTTAAAATTGTTGATATAGAAAAAATTTTCGTACGGGACAATTTATATCCAATAGTAACTAAAATCATTCAATACATCACTTGCACGCATTCAAAGGAAGGCATTATTTTAATACTAGCACAATTCCACTTTGTAGAGAAATTGAGTAAGCTACATTTCCAGGTTTACATTTATTCTGAAAGTGGTAGAGCTTCATGTTCGGTGGCCATCGTAACGCGCTGCAATAAAAGTGAATCTCCGGAGATTGCAATCAATTTATTTTGATAGTGGCTCAACTCCAGCGGAGGACCAAGTAATGTTTCCATGTCTCATGGTGAATGATTTTCGAAATATTTGTTAGTGGCAGCCGCGATATATATGATAAAGATCTTGATCCAGAATTTTTCTATACTCGTAACTGCAGGTAAAGTAGTATAATCAATCGCATACTTGTTGTATTCAGAACGGAAATGAAACATTGTGACTTATCTGCATTAAAATATCTTCAAAAGTCTATAATAAAATGATGAATTAATTAACAAAAGGGCTAGTACTAATGGCTCAAAATTAGGTGGATTATATTTTTCAAATGGTTGCCTTTTATAATGATGTACAAGGAACCCTTAAATGAAGATTAGTTTCTATACGGTAAACCCCGACAGCGGAAGAGGTAGACCTAATGAGTTCAAAATTTTAAATATCTCCCTTATAAATTCACCACAAAGGAAAGTTAATGGAAAGAAAAAAACAAGATATCTTTATTTAATATCATTCATTCCAAGCATTCATATTGTATGATTCAATTGTATGCCTGTAGGATCCGGGTAATATCAAGAAGATCAAGAAAACTAAATATGACGCATATGTACATTTAAAACAGTATCCTTAAATTAATATTTAGTGTGTTTAAAAATATATTGTTTTCACTACATCTTTTCTTAGAATAACATAAAACCATTTGGCCTGGCCAAGCTTATTTTTAGAGTGGCACAACCTTTTTTTTCACATAATATTCCGCGACCACCTAGTACTTCATTACATCGGTGGGACACTTCACTTACAGCCCTCTTCTCCAAACAAAAATTCTTGTTGCTTGTACTGTTCATTTGACAGTATTTCTGATTTTCATATTTATTCACGGAGTCATATTTTAAGAAATTGTTTAAAACGATTGTTACTCGCTCAATTTAATTTGATTTTGGAGCTAGTTACAGCTAACCTAAACTTTGGGAAAATTTGGTTGTGACTGTGTAAACAAGCGTCAAACTTGCGAACACAAAACAATTTCAAATATAAACACACTTCAAATTATACCACTTGAGAAGCATACCTTCAACTTAATGTTGTTTTGTAAATCCTGGCTCAAATTCATTTTTTCACTAGGTAGACGAAACCATTGTAAAGTCCTTCAACATGCCCTTATTCTTTCACTACCCAGTGTTGTTAGTGACATGGCGCACTTTCCTTTTGGATTAATAAATAACAGAAAGTTTGCTGGAGTTTTCAGAATTATCAGCCATTGTTCAGAAGGAGCGTTTCCCAAATACTTTTATGTGAGGTTCTAATTCCATACTTCTATAACTAATTTTTAATATTTATATATCATGAAACAAAAAAACACTCTTTCCGCGAAATGGTCATAGCTGTTGCCAATGTCACGGAATAAGAAATTTTGTCGTCGATTTTGGCTACCCCTGTAGTAGTGTACCTGAACTAAAATTGCTTGCACAGTTAGAGCAGTTTTGTTCCTAGTAGGAACGGTTATAGCAGGAGGCTGATACATGCAACCACATTTGGATTTGCCCAAAAAGGGCTCTGTGGAACACATTGTATTTAGTTGTTTTATTTATATTCAAGACAAAATATCGGTTGTAATTATTTTGTAGCATTATTGAAAAAATAATAACAGTGTGGATTAAAAGTCGCCAAAGAAGACAGCAGAGGTTAGGGAGGGAGCTAATTAAATACTTATAAATGAAAATGAACCTAACGATGATTGACAGCTAACTCATCGCGTACGGTTATACCAATGTAAATGCTTTAGAGTCATAGAAGATAGATTATAGGCCAACTTAGGATATGAAAATAATACTTTAATGGTCAGTTCTTAATGCGCAGTGATGCAAAGGGGAGTCTATTCAGGGCACATCTTTTTTGGGTTATATCTCTCAAAACAAGGACTCACATTTTGACGCATATTTAAATTACGTTATTGACATTTAGAAAAATCTCAAGTGTAGCTATTGAGTTACTAGTAATTACGTATTCTTGGATAAAACGCGTCGTATATCGAGCGTTCTCACTCGTGTACGTTTCATTGTAATCAGTCCAAATATACTTTGACGTATATTTGACTATTAATAGTTTAGTATCGATTGAATTCCGTCGAATTTAGTTATAAAAAAGGAGAATTTACGATTTTTATGTTTATATGGTCCTCAATACGTTTGACCATGGTGTACCTTGCTTCCAGTTTGAAACTTTGTCAGGGTCCACCAACCTTCGTCGTGAAAGTAACTGTTTCTTATTTCTATGAGTTATGAGCAAGCACAGCACCAAAGATAGCGATTTAAAATTACATAACATGTATAGCTGAAGTGGAAAATGTCTGAACATATTATGTAAGTAGAAGAAACTTAATACAATTAACGACAAGAATTAGTTGCCACTTTTATTTTAGGGAATATTAGAAAGTTGGTAAATATTTAATGTTATAATTATATTGCATAATTTCAATAATCTTTTTCCTTTTGGACATTCAAAATTGATCTTGCTGGATATTAGTATATCGAACAATTAAACAATGTATATTCACACAAAAGCCCAAAAGTGGTATGTCATTTTGTTGCTGAATATGTACAACGTTTCGTTCAAATCTATTTACCTCCCTCTTCTGATAATACAAGAAAATGTATATTAAAAGTCAATTATTAAAAGTGGGTTTAAAGTTTAAATATTTAAAAGTCAGAACAAAGAGGTTGATAATGACATTGTACTTAAGTGAGATGTTTACCTTGGTTCATTTATATTATTAGTAAAGATTCCACTTGAAGAACATTGTTGATGTTTCCATTATTCAAGATCAAATTGCATGTCGGAAGGCAGAATAATATGAAAGTGTTGGTTATGTTCTAAGATTATTCTGGTTAAGTTCTAGAAAAACACTTCATTGATTTTAACCATGATGTTTGAGTTCCGGTACTCAATGAGACCATGAGTTCAGTTGAAAGATTGGTAGATTTCGTATTAGGAGAAGAGAAGAGGGTAAGAAAAAGAGAAGTAGACAGGGAAAAGTAATAATAGGGAAATTGAAAGAAAACTAACAAAAGAGGTTTCCTCTGTTGATGTTCCCTGGTTTAAATTGGGAAGTAGTACATACTTCAAATACGGACTGAAAGACTTTCCAGAACATTTAAAGGATTAAAGCAGCCTTCATTAAAGAATATTGTAAACGGGACTTTGATACGTTATACGTTGTATGCGGCAACGGGACCTTAATACGTTATATTACTGGGCGGAAAATAATGGAAAGACCATACATAGCTCCAAAGGCAAATCCATCACTTTTGGCAGGGGTCATATTTACAGAGAAACAAATTACCGTTTAAATAACGGCATTATTTTGAGAGTTTCCTCATGCAAGTACCTAAGAATCTATTTCGAAAGTAAATTACGCGTGGACGTTAAAGTCACGTAGATGTTTTGTTGGCAACGCCTGGAGATCTCTTCACTTTGTAATGTGCACCTTGAAAAAGAATACGGCAAACGCGAAGGAAATTGCTTGTTTATCACTTATTATTCCGATAATGGAATATTGAACAATTTGTTAGGATACACACAAAATTATTCAGTGTAAAAATTTGAAAAGGATTCAGCGTAGGGCAGCTAAATTTACTTTCAGGGACAAGAAAACGACAGGATGGGATTCAATCAAAAACAGGAGATCAGTAGCAAAACTCTGCGCTTTGTATAAAGCTTATAGCGGTCATCCAGCTTGGAAAGAAATTAATCGGCGGCTAAGAATTCCTACATATATCAATAAGGGGGGGTCACAGGCACAAAATAAATTAAGACAGCAGAGAACAGATGTCGGGAAATTTTCGTTCACAAATCGAACGATGAAATGAAATAGATTGCCTGCAAAAACTTTGAACCTTTTCCTCGAAGTGATCAATAGTTTAAGAAATTAATTTAGGGTATTACTAAGTAAATGGGGGACTTAACTAAGAATAGTAGGTTACACAGTAAAGCATAAGCGATATATTGTGAAATGAGGTGTCGTGCAGTATAGAGAAGAGAAATACTGAAGGAAGTGATTTAAGGTGAAGTGTTAGTTATTTATAGTGAAGTGAAGAGCTGTGCAGTGCCAGTGCAGTGTGATCTTAATTGAACAAACATTCAGTGCGATGTTAGATTATAGACGTGTTTCTTAAGGCAATTTAATGTTATATAAATCAGTCAGTTTTTACTTAATTGTTATTACTATTATTATTATTATTTATGTTTAATTTGCATATTAGATACATTGTCATTTTTAGTAATTAGCTGCCACCGGGTTATAATCAATTACATTTTGAATAAATATCTCTTACCTTAATTATATGTATGTATATATTGAAAAGAAGAACGTTTCTGCATGATAACAATCAAAATTGATTACTAATTCTAATTGAAAGAAGCACTAAATCGATCAGCGTAGTAACGCCGCCGAGAGAGATGGGTTTCCAATTTAAAAAATCGAAGTTGGTTTAATATCTCTGCAATAAAAAAATGTGCAATAGAATAATATTATGAAATGACCTATATAGTAAGTTTTAAAACCGTACTCAGTGTTCTGCAACCGGTTCAGGAGAAAATTGGTGGCAACATTTTAGGTGGGCCACACAGTATAATATATATATATATATATATTATATATATA
>BOPP01000221.1:479707-512942 GCA_017312745.1 Gryllus bimaculatus | reverse complement strand
TATATATATATATATATATATATATATATATATATACAAAATATTCTATTTTGGCATTTTTTGTTATTTTCTTTATATTATTGTCATAATTTGAATCATTATTTGTATTACGATGTTACAAGTTGTATATTAGAGAAAAAAAGAAGGGCATGGTTGAGGGAAATGCTTTTTTGGACAGGCTCAGTACAAGAAAAGAGTTGGCAATCCCCCAACTACATCACCACGAGATGTTAAACGCCAGGGGGCGGGCAGGGACGGCCAGGGCAGAGCATCTGAGCTCAGTGTAATCTTACAATGTGTGTTGGCGGAACAGCCCCAACAGTGGAGGGTATAAAAAGCATGAGGAGTGGAAGCGGAAAATAGAGCAGTAGTGGTCGCAATGCAGACACATCGATTTATCGACGTAAAAAGGGGCGTGATCATTGGATTTCGGGCCAAGGCCGGGAGCATTTTCGAAAAATTTGTAAAGTGCCGCCGTGGTTAAAGTATACCAAGCATGGCCAAATAGCGATATTTAAAATCGGCACCGAGCCAACTGTGACGCACCACGGGCCGTGTAATACAGGGGAGAACAATAGCTGTGAAGATGTGTACTGGCAGATAGACAGCCAGCTGTGGAGGAACTGAACGCTCAGACGAACCAAGCCTTCAGCAAACGTTGTTGCGTGTGGGCTTCTGTAGGTGGCACCTGCTTCATACACCAATGCTGACTGCTGTTCATCGGCAACGGACGCTGTACTTTGCACGGCAACTTAAAGTTCACTGAGTGACGACAGCTGGCCTTTTCAGATGAGTAAGTGTTCTGATCCTTCGGATTCCTTTTCAAGTATTGTATATTTGGCATTTTGTGATCCGTTAAATCGGACTTTTGCTAACTAGCGGTGTTACCAGGTTTATGCCCTGTTTCTGATTATTATCCACGCCCAGAGGTTAGGGAGGCGTATGGTGAGCTTTAAGTACTTTTATTACTACTTAGAATACTTAGTGTGCTTACAATTTTATTTCGTCACAGAACTATAGAAACTGAAACGATTCTAATGGAAAGTTACAGCTCTATATTTTCCTCTACCAGGAATTGAACATAAAATTCACCTCGAAAAGCTAACACGCTGTCCCGGAATGTCTTTTAGAATCTGATGTTTTTAGAAGTACCTAGAAACTCAGATATATGAGTTTGTGTTTCGTCATGCAGCTAAAGTAGCTGAGACAAATTCTAAGAGAAAGCTACAGCTATTTTTTGTCCCGATCGGGACTCGAACACAGGATCCCACCAGATAAAGCTAGCACGATGACCATGAGGGGCCCATTTGAAAGTTTTTACCGAACAATATAATATAACTATTCCATCAAGAAAATTAATTGGATTGTTGGTGAAGTAGATACCTTTTTTTATTTTGATAAATAAATAGAGATATTGTCAGGTATCAATATTATTGAATGAATTGAAAATAAGAATATTTATACCTGACAATATCTCTATTTATTTACCATCAAGAAAAGTTTATGAATCGCCGCTGAATACAGAAATAAAAAAATACTTATTTATGTAGCAAGGGCGTTACACGTGTTCTAATGATGGAGCGGCGACAACTTGTCTGAGGCCCTTTGGTCCTTTTTACGAGAGATCATTAGAACTAGTTAACTCCGTGATACATGGTTATATTTTTTACTTAATTTTATTGCTTCATAATTACTACTAGTTAACTAAATGTTAACTTAATTTGGTTATTCTTTCCATATTCCCCTCCCATAATTTCCTCAGTAAGCGAACATTCAACTGTTCTCATATTTCCCGTCTTCACGATCACGTCTCTCGATCGAGGTAAGTAACCCAGTGTATATCGAGCTCCGTATCGAAGGCCATATGACGCAATAACGTAGCAATAAAAAAAGACTACCAATAGGGAAGCTTTATGGCGAAAACTAAATGAGCTAGGCGTCTCACGTAAAGTTTTAAAAGTGTTGCAGAGCATGAATAAGGAAGTAAATTTCTGCGTCAGGTGCGGTGACGGAAGTACGACGCAAAACATAAAATCGACAGTGGGAGTAGGACAGGGACGTCCTCTTTCTCCGCTGCTGAAGAGGCCAAGCACTGGAAGGAGACGGCGGGACGCCCGCGCCAGAAAATAGTTAAAATAAACGTCGGATAAATTAGAATGTACTCGGCTTCTGACGGCAGGTTTTTTTCCCCCTTCAGGTTTTTTTTTTCCTGAGCCGTACCTTATGGTCTTCTAATTTTCCGCGGGCTTTGATCGATGGAGAAGACATTTGGTGTGTGAAACCAGAATACGAAAGGATAGAATCTGCGAAAGGATGTGGGTATTGTAATGGCTTAAAAGGGCTTCGGCCTAGCGCCACATAGGATCAAGTAATTGCTACTTTGTTTGTAATAATTATTAACTCGGCAACTTTTCTTGAACGATGGATTGACGATTTCGGGTGGAGTGGGAGTATTAGTTACAAAGTTGGCCACTAGAGTATTTTAAGTAATGCCAACGTCAGTGAAATGAAAGTCAAAACTGCATCATGTGCTTAACTTTTTCGGGAGTTTTAGGTGACTCCCTTGAACGACCTGGACCTGACTCAGCCATTTCTCTCGATATTGACAATAAACCTGAACAGGGGTTCTGCACTATGAAAGCAACTGGCTTTGACTACCTTCTGTTTCGCGCCAAAGAAGTTTTAATGCTTGGAAGGTTGTCATCAGTGCCCGCTGCGAGCTTATGCCTTCAACTGCTTATTGCACAAGGGAGGGGGATCAAGGTCATCATTCAAGTAAAGTTGCGCGAGTAATACCTATTAAATAAAAATAAAATAAAAAACAATCATTTTTTCCATGACAACTCTTGGACCAAACGATCATTTATTGGTTAAGTCGCGCTTCTGCGTAACCGCAAGCGGCGCTAGGGGCTGGGCGCGAGGTCCGTGGCGGGGCGCGGGCGCAGCTTGCCCTCGCGGCGCAGGCGCGAACAGGAGCGCAGCAGGCGGCGCACGCGGGCGGTCTTGGCCAGGTCGAGCGGCGTGCGGCCTTTGTCGTCCTTGGCGCTGATGCTGGCGCCGGCCGCCGCCAGCGTGAACACCACCTGCGCAGCCACGCCGACGACCAACCACATTCGAGTACTACGTCAACACAAGGTCTTACGAACGACCCTTGGGCTACCGATTTAAACGAAGTGGCACTTGAAGGTCACGAGCTGGACGAGGAGGGGTTCGCTCTCATCCAATCGGAAGATTCGTTACCATTTTAATTGTTGGTATTGGGGCTTCAGATTGGATGACAACGCCCCCCTCTTTTTCGTGCTCGTGACCTTGAATTGCCACTACGTTTAAATCGGAGAGTAAGCAACAAATATATTCACGAAGACCTAGCCATAGAACCCGTCCTATCATACGTCAACTAATTTTCTCATACATTATTCCGAAATTTATTTAGTTTCCGGTGCATCCAATTTCAGTCTTGATAAAGAGCACCCCATAAAACAGCGTTTGCCAACTGGCGGAGAAATGACGTTAGAGCTTTGTTCCCCTCCCCGAGCGTCTTTTCGTGGAAGCGGTGCGTGGAGACGGGGAGGGTGGGGCAGACGGGGGTCGCCGATAACGAAAAGCAGTGGGTCTTTGCAGGTGTTTCAGGGAACATGAGTGGGAGATCGTCTGCTTCCATTCATTTTCTTTCGGTTTGAGAAGAAAGGTTTCCTTTCGTATATACTGGAACAACAACACAGATTTTAGCGTGTTCGAAAGAACTGCAGTATGTTGAAGAGTCCAACCTACAGATGCTTTACTAGCTTTGCGACCCAGAGAAACCTGCGAGATAAAAATAAATTCTCTGAATGTACGCTAGATAGCTCGCAATCACTGGATGAGTAAAGTAATATGCAGATTGAAGATTATGTAAAAGACACTAAAAATCAAGAGGGTTTTCATTGTTAAACAAAACTGTACATAAAAAATTATCAAGCTTGTGGTCCTCTCTCGCATGACCGGTTACTTATTTGTTAACATTAAATATTGTTTCGGAACGAAATAATTCGTAATATTATATACCATTGTATAAATGTCCTAAAATGTGAAAACTGTCTTCTACAAACATTTATCTAATAGAAGAAAGAAATAGATGAATAGTAATAAGTTACTAGCGAGATGGAAAAAGATTGGGCGCAGACCTACTCATCAGATAGCGGATTTTGCTCTCCTCCGGCAGGGCATCATTCTAGCCGGGACAAGCTTTAAGCTTCAGGCTGTTCTCTATCTATTTCTATCATTCCAAATCTCTATCTCTATCTCTCAATATATCTTTATTTCTATATCTATCTCCATATATCTACTTTTCTATCTATCTCTATCTATCTTAATCTCTGTATCTCTGTCTTCTATCTACCTATCTCTGTCTATGCTATTTCTCTATCTTTATTTCCATCTCTATCTCTATCTCCCTTTATCTACTTTTCTATCTATCTCTATCTCTCAATCTCTCTATCCCTGTCTTCTATCTACCTATCTCTCACAGTATGTCATCTCTCTCTTGCTATCGGTCTCTCGTTCTCTTGCCGTCTCTAATATTCTCGACTTCCTACTTTACCAGCCAGGGACGGCCAGCGCTCACCTGCAGGTTGCCCCGCTCGGCGGCGTAGTGCAGCGGCGAGCGGCCGAAGCGGTTGCGAATGCTCAGATCGGCGCCCTTGCGCACCAGCAGCTCCACGCAGCGGCCCATCACCTCGCTGTCCGCGGCGATGTGCAGGGGCGTGGAGCCGTGGCAGTTGCGCACGTTCACGTTGGCACCCCTGCTCAGCAGCAGCTCCATCACCTCCGCGTGCGACTTGATGGCCGCCCTGTGCCGGTGATGGGTGAACGAATGGATGGATTCGTGTTTCCGGTCTCGTTTGTGGCCTGCTGTGCTCTCGTTAGTGTAGTGCTTGTAGTTATCGCGGGTGGTGGCGGTGTTCCTCTCCCACTAGATAATGAGATATGGCTTCCACCTATTATTTGCGTACGTTTTCTTGGTACACGAGCACCCTAGTCCTAAACCAGCGATGAATAGCACGGCAGGTTGAGATATTTAGGTTCGACTCGGACCGGCACGTACCAATATACAATGCTGGCAACGACCACCTCGTGCTTTCAAAACAATCGTTGCATTTCTCGTGGCACGCTTTGCCGGATTAAGTTCGTGCCCACTGTTGGTACTCCCTTTTAAGCCGTGACGTAGCCAGAGCCCTCCTCTTCTCGCACCCTCCCGCTGTGGAACATCAAGAAGACTTGCGCGTATAGTACTCGTCGGCTGGTAGGGGTTTCTCCAACCAGATAACTTATCCCAGGGACAAGCTCTAAACCCCCGTCAGGTGTTTGCTTCATGTGGCGATAGTATAATGCATGTAAGTGTGTGTAAGTTACGGAACACGATAGGGAAAGGAAGAGGAAGGAAAGATCGCGCGCTGTTCGTAGCCCGTTACTTAGGGTACTGGTTCGTCATTCACCTGCTGTTGATTGGAGAAACCAAGCAAACTACCAATTAGAGAAGTCGCTAGAATTCTCTCGAGACAGCTACATAGCTCCTTCGCTAATGTTAAAAATCTTGCCGCTGTCGGGTGTCAAACTCTAGAATTTCTCGAAAAAAGGCACTGCAATGACATCAGTTGATGCCCCGAGCTACCCTGTGCGAATTTTGTCTTCTGAACTCCGACTTTTTGCTTCGTCTCAGAAAGAGCGTAATAATAATAGTTTCGAATGCGGTCTCGACAACCAGTGATGAAATCATTGGCTGCTATTTTTTAGGTCTTATAATCCTATTCTAATGTCCGACTTTCCCCACTGCAAATTAAAGCTTGCGCTGGCAATCGCGTTGGGGATTCACTAATTCAATTTCTCATTTTCTAATTTATGGACAGATATGAATGGAAGTCAAATTCAAATACCGTTGCATTTTTAAAAGCAATATTTGCAAAACAAACAGTGTTTACATATAGGATACATCTGAATGTAACATATATTTGTAAAGCACAATTGCTACTTCCATTTGTTCTGTTTAAAGTGCTTCGCTCTCGAATGCTTACACACTTGAAACAAAATGTTTGAAAACAACAAACATGTTTATAATCTTCGGATAGAAAATATATTACTCTAAAAATGGACGTGATTGTTACGTGGAAATCTGTGAAACATAACACTTAGAATTAAAATACATTGATTTCATTGCTATTCATAAAAAGTAGTAAAATAAACTAACACATTCAATGGGCTACATCCAATAGAAACGATGAACTTGTGAAATACTAGAGCGTAGTTTTTCGTGACACGATTTCTACATCCTTATGCGACATCCAAGTTCACTTTATTCTTACTACCTTATTTCCTTCATTCTTATTATCCCTTCCCCCTTTCCGTCTCCTATCACGCTCTTCCTCTCTTTCCCTCTCCCTCTCCATCTCCCTTCCACCTCTCTCTCCGTCTCCGTCCCTCCTTACTTTCCCCCTCCTTCTCTCTCTCCTTTCTCTTCCTCTTCCTCTCCGTCATCCTCTCTCTCCGACACCCTCTCTCTCCGTTATACTCTCCCTCCCTCTCCATCTCCCTCCCTCTCCATCTCCCTCCCTCTCCGTCTCCCTTCCTCTCAGCCTCCCTCCTTATCAGTCTCCCTCCCTCTCCGTCACCCTCCCTCTCCGTCTCCCTCCCTCTCCGTCACCCTCCCTCTCCGTCTCCCTAACTCTCAGCCTCCCTCCCTATCAGTCTCCCACCCTATGAGTCTCCCTCCCTCTCCGTCACCCTCCCTCTCCTCTCGTCTCCCTCCTTACCTCAGCCTCCCCTTCCCTCTCAGCCTCCCTCCCTATTCAGTTCTCCCTCCCTCTTCGTCACCTCCCCTTTTCCGTCTCCA
The DNA here is from genome assembly GCA_017312745.1 of Gryllus bimaculatus. Classification (NCBI taxonomy): domain Eukaryota; kingdom Metazoa; phylum Arthropoda; class Insecta; order Orthoptera; family Gryllidae; genus Gryllus; species Gryllus bimaculatus. Next base: position 506,077 of record BOPP01000221.1, on the reverse strand, counting down.
CTTCCTCTTCGTCTCCCTCCCTCGCCGTCGGCCTGTGCGAGACCTGTGCAGGGCCGTCCAGCGGCCCGGCGCCCACGAAGTTGGGGTCTGCGCCGGCGTCGAGCAGGCGGCGCACGGTGCGCGCGTTGCCCTCGAGTGCTTCCGCGAGCAGGTTCTCTTGCCGCAGCGCGGCCAGCCGCTCGGCGAAGCACGCGGGCGGGTGCGGCGCGGACGCGGCCGACGCCGCGCACGACAACCCGACCGCACCGACCTGCTGGCGGCCCGGCGGCGGCGGCGGCGGCGACGGGCGACGGCTGGCGCCACGTGCGAGGGCACGACGCCGTGGCGGCGGCGGCCCACGCTGCACCGCGCACGCGCACGCAAAAGAAATACCTTCTAAGTGACTAAGCCAGTTGAGTAGGTAAATAACGAAACGACTTAATAACACTGGCAGACAAAAAATATTGTCAGTCCATGGACCTTGACACATCTTTCTCTACGTATGTCAACGCGCTGAATCCGAAAGCGGAATTGCGCCAATACTTTCCATTTTTTGCGATTGATAAAACTGGCCTCTGATTCGAATTTACCACGTGGACATACACAGAGAAAATGCATCAAATACTTTGGGTCTGACGATTTTTTTTTGTTTGGCTATATAATAAACTAACCTGTTTAATGATGAATAAAATAGTTAATGGCCTAAATAACTGAATGGCCTAATATGTAAAAATGCACAAACATGTAAAACGGCCCTTAAATATAGTAAAGAAATGACTTAAATATGGTAAAAAATGAACTAATATGACCAAAACATTGACCCAAAGTTTATCTTAAGTTAGCTTAAATGAATATAAATGGCTAAACTTGTGAAATTGCTAAGTGATCAAATGATTAAATGGATCAATCCAAACCCAGTTAACACGAATTCAGCGCTTGATTCACAAAATAAATGATCGCGTCTGTTTTCAAAATTTCAAAGTGAACAAATAACTCATATAAAAAGGAAAATTACCTTTCAAAGAATAGCGTAGCACGAAGATGCACAACCATTTCATTCTAAATAATGGAATAACCATGCAGTATGATGCAGCACGTTCTCTTGTAAGAGTTGATGCTTAGTTTGGGACAGAAAGCAGTACATAAACGTTTAAACATACAGTAAAATTAATTGAGTAAACAAGGATATTTCTGGAATAAATCTAAGTAAATCAATGAGGACTAGAGGATAAACCAAAAATATATTTATGGAAACTATCCGCATGTATGAGAGATTTGAATATCAACAGAATGGAACAAGATTATCGATGAAGAGAGATAGACCTCGTTTTAGTGCTACGATTAAGCTTTCATATTTCGCTTATTAAAGGAAAAAATCAAAATACTGTAAAAGGATCAGTTTGCTTTGCAAACCTATAACACAAATTACGTAGTCGTAATCAAAATAGCTTTGTAAATTACGGAAGGGATGTGCCGCACATTTAAACCAGTTAATTTGTAATTGTATTTGTACATTTCTGAGTAGAAAGAAGACAGGTTTTGATTTCAGGTTCTGGATTCCCCAGTGAAGTAGCTATTAAATCCATGCTTGCCCTAAATTTTTATTAAGAAAGAATTAAAGCTATTGTGTTGCGCATGGAAATGCGAGCTGTAAACGACTAGAACCATTGCTGTAACTACTCCTTAATCAAATCGACAAAGTAACACGCTTTGACACGAAATATTTCAATTATTTTTCATTTAATTTTGTTTTCCAACTTTCTCCAATACAATGAGAATGAAAGCTATATATTAATTTACCAACAAAACGTCGGGATCTATCATCCTTTAGCGCGAGTCCCAGCCTCTATACCTTCTGTCTCTGCGCTCTCTTGCCCCCCTAGGTGCGATCCCGACGCCTCGCCCCCGCCGCCTCCGCCGCCGCCGGCGTGTGCGTGGGTGGGCCGGCGGGCACCCAGGGCAGGGGCGGCGGCGGGGCGGCGTCGGTGGCGGAGCCTGGCGGCGGGGCCGAGGGCGGGCCGAGGCGGCGCGGGAGCGGGGGCGCGCTTCTCTTTCTGCTCCAGCAGTGTGCATTTGCGCGCTCGAGCTTCTGGCATGAGCGCGCCCTGCCCCGCAGCCTGAGCGGCCACCCCGCGCAACGAAGTCGTCCGTCCTCTCCATCTTCATCTCCATCCGCGCGCAGGCGAAGTCGTGCATCCACGACAGCGCCGGCCCCCCATTGCGCACGCGCACGAGTCGCCGCGCGGCCTGCGCGCTCGCCGCCGCCCCCCCGCCGCCACTCCGCCGCCTCGCCGTCTACCTTTTCACAGTTCATTTACTATTATTTATTATATTATATTATGATTAATTTATTATTATTATTATTATTATTATTATTATTATTATTATTATTATTATCATTATTTTCATTATTATTAATCGTTTTAATTATTATTACCAGCAGTAGTAGCTTAGTAGAAAATCGCCAAAAACAATGCACAAGGCAGATTATAAATCCCGAAGACATCGAACATAACGTCAAATTACAATTTTTCTGTCGAAAATGCGTCGTTTCGAGGCCAACGATTACGTATCTTTCTAATCTTACGAATTACTTCGAAAGGTGAGAAAGAAAAGAGATAAAAACTGCGTGTGATGTACTGAGGGGAGAAGTAAGCAATCTAGCTCCGCCCTCCGCCATCTTGCCATGCCAGTTAGTGATGCGACTTAAAAACCAAACAGCGATGTTACTAATTATCGATGTTAAAAATTAGAACATCGATAAATAACTATTTATGTTATTAAATATAAAATGCATGTTTTAAAACTGGCCTCGTAATCTCTAAAATAAAATTATAGTGCACCAAAATTTAATTTTACAGGTACCGGGTTTATTATGTTATATAGTGAAGAATAAACTCAAAACAAACTATAAATAATACGAACAAATAAAGATTCTCATCCTGGAAGCCTGAGCCACAGTAATCTCAAGGGGTCACAGCTTCCAGAGTTTGCTGAAGAAGGGTACGGGAAGAAGAGGGGAAACCTTATGCTATGGCATTCGCCTCATCTCCATGTTGGAAACACAAGGAAAGATGTCGTGAAAGTTTTTGTTACGGAACTTTATGTTGCCAGGGCATAGGGGTTATCCTGACCGAGAGATAGTTTGCTCGATGAAGATAGTGTCATTAATGCACTCTATGGAACAGACCGTGAACTACTGTGCCAGTTTCATTTTGACACCGTCTCAACAATAAGTGACGGTCACAAAAATCAATACAGATTTCTTTACACAGCGTTAAACGAGCAGAGACGGTACCAATCAAAACGGGGCTCAGAGGCGGACAGACGGCACTACGCCCTGTTCGTTTAAAGAGAGTATTGATAGAACATCGAATTACTAAGCACTCGACCAAAAATTATTTATAGAAAAGATGTTTTATACACATATTTGCAGTGAAAAGTGGTTTTCTTCTTCTTTTGACAGTCCCATGACATACTGGCACTACGTGTAGAAGCAAAACAAGGGAACATCAAGCATTTGCTCAAAGGATCAGGAACAATGGGCACCAATCTGTTATGGTACTGTGGCGTCTTTGTCGGGGCAATAAATCACAGACGTGAACGGGTTGTAAATATTAAGTATTTATTTGAAAAACTGCTCCAACACCTGAATACTATGTACAATATTTACAAATAACAATATTGACCCGTTACTAGAGGAATGTTCCGAGGTTACCACCACCGCTGGCCTGATAATTAAATATCATATTCGGTGTGATGCACCAGTAGCCTACGTGAGCATACAAGCGAGTATGCCGCACCTCCCGTCTCAACGTAGCACGCCGGCTTCAGTCCCTTGCCTCAGTAGCCTATGCATTAATATGCAGCGCCGCGCAAACCCACACGACTTCGTACCGACGCGCCCAAGAATCAGAAGAAGGAGTTTAGGTCCGGGATCCGTTTATATACCTCCTGGGCCTGCTCACGGAACTGCGTCATCTCGCTGTTTCCGCCGACGCGTTTCCGCCGCCTACGGGGTTCCCAAGTTTGCCACCCACGACACGGCACCCCTTCCCTTCTGCTCCCTAGCCTTTGTTCAGCCCAGCGTCTCTTTCGCCAGCGCTGTCCATGAGCATGAAATGCACGTGGCTGATATTTGGTACGTTTGTACAAGGCGACTGATATGACGCCACAGTACTAATTAGTCTATCACTCTAGTGTGGTGGTAAATATTCTATCAGGACGTCCTACAGCTCTACAGTCCCCTACAGCTTCAGCTTTTAAAGATACTCTTCTCTCTTTAAATACTGAAAACCAGCGGAACTATTGTACCCGACTAAGACAAGTATCCTCGTAAACACGTTGCATGTCTTTGTAAACTTCTGATGCCGTTTTTCCTAATACACAGTAAATTTGCTCACAGATCTTTGACATGACATCATGATTGAGTAGTGATGTGCATACACTACTCAATCGACACTATTTATTCGTCTACGTGCTTAGCATAATGTAGAGGGTAAAGTGGTAAGCTCATTTGGCGTACTATGTATAACAATAAACTACAATACGCTTACTTTATACGCTATTTTAACAAACGCCTCCCCCAACAAATACATTTCAACATCACATTTCTTACATAAAAACTACGTATACGTAATACTAATTTGAAATGAGTGCAGCGTTCACCAAAAGCGGTACTTATTTCGAGTACTTATTTCCAATACTTTGGCTAAAAAATTTTGTATACGTGGCACATCTGATGTCATGCAACAACAAGTCTCTAAGGAAAAGTCTACTCACCTTTAAATATTAGCTATTTACGTGTCGCTTTATGGGACATCAACTTTTTTATATTCTCAACATGTAAAATATATACTTTTTGTTAAAGTTTGATTTTATAATAGTTTTCTGGATGTATTTTATATTTTGTGTTTGAACAGTGTGTGTGATACTTTTTGCAAAACCATTGTTTTTGTTCAGTGGTACTTTTTGCTGATGTGGGCCACTAATTGTAACATTACGACATATTTGTCGATTTCTACTCATTAGTCACCCGATGGTTGACGATGGAGTTTCGATTCGATCTGTTCGCACTGAAAAGAAAACACTTTTTTTTAAAAAAATATTGGCCTGAATGCGTACCCTGAGATGATCCCCCCAGGAGCAGGGAAATGGGTCTCAAAATCATCGTCCGATGTGGCGACATCCACCATTGGTGCACGAGTTTGCCCACTGTACGTTCTCTTGGCGTAAGCATTCTTTAGGTCTTTTCCTCTGTGGGCGCCGAAACCATCACAACAGTCGCCATCTGCCATTTGTGTTCCTCTTGTTACGTCAATACTGTCACCGAGAACCACACATTTCTTGCTCGATGTTTTTCTGATTACATCTATTATGACGAAAAAAAGTATTAAAAAAGTAGAAAATGACTTTAATTTTAATCATATTTTCACTAATATTGATTATTTTACTTCATCGTGTCCATTATAGAAGAAGTTATGTATGTAATGTTCCGAAAAAACGACTTCGAGATTTCAACCAATACAGTTTTTGTTCAAAACGTCAGTCTATATGTCTGTTCGTCCGTCCATTGTCATAAACGCAATATTCATAAAATGTTTCGAAATTATTGAATATTTTTGTGTTAATAATTATTAATACACAAATTATATTTTTTGAAAGTATATAATATTTACATCACGGGTGTATTTATGCAATATTACTCGCATGTTGGTCCAAGTGGTTCAAATGAAATTCTTTTGATGTACCTCCAAAAATCCTAAGTTTTGTGTAAAAATGAGTAAAAAATTGCGCGTTCTCTCAAACGCTCAAGCGATATTTACTAGAACACATTTACAAATGTTTCAGAAAAAAGTTGCATATTGAACCAGGTTTTACACTTCTATGACGTTCTCAAAGTCATATTTCGAGTTTTCTCTCAGGGGACCGAAAAATTGAGGAAATATGGAAAATTCCATTCAGGTAATATCTGGGAAGAGAGTAGAGGAAATGTGAAAAGCTAGCCCAGAGTAAAGGGATCAGTTAACAAACTAGTACAAGAATGTCTGTGCTATTCGACAGAATCATTAGTTACTTCGTGTTTTATTAATAATGTACGTTTTGGATGAAAATATTCTTTATATAAGATATGTACTTAAACACGTACTCTATTATTTATTAATTTATAACAGAATATAAATTTTAAAAATAAGTTGTTAATTTTTAACTCTTAGTCACAACCACTGACTTTTGTCAAAAGATTAATTTCATATTATAGATATTCAATATCTTTCAGCTATTTTTTTGAAGTATTCAAAAGGTAATCCAATGTTCACTTAGTATTTAAGTTAGTAAAGTATGAAAAATTATACAAAATACAGTATTTAGTATTTAATAACGCTTATTTGACTAATTTATATTAATTCGTGGGAATACACATCTATTAAACATGTATTAAACTATTAAACGTGTTTATATTTAGCATATTGTGCAGCGTAATAGACGTCCTTTTCAGTAAACAAAAGAAAGAAAGGTACTGCACACATTAGTAACTTGTTTAATTTTGTAATACTCTGAAGCTAAGTACTTCAATTTCCGAATTTTCAATTTATGTTATAAATTGCTTTTCTGAAGTTTCGTAATTGATTTGTAGTTATAAAATTTAATAGGCCGTAAGAAGGTACATTTTCTTAAAGCTGAGAAGTAGAGAGACAGATTTAATTTAAAAAGGTTTTCTAAATTTTTTTCTTTTACTAGTGACCTTTTTCATAAAACTATTAAAGCATCACAATAATTGACTTTACGTACTCAAAATAAACTTGTGTGTATCTCGATATTAACTTGATTATACATAGATATAAATTTTATATTAATCAATTGTTAATGAAAATAGAAATATGAAAATGATACGTCAAATGGCGATATAATTTCCCACATTTAATAACTAAACCTACATTAGCGAAAATTAAATAAAACATTTTTCTTTACGATCAATTGGTTTTATTATTGGACGTGAATAACATACATTTTCCATAGATGTTAAGAACCAACAAACATAAAAAGCAATAATAATAATAATAATAATAATAATAATAATAATAATAATAATAATAATAATAATAATATAAAAGTTAGTCATGGAGTCTATTTTTAGCGCTTTTTCTCTAAAATGAATTGAATTGAATTCGCCTTATTTTACGTGGCGAGACTCGGGCCATCAGGCCCGCTCTTCCAAAATGAGTCTTCAGAATTCAAGTTTTGTGAGTCCTTGATTCCGAAAAAATGATTTATGGCAATGATTTCCCTATCTGTTCTTCCGTCCTACCGTCTGTGATATGTGTTTATCCATTCTATCGTCTACTAAAGCCTAAATTGTTCATGAAATTTTCTTCAAAATTGATATTATTCTATTGATCTGACCGAGCTCAATCTTCTGCAAATTGGTAACAGCTATTTTGATATTGGGAAGCGTCAATTACATTTTCAAAATGTTCTAAAAATGGCGCCAAATTTTTCTTTAATACTTTCTTTGATAGAGGAAAGAACATTTATAAAATTAGCACAACCCCAATTTTCGTTGAAGTCTCTGAATTTTGAATATTAAAACTGAAAGATTTCTCACCGTGTTCATACAACTAGAATACTGCAGGTACTATGAGACATTTCATATTAATGAAATATTGTCTTAAAAAGTAGATCATTAAAAAACATCATATGATTACAAAAAAATTCAGTAGTTTTTGCATAATTTTTAGTGCTTTTTGAAGTTAATATAAAATAAAATATGTGCTGTTCTGGCACAGCAAGTTTTTAAATCAGACAATCTACTGCTAAGAAAATTCAAATTAACACCAGGAAGTCGGTATCGACCTTATTGGAAGTGTATGAATAAATGTTTTAATAAGAATTTAATTTAAATTAGAATGTAAATCAGTTTAAAATGCATTAATTCCTTGATTAAGTTTGAATTATTTAGATTATCGTCGCCTACCATTTTTATTCCCATTGTATGTGCATCCACCACCGCAGCCATTCTCCGATAATTTGCTGCTGTCCGTCTCCCAATGGCGGTCATAATCTTCAGTACCAACTTTCAAATCCACCATACCCCCGCGATTAATTCTGAAATTAAAAATTGACATTATAATATTTCTTTTCGATGCATTTCTATTATAAAAACTGCATTATGGTAAAGAAAATGTTATCTGTGTGAGAAAGTGTTCAATGTGTGTACTCTGTGTGCATGACGTTTGTTTCGATGTCATCCAAGATTTTTTAATTGTTTCATTTAACGCTGATACTTTAAAAAGAGCTTCGTTTGAAGAACATTAAAATACAAAAACCATAACATTTCTATTTGTATTAAAACATAATTCCCAATTAAGCGTCAGATATCTGAGAAAACATTTTTGAATTCACCGAAAGTAAATATTCTCGTCTAATATTTCTCCTGTAACATTTTTATATTACATTTTTATTAAAATTTTATTTATACAGCACCATTACCCAGGTGTTGGTAATGTTGAACTATATAACCATATCATAGTCTCTTTTCAAAACTATTCTGAATTTTTTTCAAATTGATTGTATTGTAAAGCAGCCTTCCAAATGTTTACAAGACGTTTTAACTACTTCATTTACATAGTCAACTGTCCTGTTTTTCGGCTGAACCTTCACTGCATAGGAAGCCAACTGTAGGAATTTGTAGGAAGTATGGTAGTTTATCAATGTTTTCCACACCCAGTCTTAAGTACGAGCACCAACTAGCTCTAAGAGTATTATTTAATTGTATGAAACCCTTTTTCGAACATCATATACATTATCAACAATCAGTAATCACCAGATAAAGAAACAGTTACTTTTTTCAGATGCAACAATATTGTTCCTACCCCTACCTGGAATCGAAGAGGAGACCTTTCACATGGATGGAGAGCGAAATTGGTATTAGTAATCTAAAAACCCTTGAAATGGACATTTATTTACGGCTTGTCATGTAATTGCGCGAAAACGACACAATAGTTTTTCCTCAGCCGACATCAGAGCCATTTTCATGACAGTGTTCGTCAAATCTCTTTAATTGCCAATAGTAGTCCTTTTAGACAATCAGATAGATCGTATAGATGAAAAAACCTGTTATACAGACGTGATTTATTCATTTACATCAAAAAAGTTAAAACTGTGTGTAAGGTGCTATGGGGAGAAGTTAATTTGAAGTTACATTTATGTCCGGAAGCACAACAAGGGGCGAACTCAGCATTTGCTCGAGGATCAGGAAAACTGGACGAAAACCTGATCAAGATGGGGGCCATTGACCCAGAAGCTGAAGTACAATACTTGTTACAGGTTCTTTACAATTATACAACCCAAATGGTATATAATACATTAAATGTCATTGTTAAAATTAATATTACTTTCCTTTTGGATGCTTGCTATAGTCTCTAATTTTATAGAAACAGTTGTGCAGCAGAAAACATTTTACTTGAGATTTAAACTTTTGTATCGAATTTAAACGTTTAATATCATCTGACAAGATGTAAAATAATATACATGTATTTTATGTGAATGTTTTGTAGTGAGATGTTGATACTGTCACCTGATGAATATGATTACTATGTCGAATTTTGTATTTATAGACAAGGCCGTTTGCTGAAAATGTGTTCCCACCCTTAAGTATGTCATTATTGACAAAAACACTGATGCATGTGTGAAGAGACAAGGTAATGGTAAAATACATAGATGAATAAAGAGAGGCTTACAAAAATCACGTGGGTCGGATTTGCTTATTATTCGTACAATTCGTTTTTGTAATCTAAAAGTCTGTTCAAATAATTGAACTTAGACCTCACTAAACGTCAATGGTTTGGCAGTCGAAAACTTTCATTATTTTGTAAATCGACAATCGATTACTGCCATCGATAACACATACTTAAAAGTGCAAGTATACTAAGAGAAAACCAACAGAAATCGCTAATAAGTTACGTTTGAAAAGGCTTGTTTAGTAACGTTTAAATATTCCTTTCATCAAATATTGAAATATTTATTTCAAAATAGAAAAAATTCATTACAAATCATAGTTGTGTAGACTTTGTGGAATGAAACTGATGGCAGTAAATTATGATACAGATTTTGTCATGCCTCCTAGATAATTTCGTTTTAGAAAAAAACGCATCTCAACGCAACGCTTAAGGAGATATTTGAGGGAAACATCTTTGGTGACCCACCTGCGCTTAAACATTTAAAAGAGTCTAGACAATCAACTGAAATTTTGCAAAACAATAGCAGTTCCAATGATTTACTATGGATGTGAAAATTAGGCCCTCAATAGAACATATAATAAAACAATGGAAGCCGCGGAAATGAGATTTCTGAGACCTCTGAAGACATCAAAGACGAATTAAAGAAAAAATAGACATACTAAGAAAGAATTGGTATCACTGAAAAAAAGAACCTTTGGAGTATACCAGATCCATGATACTGTAACAAGTTTCCTTGAAGAGAGAACGGGCCAATGGGCTCAACCCACGATGATGATGAATTGTTGGTTTTTTGAAGAAAATAAAAGTGTCTTCATTAAAAGTGTATGCACCTAAATGTAGAATGATTTCCATGAACCTTACAAATAAATATGGATCGGAGAATGTGATAAAAAGTAGACAAGGAAAGTGACAAGTACAGGCAATTCGTAATTTGCAGAAGGGTTTTACTATCAACTGACCCGTTTAAATCGTAGACAAAGCAGGGTATTTAGGGTTCATCAGTACTGTTCGTGAAGTATCTTCATGAATCAATTATTGCAAAAATATTCTTTGTCCTAAATACATTTCGCTACTGAACTAAAAATGGTGGTTTCTAGGTGTGTAACATTCTTTATGCACCAACGACCTTGTCCTCTAATTTAATTTTTAAATAATAATCATAGAAAGACGTGCTTCTTAATATATCACAATTCTACAACTTCATATTTTTTGTGAGAAAATCTAAGTCTTAGTTTTAGGACACAGAATATATTTTAAAATAAGTGAGTTCCAATTTTCCTAATTTATACTGTCCACAACCTTTATGGAACAATTATTTAGATAATTTTCATTAAAAACTATTACACTGAACTATTTTAGTACGTCTATATTTATATTGTTTAACAATCTTTTTTTAAATGCACGAGAGAATAATGCAAAACGTGTTTAATTAGTTCAGAGCCAAAATCACAATCTCCAAGTTGTGTTTCTCTTCTCCATGACCTGTACTAGTAAATTAAATCACACTTTGAATCTCACCTTTACTGCATTGGTAGTAACACAAATTGAGATCGAAGGTCATGTTATCTGCGACGGAGAAGGAAATATTCTTTGATTTAGTACGAACATCATCTTCCATCACCTCAAAATATTCGTAGCATGATTCACTGAGAATTTTATTCACTGCAGTAGGATGTGCTAAAATCTAAGCATGATTAAACAGATCACTTGTAAGAAAATTTCAACGTTGTTACAACACGTCAATGGACATTTTATGGTTAATTTTACACTCGGCCTAATTCATTAAACAAGCAACGATGTTCGACTTCAACGAATTTGCATAGTCTTTGGTTTGCTCAATTTGACAAAGAATAACCTTGATTAAACTCTGAGAAATCAAAATAATAATACACTACGTACTACTTGATTATAGTTCTTTCTATAATTCTTCGAAATGGTTATAGTTAATGATAAAAGAAAAAAAAGATTTGTAATGCTCTGGTCGGCAATGAATTGCACTAAAATCCCGAAAAATTCAAATCAAATTGTTTCAATAAAATAAATTCATAATAATCTGACGAGACGACAATGGTTTAATAATAATACATGATATATATGTACGAAATTTCACGAAATATTTTTAATTTACAACCAAACCATTAAGATATTGAGATCAAAGAAATCTATTGGAAAAATTGCGATATTTCTATCATAGGGACTGCAAGTTAGTAAAGTAGTAATACATTTTGACAAATGGATTAAGTCAATGAATGTTGTTACAGAATCCGTATAGTTATAAATATGTTATATGTTTATTTCGTTTTAAAAATAATTCAGTTTCAGATTGAATTGGCCTAACTTTTAGGCTCTTTCTGTAACATTCACAATGAATTTTCTAATATTTATTAATTTAATTCTTTATCTATTTAATATCGAAACGATAGAAACCTCGGAGTGCAGAATAATGGAGAAAAGCGTATTAGGTGAATGTTTTCTTAAATTTTGGGATCTCTACCCTATCCTATATTAAATTAGAATTCTAAATACTTAGTGAAATGAACGTTCTTGGCTAGAATTGATACAATTAATATCAATTATTAACAAATATCAAATGAGAAAGACTAAACGCTAATTTTGAAGGCTGAAAATGGCGCAAAACGTGGTCATTCACAAAACAATGAATAATTAGGGTAAATAATTGCACGGTACGTTTATATTTTAATGATTAATTGCATAATTTACATGTGTACTATTTACATGTGTACTATTAACTCTTGAGTTATTGGAAAACAATTTCATTGAATAAAAAGTAACTGCAGTATTTTTTAGCACTATTGTAGATTAGTTGGCTCTTGTAAGAATAGTTTGAAATATTGTTTCTGATTACAATTCATATAACTAAAGAAACACTTTTGTTTCAAAATAAATAAAAATCTATTATTTGTTTATTTTGGAGAAGAAATTGTTAGATAGGAGCGCAATATAGTAAAGTATAGGAGGTAAATTCAATTCTTTATGCAGTTGAATGTTTGAGATGAACCAGGGTGCATGAGTGGCAAGTCTGAGGAAATTATTTTGGATGATCTGTAATTTATTGATTTTAGTTTTATAGGCATTGATTCAGATAGGGCATGCATAAAGCATTAGGGGTCTTATTATTGATTTATAGATGGTGATGGCATTGTTTAATGAAAGCTTACTATTGTGATTTAAGAGTGGCTTTAGTTGGATTAGCTTTATTTTGGCTTGCTGCGCTATTACTGTTATCTGATTTTTCCAATTTAGTCTGGTATCAAGATTCAGCCCTAGGTATTTGACAGATTCATTGTGTGAAGTCCATGGAATTGGGTTACTGTTTATTAGGAGTGGTGTTGGGGTTGAAAATGTTCTTAATGAGAATATTTTGGCGCATGATTTTGTAGGATTTCGTTTGATTTGCCATTTGACAGACCATTCATCAATTTTATTTAGATGTGTTTGAATTTGTTTACAAATTAGATAAGTTGAATGATTCGACATGAAAATTGCGGTGTCATCGCCGAATTGGGCGATGTGCGTGTGTGATGTTATGGGAATGTCGGCTGTGTATATGTTGAAAAGCGTGGGGGACATTGGTGAGCCTTGAGGTAATCCAGCTGTAATTCTGCGGGGATTGGTTGTGTGATTAATAACTGTGACTGAAAATGTTCTATCTTCGAGAAAGCTATATATTATATTAATTAAATAGTTAGGGGTACCTATTTCTTTAAGTTTGAATATTAATCCAGGATACCACACTTTGTCAAAAGCTTTCGAAATGTCTAAAAAGGTAACTATTGTATGGTGTTTTTTTTAAATGTCGTGTGTATGTGCTCCGTGATTATTAATAATTGATAAGAACTTGAAACTTTATTAGTGAAGCCGAATTGGTGCATTAGGATTGTTAGAGTTTTATTCAGATGGGAATTTAGTCTTTAAAGGATTAATTTTTCTAGAATTTTTGATAAGGTGGGAAGGCGGCTAAGTTTTGTTTTCGGAGGCTTGTATGCCGCTATTAGGGTTATTAATATATTGTTATATTGTTTAAAGGGAATTTAATGGCTATAGTTCAGAGACCTGGAGTGTGTGGAAGGTTGATTTTAATAAATGGTATGGACTTTTCGAGTAGTACACCACCTCCGTTTTCATTTGATCTTTTTGTTCTGACTACACTATAACCTGTTATGTTAATTGTAATATCTGATTTTAAATGAGTTTCCGTTATGCAAGCTAGATTTATTTTGTTATCATTTAGAAAATATGTTAGTTCTAGTTTTTTATTGTTGCTGCCATTCGCATTCCAGTTGGGCAGATGTAAATTAATTTTATGGAACTGTTGCATTATTGTTGTTAAAATAGGCTGAGAGATGCTTGTAAATTCCTGACTATTGTTGGGATGATATTATTAATAATGACTGAGAAGTAGGTAATGGAGTTAATAATGGAATGAATGAAAGAGTTATTATTAGAATTATTTATAAGAGGAGGTTGTGTGGATGGATTATTGTTAGGGTTGTTGTTTTGATTAGTATTTTGGGGGAGGGTTTGGAGCAAATGTGAAATTTGGAATATTGTTAGATGTGGGGAGAGATGGGAAGTTTTGTGAGGTGAGTCTTGGAGAGGGGTTGTTTCTTAATCTATTTTTAATATTGCCTGATTTGGGGTTATTTGAGGGGATGTCTATTTGTTTTTTATAGTATCGGCATTCTATTGATCTTAAATCGGCTCTGTGAGATCCATTGCAGTTTTTACAGATTGCAGGTAAGCATTTTTTAAGACAATTGACAGAATAATGATCTTGTGCACAGAAAATGCACGCGATTGAATTGTTACAGTTATTCTGTGTGTGCCCGAAGTCTAAGCACCGCATACACTGAACTGGACCTTTTGGCCTTCTTCTTCTTTCTGGCTTAACACTAATGGTACAGATCTGATTAATTTGTAGCAATTGTTCGATATTTTGACTACCGTTGAATTCTGCTACAATAACTGGAATGGGCACGTTATTTTTATAAAGTCTTGTTACACTGATGATGGACGGGAATTTGTGCTGAAGGTCTTCGGTTATTTCCTCGAGTGTAATTGTTGGGTGAATGTTTTTGAAGACAGAAAATTTTTTATTGGCTGGATCTTTGTAGGTGTGGAATTGTCTTTTAGTTTCAATGAGGTATTTGATGGCTGTTCTGAAGTCTGCCATTGATTTAAACATTATTTAATTCTGTTTCCGTTATAATCTGTTGTAAATTGGCTGGTTTATTTGTTTTTAATCTCTTTGTTGAATTCCGAAATATTGTACATATTATTTACAAAAATGGGAGGAATTTTTAGATTTTCGTCTTCTTGGGGCGGAGTGACATTGGCAAACTCAAATCTTTTGTCTTGATCTGATAGTTTTTCTAGTACAGCATATCTGTTTCCCACTAGTATATTATACTGAGTTGAATCTGAAGTGGTTGATTTCTTATTTGGGAGGTCTATTTCTCCTGAGTTATGGGTTCTTTTTGCATTGTTATTAATTGTTAGCGCCTCACTGTTATTGTCGGAAATGGCTGCTTCGCCGCTAGCTGCGTCATTTGCTGAGCAGAGGTTACCGACCTGAAGGTTCCCGTCCCCGGTGAGCTGTTGCGAGCTGCAATCGGCACCTTGGACAGTTGCAAACTGCCCATTCGGCATATTTGAGGCAAGCTGTGGGTTTTGGCAGCTCGGGATGGCTCCGAATACGAGATGATGTTGTTGAATTTCTGGACTGCTGGAGGTACTGTCCATGGCACACTCGCTGACGTATAGAGTTGCCATGGCTCCTGCAATGCTGTGACCTAGGTCACAGCTGGCTGAAGGGGGCTCACCGATAATAATAACTGCTAAGCGACTGTTGGTTTATGGCACATTGTACTGTATAATAGCTGATTGTACTACACAACTTCACTTCACAACGAGTACTTCACTGTTATACACTTAGTGAGCTTTCTGAGTAACTGCACTGACTAGGACGGAGCGAGCGATGTTGTCGCCACGGTTGTTCGGCGCTGAAACATTGCCTTGCCTTATTTACGAATATGTAGTGTTGGTCGAAACTGACTTACTCAACGGTGGAAACATATTTTCATGAAATTAGCATATTCATAATTACGACACATGTCGTAGGAACCATAGCCATTAGTTATCAGTATCAAGAACACACTACAAAAAACTCCACAAAATACTTTCGTTACTTTACAAAACATTGCCAGCGGAGTTTAAACAATTAAAATGTATACAGAAGTTACCAAGTAAAATCTTTTCAGACGTATTACTTTTTATATACAATTAGAAATTATACTCCTTATAAAAAATATAAATAATATCAATTTTAAAAATAGTACAATGCTTTAGTTAAAACTCGTGCTGCACAAAATTTAAAGACATTAAATATATATGTTACAAGTATAATACATCAATTTAGGGGTCAATGACCCTCATATCGCTCATATGTTTTATAATGTTTCTGCGATCCATTTAACAAATGCTGAGATGGCCCATTTTTTTGCTTCTGGACATAAATGAAGATTTACGTTTTATTGAACTCTTCTTTGGCTTCGTGTTAACAGTAGAGGCGGAGGTGTGTAGGTGTCTAGTGGTCTTACAACAGCACACACTTTTTCGATTATTTGTAACGGATAAGCAATTTTATAACTGTCTGTGAACCTGTTTAAATGTGTTCCAACCAATAAATGTTATTTTCTCTGCATTGGGGCTTCAATCTGTCCACATGACATAAACAATTTCGTTGTATTTTGTTTTTTATCCCAAATTACATTTTATCTCTCTCACGGCATTAACACTTATATTACATACGATTTGTATATATTATTGCATTTGTGAATACAAGTGTTGTAAATAATGTCGTTCTGCAAAACCGAAACTTTTCAGTAAAAATGAGGTCTAAATTACGAATTTTCAAAAAAGGTTCAACGCTATTTCTCGAACACTGTCCAAATTTCTTTAATATTTATTGTATGGATAGTGCTTAATGCACAGTCCAAAATGACTTAAACGACTTTTTATTTAATCATTTTTTTTTCAAAAACTACATAGATGTTGCTTTAAAAAATATCTCTTACCTCCTTAATATTTACGTTACGGGCATTTAGTGTACATTACTGCATTTGTGAGTACAATTGCTTAACATGATTTCTTATTAATGTTTTCGCAAACTCCAAAGTTTTGGGTGATAAAGAGTTCCAAGTGTTTTTTTTTTTTCAGAAACGCTCAAACATTTTTACATAAACGGCTCTAAATGTTTCAAAGAAATTTTTCTTATATATTTACCGTACCAAAAACTTCAAACATAGCTCTCTATGTATGTCGAGGCGCTGCATTCGAATAAAAGCCAGAATGATGTCACCACCTTAATTTTTTTAAATCGAAAATACATCGTAAAATTTATAATCTACATTTTTACAGTAATTTTTCGCAAAAACACTGGAGGTTTGTTGTGTAATTCTCGTTTCAGAACCAAGTCTTTGGGCCTGTCAACAACCATTGAAATCAGAAAATTTCAATTTCATGGTGGTGTTCCGCAAAAAACCTGGAGGCTGCTGGTGTATTCTGGCTTCAGATTCGGTTTAGCGCGTCGACATACATTGAGAAATATGTGTCGTCTGTGGGCCAGGCAACAATACCCGAAAAAAGTACAAATTCAGGGTGTTTTTTGCGATTTAAAAAAATTAAGGTGGTGACGCAATTCTGACTTTAGATTTGAATATAGCGCATCGAAACACACAGAAAAACATGTGTCAAGTCTTTGGGTGTGACAATTTTTTTTTGCTTCTGTAGGTACTGAATTATTTTGCGGGGGAAGGGAATTTTACTCTTTGGATCCGCGCCTGTGTATCTTGCCCCCAGTGGATTAGAGCCTGTGGGCAGTTTTTTATCCATTACACTAACATTTAATGAAATAACTTAATTTTTGCAGTAAACTAACATTATTTATTTTCTTACAAGTAATCGAAAAATGATTTTTGATTTTTATGTACAATTTAAGATCTTTTTTTCTTGTGAAACCTTTTCTTTGTTTCTTTGATGCTTCTTCGAACTCCTTTCCAGTTTCTTTTCTTTGGTTTCTCGATTGCTCATACAACACTTACCCAACTGATAACAAATGACCCAACAACATGGGTAGTATTTTGAAAACTCTACAAGCCATCCACTGATACTCTTTATATTTTATATTCTCAAGATTGGCAGCCAAGTCATTATAGTGTGTTGCCGTATGAACCGAGTGCAGTTTCATAGGAAACGATGCAAACAATTTACATTATGCAGAAAGTCTGCTTTGAGGCTAGTTTTAGGTGAATCAATGAATATCTCCAGGTTCTGATGAATCATTTTCTATTTCAAAGCCCTTCATGCACTCATGAACATCATTACAATAAATGAGATTTCTTTCTTTTGAGAAAAGTAAGTAAATTTTCTCGGCTGATGCTGTACCACGAAAATGAGGTCTCAGATGATAGCAGGTTTTGTTTTATGCCCTAATACTAGTAATTCGCCTTCATCGTGTGAAAGACCTAAGTCTCGTACTAAGTTGTTGAGATCAGTCTGAGAAACAAGTTGAGGTCTCTCGGCAACATAAAATTTGAACTAGATTCATTCTGAGAAGCTAATGCGTTACAGTACTCTGACTGATTTACTTAGGATGTCATCTAAATTACAAGGTGGTTGTGGAATTGGTATTTCAGAATCATGGGCACTGGGTGAACAGATGAGACAAGGTCAGGGCAAGATATTGTATTTTCTGTATTAAATCCTTTCACGTTTACTGAACAGGAATATCTGTCGGTTGTATGATTTTTCTGTTCACGCCATATCATACGAAGGAATACAAAAACGTCGTAAACACTAAAACGAATTGAATTTTTCTTACCCTTAAACCACAAACGAAGATCTTCTTCGGAACTTCTGCACACTGTATACAGATCCCATGTTTTCACTTGACCTCGAAAATTCAATTTGAAATACACAAAATAAACATTGTTCACAAACTCACTTCTCTGTTGACTTTTTACTATCTATTCACCATATATTTAACAGACGCTGTGAGGAGAAATTACGCACCCTCTGCAATTCATACTTCAGAAATAAAATAACAATTACAGTATCGTTTGAATCCTTAATATAAACTGAATGTGGTATTAGATTCAACTTAATTTGCTTGTTGAAACATTAACTAATTCAACAACAGATTGTTTATATTTATTCCTAGAACTCGACAATCAAAACATTCTCATATTACTCACTATTAACTTTTATCTCGTTTCGACATGATCAGGCGACTTTCCTCTTAACGCTAAAACTACTTTATCCATAAATTGTTCACAGTTCCACCAGCGTGTGTCCAAGTTCGGAGACTAACTGCGTTCTGCAACAATTAGCAGAATTAGTAATAAACACTATAGACCAAATAGAGTCGGCCTGTCGGGCGCTACACCGTCTGTTATGTAGATATCGCTGTTGCTGGCCCAGACTCGCATCAGTGACGTGCGAGTATTGCTCTGCTGACTAGCGCTGTCTTGCGCGCGCAAGCTTGAAAGTCCACCACGAATACAGTGAAGAGAACAAAGGGATTCTGTTTCGTAGTTTTATTTGGCATTTTAAATAATTAAAACGTTATTTTGTCATAAAATACGCTGCATATGCTCAATGATATTTTACGTTAATCGAATAGGTCAAAAGCTGGATCATCGCCTTCAAGATGGGCGCATCTATCGAAGGGTCATCTCACCTAAAAACGTTCGAGGTTAAAATACTTCATTTCATTCGAGGGTGCGTGTTGTCGTTCGCCGTGTGTTTCAATAAGACGAAAGATACCAAACTAATTTCAAAGAAAAACATGTTTTTACCAATTTCATTCTCAAACATGTTTTCTATAACAGTGAAGTAGTTGAATTTTGCACCCAATTTGAATAATAAATAGTTATCAGAGATTTCCAAGGCTTTAAGGATTTTTTATGGATAGTCTAATCTGATGTTGTATAAACGTTGTTGCTTTCGATAAATATGTCAGAAAAATGAATTACGCGCGGTATATGCGATTGGTAATGCTACCGGTGTTCTTTTTTTCACCAACACTATCACTTCAACAGCATGCTAATAAACTTCGGATTCGCGCTCTTAGATCTCCTGAAGTTTGGAGTATCACGTTTACTCACAATAAGTCAAATTACTATCTTTGAAAGTGAGATTAAATTTTTCTGTAATAATTCAACAAAGTCGGACTTCCGTCATTTGTATACGTGTAGGTACTGTAAAAAATTAAAAGCCACTTGCGCTGTCAACAGTCGCACGATGTTCCGGACAGTCGGTCAGACATTTTGCCGACAATCGACTTTTCGGTATCGAACACCCACAAAACATAGAATCTGACCACACAACGTGTTAGTTAAATTTACTACATATAGGAGTAAGATTTACCTCCTTTTTCGGTAATCCGGCATTAATTTTTCTGTCGAAATAAATGGCCATGTTTTGCTGCATCATTACAATACATTATCTATTCTATGAAGTGGTTTGCCCCTATACCCTGAAGCAGTACGAAGTAGTATATTGATGTTTTTAAAACTCTCCTCACGCTCCTGGTTTCAGATTTCATCAACACGCATCTTAAAACATTTAATTAAATGCATTTTGAAGAAATTTGAAAGAATGAACTTGTAGAGCGGATTAAAAACTATACGATCAAACTCAATTTTTTCCCACCAGTACACAATATGCGATTTGATTAGTTGCTCCTATATTGAAAGTGAATGAACGAAAACCGATAAATGTCGTTTGATGTATTCTAAGAAAATGAAGTGCACAGAACATAAAGAAGTAGCGGAGAAAACGTTGTTGCGGTCGTGGTGGGGGCATGGCTGCTGTCGTCAGCCGGTGAAGCAGGGGCCGTTGCAGATGCACTTGGCGGGCGGACAGCATTTCTTGATGCTGCAGGAGCGCGCACGAATCTTCAAAGAGAAACAAGTTTGTTTTTGTTATAGAGTGTTCTTACTTCTGTACTATCACATATTTTATATTATTACAATTTACATAAATGCCGACCATAAACACAGGAATAAAAAGCTGCACTTAAACGGCCGCCTTCCATCTACGACGATGAAAACGTGTAGCTACAGATGTTTTGAGGGTTGCCTTTTATATTTCAGGATTAGAGAACAAAAACAAATATTAATCATCGAAAATCACTTTATTGTTTTTCAAAATATTCCCCGTGAAGATCTATACACTTTTGCATGAGTTTGAACCAATTGTCGAAGCACTTTTGCCACTCTGATTGAGGTATCTCCAAAACATGAATTCTGAATACAGCAACCGCTTCTTCAGGTGTCAAAAAACGTTGACCTCTCAGTTTGTTTTTTTTACGTACGGGAATTAAAAGAAGTTATTTGGTGCCTAGTTAGAACTATATGTCGGATGACTCATCAAATCAATGTTTTGGGGGCTCAAAAATGCAGTTGTTTGAGACGATGTGTGAGAGCTCGCATTGTCGTGGTGAAGAGTGATCCGTCTTCGGCGGTTGGTTTTCCTGATTTCTTGGAAGACAGATAGCAAACAAATCGTTGTGTAGCACTCAGAATTGACTGTTCTGCGTTGTTCTAGTGGTATGGTTGCGACATGTCCAGTTTTTATATTACAATTTATATAAATGACGGCACTTCGTAAACACAGAAATAAAAAGCTGCACTTAAACGACCGCCTTCCATCTAGGACGATGAAAACAAAGGAGTTGTAGCTACAGATGTCATGCAAGTTCCCTTAGACCAAAAAATGTATCTCTTATTTCTGTGATTTTTTTCGTAAATGAAGGTGGCATTACAAAAATATTGAACAAATCAGAAATCCGTGCGTGATCTGGCCGCCGAAGCCTACGACTTCATTTAAACCACAAATCCCTGTGCTACCTGTTCGGATGAAAACATTCGACAGCATTCATTATTTCTCCTTCATCGCCCTTATGCTTTAAACATGTTTTGTAATACTGAACTGTTTCTTTCTGTGCACCCCAATACCGAAGAAAATATCATTTTTTATATAAAAGAAAGATAAACGAAAATTTGTGAATCGAATTTGTGAATTGGAATGCAAATTATGACAGCGCTGTATTGTGCCCCGCCTTGCATTTGCGCCTAATATTAGTTCGTCAGTCCTGAGCTCTTCAGCCGGCCGACAGAATTGCAGTACACTCGCTGATGACAAATAAAGTATTATTTTGGTGATACGTTATTGCTTGATATTGCTGCCGATCTGGAGCTCGATGTACACTGCGTAACGTATCTGGGTCGAGAGTAACATGGTTATGAGGGAAATATGAAAGCAGTTGGATGATGATGCTGCATGTTTTGTTACAGAGGGAATTATGGGAGGGAATTATGGGAGGGAATTATGGGAGGGAATTATGGGAGGGAATTATGGGAGGGAATTATGGGTCGTAAATATAAAAAGATAATCGTATTAAGTTAATCGAGTAAATTAAATACGAAAGGACAAGTCGAGTGTGGCTAATTAGTAAATAAGTCAATCAGAATAATTAAAATTAGATAAATATAATTTTTTGCGTTTGACGGACGTTAACTGATTCTAATGCTCGAGTTCTCCCAAAGGCCAAAGGCCCTCGAGGTTTGTGTCGAAACTCGATCATTGGAACCCTTACAACGCCCTTGGTGCAAAACCAACTATCATGATTTCCCGGGTTCAAACCGTCGCTTCGATTCTTGGAAATGAGCGAAAAGTTGTACTACACCCAAGAGCGTAGGCTTCCGCGGCCAAAGACAGAAAATACTTGGCTGTTCGCAGGACGCCGCGCCCTAGGCACAGGGACCAAATTTTCCGTCGTCATTCCAAGATCTCCCGCATTTCGCCCTGAGGAAGGTCACAGAATTTTCGGCCGCCATTCTGCGACCTTTCTCAGGTCGAAATTCGGAAGGTCGCAAAACGGCGGCCGAAACGTTGGCACCTGTGCCTAGGACGCGGAGACCTCCGGACGGCCAAGTATTTAATGGTAGTCCCTCCCTTGCACTCTGACGAAATAGCGGAGCAATATAGCCAATAGCAAGCCAAAATAAAAAAATTTCAACTGAAACTGCTCACAAATAAAACTATTAAACTGTCATTAAACATTGTCACAACCTTATATAAATCAATCATCAGACCCGTACTCCTGTATGCCTACCCAATGCGGAGATACGCTGACAAATATAACATTCAAAAATTGCAAGTCATTCAAAACAAATTCTTGAGATCCATCACACAAGCTTCCTAGTTCATTTCCAACACGCAACTTCACACCGAATTAATCATAAAAAACAATTTATCCCCATATTGCCTATCTTGCCAATACCTTTTACTCGAACCTGAAAATAATCAACCATAGAAGGAATCTCAAACTGGGTGAAAACACAGAACGGAAAACTCGAATAAAAAACAGATATTCTTTACATGCATTTTTGGAAATGTTCATCAATATGGAATAAATCAAATGAATCGATTATTTCAGAAACATGTCAAACGCCGAAATCTAAAACACACCTTAGCGGCTTATTAATTGCTCCAAGAGAATAGACACCTTATTTAATATTTATTTATATGAAAAATATGCTTTTATAAACTGCTTTATTAAATAAAAATATTTTAAACTCAGAAAAATTGGGAGACTTTTTCTCAGTTTTCTCGAAATGAGGAATTTGACGTTTGACGGGTTTCTGAAATAAACGATTCATGAGGTGCTCTGTGAGTCCCCGCGTTAGATGTACGAGGTTAGTGTTAGTAGTAAATTAGATAAAGTTAGATTGTAAATGATTAGTAGTAGATTGTAAACCAGAAAATACAAATGTAAAGTTGACAATAACTAAACTTTGCCGGTCCGGATGGCCGAGAACGCAAAGACAGTAGTGCTGTAGTGATCTCGGACCGAAGGGTCGCGGCTTCGAGTCCCGCCTCAGAAAAGGTTGTATTGTGTTCGTCCTTTCACCCCCTATCATCATCATATCGTGTCATCGTAGTAGTGGATGATAGATTAGATATATTTATTATTTCTACAGATAGGTGTACCACCTGGTGGCAGAACACTACAATTTACATTTTACAACTAAGAATAGTAATACACTGTAATTTTAAAGCATTTTAAAGCAAACTTTAATGATACCTTAAATAACCAAAAAAACCTGTAAGTTCGTCCGGGACATAAATGAATGCTAAATGCTAAATGCTAAAACAACAACCTTTCGTCGGCCGGCGGGTCGCAGCAGGCGGCGGATGCAGACGGTGCGCGCCACGTCGAGGGGCGAGCGGCCGTCGTCGTCCTTGGCCTCCTTGCACGCGCCGCCCCGCAGCAGCACCCGCACCGCCGCCACGTTGCCGCACTCGGCCGCGTAGTGCAGCGCCGTGCGCCCGAAGCGGTTGCGGCTGCCCGTGTCCGCCCCGTTGTCGATCAGCAGCTGCAGGCACCTGCCACAGAGGAAAGAGCAACAACATGGCTACACCACGAGTTAGAGGAGGCTTTTTTCTTCTTCTAAATTTAGCTACAGGATTTTTCCGCTTTTTCATTTCCTGAACCCGACAATAATGGCGAAATTTCGGCCTTTTCTGGGGTACTATTTCGTTACGTTTTCTTATTACGTAGAAATGTAAGGTGAGAAACCGTAAGGTGAAACGTAAGGGGAGAAAGTAAAAACGAACACTGCAGAGGAAAATCAGTAATTCTCCTCCACGGCTACAATTTCCGCGGTTTTTCCAATCGACACCGGGCGTATGCCGGAGCAGTACCCAAACAAACGGCGACACCGCGTGCGATCTTTCCTTCCTCTTTCTTGTCCTATTATCACCCCTTACTTACACACGCTTACTCCAACATGCACTACACTATCGCACATGTCGGGAGACCGGCCAGGAGCTTAGCGCTTGTCCCTGCGGAGGCGGTGCTCCGTTGTTTGGAGATACCTTGTAGTGGTAAACCACGGTAGCCGACGGTAAGTCGGCGCTGGATCTCGCCATCCAGCGGTGGAAGATCACCTACACTTGACGAGTAAACATACACTACACTTACGGGACAAATGACCTTAGCAGTTGACGCATCCGTAATCACTAACAATCAATCGAACTGAATGGCTACATGTACTCTTCCAACATTCCACGGAGGACTGGGATCGTGGATTTGACACCAATTCTCATTATGATTTCAAAATTCAAGTTCTCGGATGGACATCTGATGGACTGATTATTTTGTTTACGGATGCGTAACTTCAACGGTCATTAGTCCCGTAAGTTTGGTACATGTTTTCCTCGTGAGTTGTTGGAGATCTTCCACTGCTGATGGATGGCGAGATCCTTTGCTGACCGATATGTCGACTTGCAAGGTTTCCCAATCAAAGTACCTCCCCCCAAGGAGACACGGTCCCAGCGAGGGCAAAACATAAGCTACAGACTTTTCTATTAGCTCCCGAGTGGTAGTGTATTGCATCTACGTGACAGTGTATCTACGTAACAGGAGAGAATTGGACAAGGAAGATGAAGCATAGATGCCACGCGTTCCGTGGCTCGTATGTTAGGGTTCTACTCCGGCATTCGCCAGGTATTAATCGGGTACACCATGGGGGTAAAAACTACTGATGGGAACATACATGTCTGAAAGTCTCCCTCCAGACAACGGCTGTATTCGACCTAGCTATCCTCAGCCGGACTAGAACCTTGGACCTCCCAGTCAGAGACTCTGCAAGCGGAGTGGCAGTGTTAGCTCTGAGCTACATTCGTCCGGCTGATTGAAGAAAGGCCATGGCAACAGTGAAGACGATTTTGCTCAAAATTTCGGAAGGCAACGTCAGTCGTTTTCGTTCTATTCATCTGATATCAGCTGGAGAGACAAGGTCATTTGCAAAACCCAGACCATCTGCAATATACGTAGATGATATTGAGTGTGTTTCTCGCAAATGTTTCGAAGAATTGGTAGTGGAATTATGGGAATATTCATACAATTTACTCTGCAACATTCGGAGAGTTTTTCGTATGAAATACAGTGTGTCCAATCTAAGGCTACGGTCACTGTGCAACCGTAATATTATTCGCTCGGTACCGGACGACCGGGTGCGAAATGCTCCAACGAATCTAAAAAACACCCGAGTGTTGCATACGAAATGCAATAGTAACATAAATTAGCAGTTCATGTTTTTGAAACACTTGCGAGAAGCACACTCAAAACAGCATGAATTGCGGATGGCTTTGGATTTTTACATGACCTTCATTCTTCAGAAGCTTTCGGACGAATGGAAGCAAAACAGAATCAAACGAATTGTTTTCGTCCGACAGCTGACGTTTTCGGACGCCGTCTGACGATCGCGTTCGGATCCACTGCGATATTTAGTTCTCATTTCATCCGAAAAACACTTCGAATATTGCACACAAAATCGTTCGAAATTACGCATAGTTCCTCCGGCAATTTTTCGCAACATTTGCGAGAAGCTCGCTCAGAACAATGCAGGTGTATAGCAGATAGAAATAATAGTAATGATAATGATAATGATAATGATAATGATAATCATAATCATAATCATAATCATAATCATAATTACAATCATAATCATAATCATAATCATAATCATAATCATAATCATAATCATAATCATAATCATAA